>OZ012707.1:70082859-70560359 GCA_963942595.1 Cylloceria caligata
ATCACGGGGCCACACGAGAGACATATTTATTCGAGCGACTCGCCAGCGATAGGTCCATTACACCTTTGCGAGGTAGGAAAAATATTTAAAAGAAGATTTCGGTCGTTGCGTCCGTTGAACACGCGGCATAAACAAGCGGGTGCTCCGGGTGCTCCGGGTGCAATGCCAGCGGCAGGCAGGATGTTCCGCTCTCGTTGAGTACTGTCATCCGTATACACGTATATACATATATAAAAGAGTCTTTCATCGGCAAAGTCAAGAAGAAAGAGAGGAAAAAAGTCTACCGAAGGAAAGAATGAGACGGAGGGAGAGGGCAGAGAGGCTGTGGACAAAAAAGAAGCTGGGCCCCACGGCGAGAGGACGGTTCTTTTAATTAGTCAAAGGTGTGAAGAAGTCGTGCGAAAGTGTGGAGGGCGAGTGAGTGTGAATGTGTGAAAGTGGCGCGCGAGCGCCGCCTATACGGCACGAACGCGTCCGCGTGCTGTGCCTCGAGCGCCCAGGCCATACGGCTCGGGGTTTCCTCTCGTTTCTCTCTTTTGCGCTCGTATCCCAGCCGCAAACGGGTAGCCTTCGCGCTCGTCTCTCTTCTCTTCTTCATGCGCTTCGCTCGTGGATAATACGCTGTACACTCGAGAGACGGAGAGGATATTCTCGAGCAAGACGAACCGGTTCTCATTCTTCCTCTATTGAAATTCCTACTGCGTGCCGCTATGCTACTTCATACGGCGAGGACGCCGGGGCGAGATAGGCGTCTATATGGGTAAGTGTATCGCAGCGGCCCGCAGACCAACCACCATCTTGGCTTGAGAGCATTAATTCGTGCCCAGACGCGTTCTCTCTCTCTCTCTCTCTCTCTCTCTCTCTCTCTCTCTCTCTCTCTCTCTCTCTCTCTCTCTCTCTCTCTCTCTCTCTCTCTCTCTCTCTCTCTCTCTCTCTCTCTCTCTCTCTCTCTCTCTCTCTCTCTCTCTCTCTCTCTCTCTCTCTCTCTCTCTCTCTCTCTCTCTCTCTCTCTTTTACTCTCCATCTTTCTCGCACTCTGCGCTCAGCGCTACCGCGGCAACGCCCGGACCCAGCATCGTCTCTTCGGGAGCACGGTACTCCGCGAGCCTATGAGCTTCGCAGCCTACGCTACCACGACAGAACTGGGAAAAGAGATATTCTACTTACCGCCGCGAACTTGTTACACAAATAGTAATTACGAAGGAACCGGGGAAAATTTGAATCTATTCGCTGGTTGCTGATATTAATTTTGTTTACGCGTCTGGAGTAACCAAGACGTCAGACTTGAGGGAGTGTTCGCCTTATAAGTTGAAAATTTTAGAATTTACCGTAAGTTTTGCCTTTTTATCCTGCAGAATTTGCCGAGGATTGAATAAACACCTTTCTTTCGAAGATAAAACCAATGTACAAAGCCCTTTGACGATCTCTTTGAAGACTCGGATTATTTCAACTGCATTTTTTTTTTTTTTTTTTTTTTTTCGTACACAGAAAAGAAGTTGCGTATTATCGAGCTATTGATAAGTCTAGTTAAAAATTGATAAAACGTCTGCAAATAGAACTTCGATAAACCCATAGATCTTATACTCGACATCCAACAAGCTGCAACAGTCGAAGGTCAACTGCTTAGAAAAAGTTATTATCGACTGGTGTATAGCGAAGATAAAAATATTTACAAACATAATATTAAATGACCAATCCACATGATTCTTGCCGAGAGTCCAATCTAAACTTTCCCACACAGCGTGTGATCGATCGATCAAAAACTTACGACATTTTTTATTTTCATTTTCACGTTTGTACGTTTACCATCGCAGTTAATAAATTTACAGCTTTTTCTAGCTATACGAAACTAAAGAGAAGTTGCATCCATAAATAAGTTACCGTGGTGTCGCCATTTCTGAATTGCTGCGTAATTCTCTGTACAACACACAGCGGCCACGATAGAGTCGTACAGAGATTTGTACGCAAACGAAAAAAATGTTAAAAAACCGTGCGTAGAGTCACTTTCCTTTATTCATTGTTACATTACATAGAATCATGCTCTCAGCTTTCACACAATACACAATGGAATTACTCGTGCCCTGGTTAGTACGTACACTAACTCACTCTCTCTCTCTCTCTCTCTCTCTCTCTCTCTCTCTCTCTCTCTCTCTCTCTCTTCTCCCTGTTTAATATAGCTTCGGTTTGTCACTCGAAATACCAATATAGTGAGAATATAGTGGATGCATGTTTCACTACAGCTGCGGACCGCAATTTCCAACAGCGTGTATACTCGCAACTGCACCTTAATGTACGACGTATAGATACGTGCATACCAAGTATACATAAACGCACGTATACGACACAAGATAATCGAGGAGCACGCTAACCGGTGCTTGAATTTGGTCGTTCGATCGTCTCGTGGAGCATCAAGACAATCTCAGGCAATCGCTTGACTAAAGCCCACGCATGTGAGAATATCTCAACCTACCGTATATAATAATAATAATAATAATAATACACAGCGTGCCGTCCCACTGTCTCTTTTGATCGAAGCGAATGAAATTGAGTACAGTAATAAGGAATTCTTCGGGGCAAATAAGAAACGCGCTAACACGCATGAGGAACAAAGTCCGAGATTGCCTTCTGGTTCTGCTGTTGTGAGGTTCTCGACGCGTCGGGAGAACGGAAGGGCGTCATTCGTAGGAAAGAGACGAATGAGTCTGGCTGCCATCAGTGGACATTGGAAAAAAAATGTTCTTGACGAACGGCTTAATCGAGCCAGAGGATACGGGAGACGAGATACAAGACTGCTGCGGCTCACCGCTGGAGTGTCCGTGCGTGTGAGCGTGTGCGTTCGTGCGTTTAAGAGTGAGAGCGCGCGTAAGACTCGAATTATTTTATTGAAAGATAAGGCTTTATCGAATTGTCAAGCCATTTTTGGGGTTTTTTTTAGAGATATATTGTGACGTTTTAGAATAAAAATTGAAATTTTTCATTGTTTCGAGCGCATTATTTATCAATACAATCGATAATTTCGCATCTACTAACGGTAATATACTAAAAAAAACAGAGAAAACTAAAATTACGACCGAGTGCGGATTATATTTTGTTGAATATTTGCTAGGGGATGAAAGTAGTGTCTGTCTCAGCGTCTCTCACCACCCTTGTTTCCGTCAAAAGGGATTCTCTCGCAAGGCTAATTGAAACGCCCTGACGTTTTCTCTCTTTTCCCGTTCCACGAGGTTCTTCCGTCATGACAAAAGCGAGAAGACCAAGTAAATTCAAGCGTGCGAACACGCTCCCAGTGAATGTCTGCGAGAGGCGAAACGTAACTCCTCTGTCTTTGTCCCTCCCTGGCTCCTGAAACTCGGTGCAGCAACGCAGAACTCGAGAAGATTTCGCACTCCCGACCATGATGGAAGCTGCTTCTTCCATCCGTTCTACGTCCGTTGCCCTCTCATCGACTTCCTACGATGCCCCGTCTCTCTCCCTCTCGCTCTCGTTTCTACTGGACTTGCCTTCTTCCGCTGGCAACGTTTCTCTACTAATGGGATTTTCTCCTCTGACATTGCGAAGAACAAAAGTTAGAGTATGACGAGTGCGGGTCGACGGGGTGGCTCTGCTTCTCGCTTCTCCCTCCTCTTGCTCCGTGGCTCCGAAACCTACGGCTTTCATCTCAGTAGGAAATTCAATATGTCACTGGGAACAATTTCAATTCCTCTTAACAATTTGTCACATTTTATCATTGTCAGGAATATTGGAAATTGTTGTTTTTATTAAAAACGTACGTTTCATGCTTTTCTTTTTCACGGAAGAGTCTGCAAAGACTTGAACCTATCGTCCAATGTCTGGGCTTCGTGGTAAACATTTTTTATCTTCGTTAACGTAATTTTTATGAAAACGGATAAGTTTTTCTGTCAATTTAATAATGTATTTTGGCTTTCTTGTACCAGAGAAATTCTGTTACTCGTTAATTAATCAACGCGAATGTAACGCAACGTTAAAGCTCTTTAAATTATCATGCAGCAAGGTTCTTTTCTGTACGTTTTCAGGCAATTTTAACTACTCCGACATGAAAGTCTCGACATTTTTTGACATTGAAGGAAAATGCACGAATCGGAATCGCGATGTTCAACAAAATACATCAGCTACTCGATAAAATTGTGATTATATCTGACATAAAAGTTGTGAAATAGAGATGAATAAAAATGTTGTTGTTATTTAAAAATTTCTACCCTTTTTCTATTTTTAAATTAATAAAATAACTTCAAAATAATAAATATTTCACTATTGTTGCTATTTTTGTGGAATAGTCGCAAGAACATTGAACATTTTAACAGACCGAACGAATTTCATCTATAGCGGGAGCTTCTTAAAAAATTCAACGAGGGAGCACCCTCGGCTGACGAAGGATAAAAGGGACGAGAGGATGAGTTTCAAAGAAACTATCGCCACGTCGCGAGAACTCGCGCGCGAACTAGACGAACACAAGAAGCGTTGGTAATGGCTCCTGACGCGAGGCTCGAGTGCCAAGTTTGCGTTTTTTTCTATTTTTTTTTTCTTCTTTTTTATCTCGTGAGTTTGCCAACCAACGAAAAATATTTCCTACCTCTCGTCGCAGCGTCAAAGGGCGCCTCTAATCTCGCGTGATTCCCTCATCAGTCAGCCTCGTGCTCGCCGTATTATTCCATCGTGCATGCTCCGACGAAACTTTATTGCCCTTTGAAATATCGAAGCCAGACAGCATCATACAAAAAACTGTAATAACCTAAACCACTTCTATATACTCGGCCACAGGTTCTCCTAGGTAGAAGTAATTTGACGACAAAAAATTGACAAAAAAGATAATAACGATTTCATTATCGTTACAGTTTGTACGGGATGTTCCACTTCCGATCGGACTGTTTGAATACTGTTAACGAATACGATATTAAAATTAAACCACGCGCGGTATTGATGCGAGTCCACACTGACAACTGTTGTGAACGGTCAGTATTCGACCAACTAGGTGTCGATTTGCATTATAATCTGAGAACTCTCAAAGCATTTTACTTAAAAATGAGATGAATAAAATTCAATGAAATTTACGGATTATTTTTGTGATACAATTCTGTATCGATTGCTGATAATTTATTGATATTCATCTACTCGTTCCAAAGATAAATGTGTTGTAAATTTTGAGATGGGGCTTATGATTGTGGAAATTGTTAAAATTAACACCAATTGAGTAAAACACTTATCAAAAGTGCACACCCGGATTTTTTAACATTGCGATATTAATACTTTCTTAGCAATTAATATGCTGCATAGCAACGTAAAAGATATTTTACACAATTTTTTTCCTTCCTACTGTCACAAAAACGTGATACCGTTGTCGTGGTCAGTTTTTTAAAAAATTGTTATCAACACTGCAAATTCTTTGCTGAAAAATACATTTTATTCAACCTGCGCGAAGATGGTCGCGACTCCAGTTTGAATATTTAAAAAAAAAATTATTTCTTTTGGATTCAACATTTTTTCAAAAACATGAAAATTTGTGTCGAGTGTTCTTATGATATATTCGATTATATAATAATTCCAATAAAAAATTTGAAACGTTAATTTCACCTTCGGATTAGTTTCACCTGAAACGCACCGTATATTTACGGATCGATCGTCGTATTCCGATCTCTCGTTGATCCGAACGCGGGTCCCTCGGCTCATACGAGTTCGTGTTTCACGGATAATGTTTTTTTCAACAGGGTGTTCATCATCGAAGTCAAACACTCGGGTTCGTTATATAGAGCGGCTGGTTCGCGTCCCAGCGACGCGTAGTCGCGGCGTCGAGAGCGCAAGTCACCAGATTGCTTTTTCAACGAAAAAAAAAGTGGCCACATGGCGCATTAAAGTCTAGAGAGCTTGGGAAGAGGCGACGCAAAGGGTGGAAGAGGAGTGCCACTGAACGGAAATGAGGTAAAGCCCAGATTGGAGCTTTTAGAAAGAAGAGCCTGAGGCAATAACTATACTATACTCGTGTTAATACCGAATACTTTGGGCAACACGAAGTGTCTTTCAGAAATGTTCTGTTTTCGTTGAATATACTCAGAACGAGTATAACCGGGATACACGCGG
This sequence comes from Cylloceria caligata, assembly GCA_963942595.1. NCBI lineage: Eukaryota > Metazoa > Arthropoda > Insecta > Hymenoptera > Ichneumonidae > Cylloceria > Cylloceria caligata. The sequence goes on from OZ012707.1 coordinate 70,088,953, forward strand.
CAAAAGCGTAAAGGAGAGACATAAATGGATCCATTTAAGGGCACTTTAGGCATACTTCGTTCGAGTCAAGACGTTACCAAGGAGAATTTGAATTCAAACTCGAAGTAGATACTAGGACATCGGTATACGGGTTTCAAGAAGATATTTCCTCAACTGCTCAACGAGAAAGAAGTATCCAAGATAGTGCTTCCAATTCCTGCACATGTTCTTACGTTGGAACGTTCCGATTCTATTTCATTTTCATTTTTGCAAAATTATTTTCGATTTTTAAAAGATAAACTAGTTCTAGAATTTAAAAAAATTCCAACTACGCATTTTATTTCTCATCATCGTAATACAATTACGAACAATCGTACGTATGAAATTATTGACACAATTTTTTTGACCTTTAAATAAAATAAAACACGTTTTCTTTTACCGAAATCGATGAATTCCTCCTTCCCCTGTTCCCTAAAGAATTCGAAATATAGTCCAAAATCTTACCGGAAACAGCGATTGTAAGGTTCTGTCGAATTTTCTCAACTTCTAGCTTTAAATTACGCCCGATCAACGCGTACGAAGAAAAAAAATCAGTTGATCGTGTGAAATAATTGCATCGATCGACACATACGTAATTCGGCGTCGGGACCGTCAATCCGTGGATAAAAAATCGACGCTAAAAAATAAATCGATAGTCAAAAATGATTTCCTATTATATTTTTTATCGAATCTCCTTAAAATATCTCACGTCCATCCATGAGGACAGTGAGGATAAAAAGTCTGGAGAGAAACCATGGAAATCACCTTAAGAGGTGTTTGGTATCCTTTAAAATCTGTACGAGCGATATACGAACAAGTACGAGTCGAAGTAGATACTTATACGTACACCGTGTGTACTCATGATCACACGCCTGCCGCTGGGTCCCTTGAGTTTATCGGCTCTCTCATGGTATCCCAAGCTTTATCAGATAACTCAAACTAGATATTGTATATAGCGTATCTATATATAGTAGTATAGCGCCTCGCGAAAGAAAAACTCTCATTGCCTTTCGTATCCTTGATCTACAGGCGGGGATGGGCTGGGTATGCGATGGGTGTTACCGTGCGAGTCGGGACGATTCATTGCCGTTGATCCGATGATTCAAAGTAGAGGTATAAGCCATCGATGTTCCTATCTCCTCACAAGTATTATTGCCAACGGTCAATGGATATCTGGCTATGTTAAAACTCTGTACAATGTATACACAGAGATTCACCAAATATGGCAACCGGTTGTTAACGTTGAAAGATAATTTCGTTATTTATCTCACGATATTATTAATAATATTCAATTATTTTACAAACATTTTTACACGATAGTTCCAGACCCTGATTCGATACGAAAAGAATGATAAAAAATTAATGTCAACGATCGTAACGCGTAACTTAAATTTCTCCGTAGCGTTGTGTTCATTTGTTGTTTACACGTTTTTTAATATCGTGTAATTCAGTTGAAATGCGATACGACAAGTGATTAAATAAATAATTGACGGATATATTTATTGACGACGCGTGTCAATTTTGTAAATTAATAAATATTAGCATGTTGTCAGATAAATAAAGAAACACAACGTGTTTTAAGGTTAAAAACAGGTGCCGATATATCTGATAGATTAAAGATATATGCCTTGGCACGTATCCAACGTATAACCGAAGATAAATCTTTTATCTATCATAATACAATCTTGGCCTACAAGAATAAAATTCCATATGCATACGTATTACGCTATTTATTAAACGTAATCACTGGAACTTAGCGAACACGATACATGTTAATAATAAATAGAAACTTCCCAGACATTATTATAATGCCTTTGTAGATGGTAACTTCTCCGAACTTTGCATGAGTATCAGTGACCTCGTTTGATGCTTTTGTGTACGTGCCTCACTGTCGCTCTTTCTTTATGCGTGGGTATTGCACGAAGAAAAGCTCTCGCACGAGCGATATCTCTCATCTCGGGCAACAAAAGTTGCTTGGAATGTGTTTCGAGCGGCAATGAAAGCCGAGAGTAAGAAGACCTCCGGTGGCATACGAAGCAAGTCGAAAGTACAAGACCCGGTGTACACCTACTTTACATGCAAGTGGATTTTTCTGATGCTATCGGCTCATAATAACAGGTCGATACGTTTCGAATATATATGAATTATTATTAAATATTAATAGCTTTAAACGTATGAGAAGGAAAGTACCGATGTAACGTCGATTCATAAATTATTTAGTCCGAATGTTATTAATCATTATTGCCCCTAATCGATCAGCAGGCTTCGACCGATATTCGACCAATAGGATCGTCCGGATCTCAGTGCAGAGTCCGGCGGTAGCGGTCGAAAATAAAAAAGAAAATTAATGTCTCTCAGGGGAGACTTTTCCCCCCGCGAAATTCAACCCTCGCTGGTAAGTTAATAGTCGGGCGACCTCTCTTCATCGCGAATACGGTGAACGGCGTAGAATGGGGAATGGCAAACGGCCCTGAGATGGATGGATAACACGGGCCCCGCCCTGCCTACCGGCTTTGAGCGTTCTATACCCCCTCTGTGTGTACTATGTTGCATGTGCTCGAGCTCGCGATCCTCTCGGGGCCTCAACGGACCCAGAACACGAACAAGAACGTCGAACACAAGCGCGAGAGTCTCAGGGCCCCCGAGGAGTTCGCACTGCTGTTGCTGCTGTTCCTGCTGCTGCTGCTGCTGCTACTCGTAGTTCAAAGGAAGGAGCAAAAAAGAGAAAGGTGGAGAGAAAAGCAAGAAATTATTACTGAAAGAGGCCAAGAACGAGCGAGGGGGAACGCATACGACTGGGCTACGAAGAAGAGGAAGAAGAAAGACTCTTGGTAACTCCTCGATCTCAGTTGCGTACAGATTCTACGTACTCGTCTCGTGAATACACAGCAATTGGGGCAATACGAGTCGTCCTTATTACAAAGGATTTACCACCGAGAAGGCAATTTACATAGGATTTTTCAATTTATTCAATGACATTTCTTCTTTCCAATTTAAGCGAATTTTCGCGTATTAAATTGCACTAAAGTTGTCGTTTAATGACATATTTATCTCAATTTTACTTTCTCATGCAGGAATCATTGTTTTTTTTTTTTTTTTTTTTTTTTTTTTAATACTGAATAATCCATTTTCTATTATGGCTTTCAAACGATATTACTTGACATTATATTCGTACAATTAACATACAATTATGGAATTTATTAAATGATATTCTTTCTATTATGTTTAAATATATTTTCAGGTATTACTTTGCCGTGAAAATGATATTTTTATCGATTTTTTCCGTTATCACTTTACATTGTTTTTTTTTTTTCTTTTACCAAACATCCGGCTCAAGCTGCAGTCTCACCAACAAGCAGACAGGGAACGGATTGTCAAAAAAAAATGAATATTGTAAAATAATACAAACTTCTTCGTTAGGTGATCCGCGTTACCTCACCCATCGGCAATTACACAGGTGTACGTGTTTGCTGCATTCTCGTACCATAATCCAGGCAAAGGAAGTGGCCCGAGCACTTCGTCGCCCCGCTGTTGGAAAAAAAAAAACATCTACAAGTGCGTTGGATCGCGGCTGTGTTATGCTTGGTGAGAGACACAAAACAATTTAACCGCAAGAGCTCCGACACCTCACCGAAAGAAATTACTCTCGTGTGTATGTATTTGCGTGTAATTTGCAGAGCTGTTGGCTATATACCGCGTACACTCGTACATCACGAGTGAAACGGCGTGGGGGTGAACGATAGTGTTACAAAAGTCTCGAACCGCAAAACTCATTTATCCTCGTTACGACCGAGAGTATTATCGATGCATATCCGCGACAGAGAATATTATAGTTATGCGCTGTATAAGCTACGCTGCAATAACCGTCGAGTGAAAAACAACAACAATAAAAAATAAGAAAGAAGAAGCAACGGCGACCCCATCGCCATCACCCAAGAACGAAAACGGACGATTGCAAATTGTGGCTTTGTCATTTACGAAGCGCGAACCAAGTTAAACTGTAAGAAGAGAAAAATTTGTTATAGGAACTTTCGGTACGTCCGCATTACGTAGTACGTTTATGTATATATAGATCTATGGCACAGGCGTTTACGTTCTGCAAGGTCGCACTTGAATACTGGCGAACATTTGGGGTTGTAGTGACTTCCGTTCGAGCGATTCGACAGACGTTTCTCGTTTTACGGCTCCGGTACCAACAATATTATACCCAGAAGTAGAATATTCTCTACATCTGCACGTATAACCACATATATAGACAAAGAACCAGTTATGTATTCCCGTAGTTGTCGCGATCCAAGAAAAGTTTGTATTCGACTGTGTCTCTATCCTAAAATAACGGTTGCGCGAAGCGTCGAGCAGTCGAGCCGACTGTTTTATTTTCTTCTACGGAAAACGTGTAGGAAATGTGTTGTCTCTGCGTGATGTCGAGAGCGACGGAAGTGAGTGCGAAGGAGACGGGGGCAGCTCGGCGACGCAGTGTGAAAGAATAGCTAGAGGAGTCCTAGAACGGAAGTAATATTGGGAAGTGGGTAAACTTGTGAGTGAGAGCGAGAGAGAATCTTCGAACGAACGACGAGAATGCAGAAGCAACGAACTAACGTGACACCCGTGAAACGCGCGCTGCAATGCATCAGAAAGTTGCTCCGTTTCGTTTCAGCACGAGCTTTCTTACCGTATACCAGGGACGCAAAGGTACAGTCTTTGACTACTCAAAAAAATATTAACCCATTCACCCTTGAATCTCTGAAAACAGAAAATATCTTATAATTTCTTGAATAATATATCATATCTGGATAAATTTTTCACGAGATATATAAATAAACCAAATTTTTCATTCGTTTTAATTTTATTAAAATATTATTTTATACAATAACATAAATAATTATTATTTAATTTATTTAATATTTACCGTTTTCATAGCTGTTCGATGCTCTCGTTTGAGAATTAATAAAAAATTATAATAATTTAATAATTCAGCATTTCCGCTTAATCAGATTGAATAAAAATTTATTCATATACCATTTGCAAAAATAATTATCGTCTCTTCCCGTGTCCATTTATCTCGAATCAGATTTCCAGCGTCGAGTCCGCTGACGATAAGACACCGGCCAATCGCTGTACCGCTCAACGAGATGCTCCCAAAGCTCCCACAATATTCCTTGTACAGTCTCGCGCGATAATAAAATATTCAAGTAGCGTGCGATCAGCGAACAGACAACAATTATCTCAGGAAGTTGCGAAGGATTCTCTCGGACCTGGCAGCGAACAGTGGTAAGACGAGGCACGGAGAGCAGCGAGAGTCGCTTCGGGTAGCGCGCTGTTGGGACGACGGGATTAACTATGTGATGACGACGAAGGAAACCCAAGTGCAGTGCAGAATGTACTTCAAACGATGCTGCACGCTGAGCTTCGCACACATACATACATACATACATACACACACACACATCTATATATATATATAAAGACGTAAATACTTCCCTAGATACGTAGCAGATCCCTGTATAACTTCAGGAATAGCCATGACTATACATACATATGTAGTGTTCCGTAGCTTAAGGTACACTCGACGTTTACGTGTGTAGGTATATTGCCACACTATAGTAGGAGTAGGTGAGCGCACCGTGTGGTGTCCATGCTTTCGCGAAAGGAGCTCTCTCGCTGAGCGGGCCGCGCGAACCTTGGATTTACTGCGATTGCATGAGTGGGAAACGCGTGACCACGCCCGATATACTGGGTGTTCGTAGAACGGGGACTCTTTTCTCACGGTATCGGGACACTTAATCGCCCCCGGGGACTGGTTTTCTACGACGTGAAATGCAAATAGAAAATGCTCGATGCAGTTGCTCCTGGTGCTGAAGGTTATACGCGACCAACGGTGCTGTTATATACCTATCACGAGAATTTAATCATCTACCGGGTTTTCTCAACGTTTTATAGATATATATATGTATCAAATTTACTATGTACAACAAGCATCGCAGTTTAGGTGCACCGGGTTGACGATTTTCTTTTATGCAAATCGACAAAGTCCTTTAGAAACTGGATACCTGAAATAATCGAAATTATTATAGATTTACAATTTAGGGTAATTCGTTTATCGTTATCGCGCAAAACCGATTGGAATTTGTATTCGTGCTTCGCTAAATAATTATCTTTTATCGGAGATACATTCCCGTCGATTTCCGTGGATGTTTACGCAAAAAAAAATGTTTGTTTTCGTGACATTTTTTCTTTCTAGATTTCAATACCAATTGATAATTTTTATCGAGAAATATTTAGAAGAAATATCCTGATGTAGGCGCGCGTGTGTTTTTGAGAGAGAGAGAGAGAGATAACTAACTGTACTTTAACACAGACATCGAACAACAGTTGCACTTTGTTGTTGATGATTTTGGTTGAAATTGTAACGGGTGTTCAGAATTATCTAAAATATTTTCGTTTTTTTTTTTAATTCGTCGACTCCACAAATTGCATATTTATCGAGATATCCAACTAAAACTTTTTACACGGTTAATGATCAAGTTTTATTTTTCCTATTTAATTTTCAATTTATCTTTAAATGAAAACCCGCGAATCGCTGTTGCATGACGGCTTAGTTGACTCAGTTATATTCGCATCTCAGAAAATATTGAAAATGTTGATTTTGTATTTGAAATTAAAAATAAAAATGATTTCGACTAAAATAATAAAAATGAATACATTTTTAGTTCTTTTACTTTGAAGGCTTGATTGTATTTTTTTTTTTTTTTTTTTCATAAAAATAGAATCGTATCGGATGGATTAAAGGTTAATAATATGAGAGTAAACGTACCTGCTGAACAGTCGTCACTTCGGTAATGCAATTGTAACGATAAAACTATCATCGCTTCTAAAATTTTCATACATACATTTTTAATATTGACTCTTCGGACCTATTAATACTAAAATTTCATAAAATAATCGTTGAAAGCACTGTACATCGTTTAAGTATCCAGTGTAGAAAATGTGAGATAGTCTTTAAAATTAAATTATGAAGAAATTGTAATACCCAAGCCGAGAGATAATTTAATAAGCGAATACGAGAGTGAACATCTCGTGTATCTCTTATCGTGTTTCCTCCTCTCATGTATTTCGTGTTATATTCAGTAAGCACACGGTAATTGCCTTTCACGAAAGTACTCTCGTCATCGTGTAGCGAGGCAGTGTGAATATTGAAGTTTAAAATTAAAATCGACCTTGAATATTTGCCAGAAATATCAAGAATTATTATGAAAAAAAAAAAAATGCCAAGGGTTGAGAATATAATAACCCGCTAAAGTATATTACACGTATAATCTCTAAGTATTCGAAAGAAATTTATCAACTACTCAAGATTTTATTATTAACCACTTCTATGGTACGACGATTGCTAATTATAAAATAAAAATTGAATAATTAATGAATCGATGACGTAAAGGGTCAAACTTTCCAGACTCTCGACTCGTAACTTAGTACGACGGTGCCCAATGCCAATGCTCCCTCTGGAATGTATTACAGTACTGGTATTTGATTGCAATACCGAGAGAGAGAGACAGAGAGAGAGAGAGAGAGAGAGAGAAGTAGTGTGAGACGAGGTAGAAACTACTTTTCAAACTCTCGTAAACCCTTTATGACGTCTGTACGCCTATTACCATAAATAATAGCTTCAATCGTTTGAAATACACGGTATGAATAGAGTAATAGAGTGCTGAAGAAAATGAACTGTCAATGTGTCCCATGAAAAAAAAAATGAGAGCTGTGATGCCTGTGAAAAAAAAAATCTTTCTCTATGGCAATCCTGAGGTATTATCGTCCAAGAAAATTTATACGAGTTCTGTATTTTAACGAGTTCTCACCTTTTGTTGAATCGTATAACCTTAATATCCCTTGTGATCGTGTCGTTAGGAAAATTTTACGCTTATATATCAATTAAATGATTGTTTAAGGTGATGTTTCCAACGAGACAGACTGCAATATCTTAATTAATTATCTTAATTTTATGGCTTATCATTAATTAGAGCGTTATTGACAAGAGTCTGTGCTAAAAAAGAAAACGTGAATACCGTGCTTTATTGAATGACGATAATATTGAATTTATTGATCCGTGAGACACGCGGTCGAAGCATTTATATTGTTTTTATTCAACATTTTTAAACCTACAGGCGAAATCATATAGACGAAACGAAAATTTTTAGTCAAAAAGATACTCTCGATCGTCTAGCTTTTTTATCGTCGAAAATGACAGCTGGATTTGATAAAATACCTAGTTTCGTATGACTTTTTCGGTACGCTGCACCCCGGACCACGCTCGGTGCATCTGTCGCACGTGAACGAGAGAGACAGACGTCTGTCTCTCTGTTTCCCTTGCTCTCGTTCAATAGATACACCGAGCGTAGCCTGACGTAGCGAACCGAAAACACAAATAGTTATCAAACGTCCGAGAGTTTTCGAGACACCATTGAGCATTACTTTTGATCGAGAATTAAATATAAATTCAATGCGCAACCATAGGTCCGACGCGCTCTTACTATTACTTCTTTGATTCAACTCCGACTAACAAATTCTCATTGTAACAAGGTTAACTTGCTTTTTAAGTTAACTATTCTCTCTTGTTTTTATTCATAGTGCAATCCATCCAACGGTTTCATTGCAATCTCGCTCATAGCTGAAACATCCCTGAAACTGCTTCACGAGAGAATCATTTGACCGAATTGTCACTGCCACGAAAGAAAAATACTTAATTCCAGTCTTCCGTTAACAGATATTTAATAAAATTAATTAATCCACTGAAAAGAATATTCCTCGTACAGCTAATCTTTACTTTTAAGGGGAGGCGAAACCTCCATACTTACACAGATGCGCTGCTTCTCTTTCGCTCCTTCGTAAGCGCTAGCCTATCTCTTTCGCACTCATAAGTGAAGTACAGAGGTTTTGCCTCGCCTTAAGCTGGCTCGGCCCCACTTAATCTATTAAATCTAATATTAGTTCGTTCTTGTTTCGAGTACGCATCGATTACTTGGTTATCGTCCTATCGAGTCCATATCGTGAAACTCAAAACTTCCTAAAGAATATTTTTGAACTTCTTAATTCGAAAGACGTCAGCCAATTACTTTATTTTCTTGACACTGGCTCAACAAATCATTGTCCCAACTCTGAAAGAAAAGCGTCTACTCTCTTCCGATAATCTTCATCGATTAATTATTGACGAAGAAAATTGATTGCTCTTCCTTTCTCGAACTTCTGTCATTCCGGGTACCAGGTCATAATTCTCGGAACGACGCTTCCTTTTATCTCCCATTTCTTAATTCTAATTTTGCTACTAACTCTTCGCTGTACCTAATTTGTCAAAATGTCAATCTCTTTTGAATTCAGACTCGACCATTAGTCACAAATAGATACTTCTGTCTCGCTTTTGTCATTTTCTTTAATGCAAATTATTACTCTACGCCATTAGATTTTCGTCTCTTCCCTAAGCTAATTGCCATCTCCGGTTCTCTTACTATTCCTCCCCATTTGTCGTACTTTATACTTAATTACAAGTATTTCTGTACTATCCTACGAATCCTATTTTTCGTTATTTATTATTAAATTCTTAAATGAATAATAAAAAATTGACATTTACACATTGCTTGTTCGTGATTTTGACCAACCTATAGATTCTCTTCTACGGGAAATGGTTAATTCAATTCTAGCTTTCTCATGAAGGAAGTTTAATTAAAATTTTCAATAAAATTGAAGATTCGATAAACCCCTTAATCGATTCTCAAAAAAATGTAGACCAAGTATACTTGTACCTTAACTAATTTGTATATTAAGTTTCAGTTTGATAGATGAAAAATTACGAAAGTCAGAGCAAATATAGACTTTCTTTTAAAAAATTACTAAAAATTCATGATTCTAGAACAAACTTGTTCCCTGACCTATTCTTGTAGAACATTTTATCTCGGTAGCTAAAAATTTACGAATATTAGAGAGCGTACATTCTTGTTTCGAAAAATTCAAAAAACCATGAAATGAGACACTCGTTAGTGATTTGGACGAAAATTCCAACAAATTGACGGGGGTTGCGATCTGACATTTGTGCAAAGTTTCAGGATGATCGAGTAACCCGTTTTCGAGATATATCCATAGCAATTTTACAAACACAACACACACACACACACACACACACACACAAAACATTTGAAACTCTGACATTAAAATCTCGAGAACATTTTTTTTCACGAAAACAAAGCGTCTTCCATGAGGAAGCAAAAAAACACATAAAATGTAAATACTGTTTGCTCTGAAAGCAAAGCTAAATATAAGTTTGTAGTATTAAAAAAATAATAATAAGCAATTTTTTTTTTTAATATTACAATCGATTACTTTTATATGAAGATAAGATTAAGTGGGAAATTAATTTAATCGAACATCTAAGTTACATACTTATCCAAACGATTGATGCGTTTGTATAAAAAGAAACGTTCTCACTTTAATCGTATTACAAACGTACGCTAAATGAAACACATTCAATGAAATCTGAATAATTTTCCTCTCCGACGTTCGTTAATAGCACGAAGGTAAATAAAAAAATAATTATTCGCAATAAAATCTGAGAAGTATGTTTGCAGTCGATGTACAAAAGACTCTGTAAGTCGTTTGAGGAAAGAGATTGAATCCGCTGCATTACGTATTTTCGCTAAGGCCTTGGCGAAGTTAAAGTTAAACGGTCAAGTGTCTGGGCGGCGAGCGCGCGAGTACGGAGGGACGAAGCGGTAGACTACAATTTTGCGAGAAGGTACGAGCGCGAGAGAAGATATCGGGTGGAGCTGTGCCGAAGAGGAAACGGTTGGTCTTGCGGGCCATTCCGCGAGAAACCAGGTGAAGCTACACTTGTTACAACTTGTGTAAGAACTGCAATTACCGGCGGGTTCACGACTATTAAATATTTCTTCCATGGCCGAGGATCGCGGCAAGGGTGGGTACTAGGAAATACTTACCGAACGTACACACGATCTTTTTGTGGATGTATGTGTATGTGTGTGTATATATGCGTACGTGAGTGAGAAAGAGAGAGAGAGAGAGAGAGAGAGAGAGAGAGAGAGAGAGAGAGAGAGAGAGAGAGAGAGAGAGAGAGAGAGAGAGAGAGAGAGAGAGAGAGAGAGAGAGAGAGAGAGAGAGAGAGAGAGAGAGAGAGAGAGAGAGAGAGAGAGAGAAGAGAGAGAGAGAGAGAGAGAGAGAGAGAGAGAGAGAGAGAGAGAGAGAGAGAGAGAGAGAGAGAGAGAGAGAAAGAGAGAAAGAGAGACCAATTGTGTAGTGCGCGCTTGTGTTAGGCTGAGAGAATGATAAAGCGTTGATTATAGTACCCGGCGTCAATTCGACCCCAACTCGAATATGCCAAACAGGGCTTTCTGTCGTACTTTTATGCTCACAGATGTATTATGCTAGCTCTGCAACTCCGACAACAACAACCATTCCACTCTCACTCGCACGTTCGTCTTTTCAGTTTTTCCAGTACATACTTTCCGAGTCTGCACATAATAATACTAGTACGTTGTACTAAACGCATGTATACCGCGCTTAAGTCTGAGACTAAAACAAAAAAAAAAGTTTCAGGCCGAAGGCTATGGCGTTACGAGTACCGGAGAAACTGTAGAACATATAAAAGGACTCGACGCTATATTTTTTCCTCCTCCTCGATAATAATGAAAATTCTTTAAAATTATTTTTATCTACCGTCTACCCTTGACTTTAATTCAATTTTTAATCTTAATATTTTATAAATAACTCACAGTTGGAAATAATTGTAGAAAATTCTTTATCTTGAATAAATATTTTTTCTACCCCATTAAATACTGCATTTCACAGTTTGTCTTAGGAAAATAAAAGTTCTCGATACCTGTTTAGACTATGTATTCTCTTTGATTTAGACTTTGTAGCGTAATAAATGTACGACGACATCTTTTGAATAAGAAATAATGAAATATTTGCGTCTCTTCGATCTCTGTCGCGAGTTTCTTATCTAATCCACGCGAGTCTGACGTTCATCGTTGAAATATTTCCATCGGTCTCTCGATAAACCGAAAAGAAATAATATCAATTGAATATTTCTAACGAAGTAAATGCGTTATACTGAAATATAAATGCGAAAATTAGCCAAACGGGAGGTAATAAAACTTTAATACAATAAAAGAAAAACAAGTGATGCATTACTAAATATGATACACAATCGATAATCCTAGAAAGCTCGAGTAACATATAACTCGGCACCTAATAATAATTATTTATTAATATTCATAGACGCGCACGAACGATATGTTAATTCCTGATTTATATTACGTCGCAGAGTTGTACGCGCGGCAAAGAGGCGGACCCGCAGTCTTTCGAATAAAGGGGTGAGGGGTGCATGACTACGAGGAAGGATAGCGAAAGATAATGGTTTCATTTAAATATTTCATAAGAGCCCCAGTGCTGCAGCGCTATATATGAAACAGTTAGTACTCGCGATAGTGCAAAGATTCTCTCGCAGTTGAAACGAGAAGCAGCTTCAATTATACATCGTAAAAACGTACACACGTTCGTTATATCACAAATAAACTTTGAGTACACGGCAAGAAAAAAATTAATTTAACCAACGCCGCGTTTACCGCGTATCTAAATGCATCAGCGAATTTTTCTTATACGAAAATCCGTACACAGACATTTAATTACAATTTAAAATGTAGTGCGGCTGATAGTTAGTGACGATGAGTGATCTTACGTCAGAGGACTACAAAACTTGATTTATTATTTATAACATTAACATTACATAAATGTTAAACACTCCCGACTGAAGGAACGAGTTTAACGAAGACGTTAGTTTAACAAAAAGGAATTAAATAATTATTCGCATATTAAAGATTATTTGGTTATCGTTCAGTGTGAACATTTTTCGATCATGACGTATTATAAAATATAGAAAGATTTCCACGCGTAATAACTAACAAATGTCATGAATACAATATGGGAATAATTATTTATTGTTTTAATATTTTATTATTGATCTAACTTGTTTATTAAATATCTTTCTTCAGTTGAGAGACTGTACATTGTTCTAAAATTATTTAAACTTTGTTATTTTTGGTGGATCTATCACATTAATATGTTATTACTTTGAAAATATATTTATCGTGAATCTATTAATATTTTTAGATGTTGTAAAATTATATTTTGACAGACATTAGACAGTTGTAGTATCACATTAATATGTTATTACTTTGAAAATATATTTATCGTGAATCTATTAATATTTTTAGATGTTGTAAAATGACAAATTACAGACTTTGACTATGATGTGTCAAAAAATAAAATTTTGTATAGTTGCGGTGAACACTCGAACTGCATCGCTAACAATTGTTACATTTTTTATACAATCTACAGTTTAATTATGTTATAACGTGTGTTTGAACAGTGTAGAATTGAAAGCGCCTCGTTAAAATCCACAGTTATACGTTTGTCCTTGCTGCCACTCTGGGCTATATCCGATAACGATAACGAGCTTACAACAACGACGTTCCAATTTCACGAATAACCACCATAAAACGTGGTATCTTATTGTTTAATTCTATTTCATTGGATAGAGCGCAGGGAAAAGCTTAATACAGCCGTCGTTCGGTGTCAGGAAGTGGGAAGGGAGAAGTAAAATATATAGAGATAGAGAGAGAGAGAGAGAGAACTTGGGGTGAAAAGAGAGTTAGTGTCGCGGAGCAGGGAAAATCCTCGAAAGTGGGATAAGCCACGAGTATTCGGCAAATCGCATGTGCCTTGTATAGTACATTTCTATGTATCGCTATGTAGTGCGTACTTGTGTGGACCGAACGTTTTACCGTCGCTATGTAGGGAAGCTCGTTGAGAGATGGTCAAAACTTTTTTTTTTTTCAAACGTTCAAACGTCTGTAATTCAATTGTTAAATAGTTCTGTTAAAATCGAAATTTAAGTAATTCTTTTTCTTTTTAAGACAAATGATACAAACTTTTAGCTTCAAAGTTGCTTAAATTTATCAACAAGTATAACTAAAATAAGAAAAGCAAGAGGTGAGTCGAGTCGACGACGACAAGGTTAATTGTTTGAGGTGTTCGTGAGGATCGTGTAGTAAAAAATTCACAACTGATTCAATTTTGTGGATTTTTACGATATAAACTGCGAAAAAAATCTCTTCGATCTATCAAATCAACGATTACGGATATCAGAGGAAATATTTGGTCGATTCAATTCAATAATCATCATGATAAATGAAGAAACACTCGATTGAATTAACTTCCTTCGAAGAACCAAGCAATCCTCTCGATCAATCTAATATTTTCTTCTCCAACCGCAACCGTTAATTCAGTAGGCTTAATCAATTTTTTTTTCTCAGTCTATTCTTCTGGAATACCTCGGTGAATTAGCCTTGACGCGTCAGACTGAATGCAAAGCATGTAATAAAAATAACTCGTAGAAAAAATTGTAATTTCTTCTTTTTATTTTTATCTCTATATGGAAAATCTGTTTTCGCACAGATCTTTTTCTATGAAGAAAATCTATCAACGTACTTCCTCATAAAGATAACTTTGTGATAGGAAGCGAACAGTAACGAGGAAGCAAAAGGTCCGTGGTTCTAATTTGCGATATGATTGTTCAACATTTATTTCAATCAGCTGATTTAAAGGTAGAGATCGCGTGACTACCTACACGTTTTTTTTTCTTCAGGCAAATCACTCTTTATTGCGGTTCGAACCGCAACATTTTCTTTTTACATCTATAAAATATAAATATATAAATATAAATTTTAATTAGAGAATAGCAACCGAACCTGCCTCAAACATATAAATGCAAAAGTACCCAAATGATGTATAGCCATATATATACAAGTATGGTGCCGCGGTAAAGCCTCAACCTCACATTCTATTTCGTTCTGTTGTTACTTTTCGCATACTCGAGTACGATACTTGTAAGTACATATACTATATATGTATGTACGTACGTACATATTGTGTTGTACATAGCACATTTTAACTGCGGTCAGAGCGGCAATCCCTGGACTGGCTGGTGGCCGACGCCCAGACCGCAGAAGCCCAGAGCTCTCGCCCTATATGGTAGCCAACAGCAACGCGCAACTTGCTCAACGGCAACAGCAGCCCTCTACGAGAAGCAGAAGCTGCGGATATAACCCACATGTTCATCACACTCCGCTCTCTCACTCGCGCACGTTTAGTGGGAAAGGGTGCGGGGGCAGGGGGGTCGGTACAGATAACTCGCGCACCGCCGGTATTTGCGTCGAAGCGTGGAATTATTCTTTCCGTGTTTTCTTACCGGGGCACTTCACACTCGGCGAAGCGTTTTGCTCTCGGTTGCTCCGTGCAGTTCTTAAGCTCTTCGTACCGCACACACACACGGATATGTATAGATATATCGTGCATATACGACGAGACCCGACGCATCCTTTCTGGGCTATATCTCCCTCAGCGAATATTTCTGATATTTCTTCGGTTGCCGAGCGTTGTGCGGTTCAAGCTCGCGCTTCACCATCGGCACGTGCGAACTAGTTCGCAACCCGACTCTCGCGGAGCTAGAGACTCTACGGCACAACTTTTCTCCAGAGCTCTCCAGAGAGAGTGAAAGCATTTCCTTGTCTCGTCTCGGAAGCTCGAGGGAAAAAAAAGTGAGAGAAATAAACGGAACGGGTATACGTATAGCTGTAGATATGTATATAACGCTATATAAGTATGAGGGAACGGAATAAAAAGTTGGCGACAGACGCGCGAGGCATTCGGCTCAGTTATTCCCAGCTCAACCCTTCACGCGAGACTTCGCATATTTCAATTGCCCTTTTTTTTTCTCGTATTTGTTATTGTCTCTTTGAATAAATCGCACCGACGCCGGCGAGACCAATGCCGGATTATTAAAGACTCGGGGCGTTCGTTTAACGAGGCGAAAAAACTCTCGTGAACATAAAGGAGTTCAGTCTGACGATGATTCCAGTTGAAAAATTGTAATCAAGCGTGGAGAAAAAAGTTCTAAGCTTTTGGCATCGCTTCACAAAAATCAAATAATTGAATTAAGTTTACCGAGTGAATGAAAAAAAATATTATTCATATCCATTTCTTTTTCAACCTTTCAATACAAAATTAAGGAGGTAGAGTCAACTGAAAATAATGCATTATCATTTTTAAAAACAACTCGACATCAACAAAGAAAGAAACATTTTTCCAATATTTGTTCCCAGTTCGTCGGTGGAAATCTATCGAAATTAAAACTCTGGCCGATCCGAATATAGAAATTTCTATTTGTAGCTCTTACGTACAAGTTAAGAGAATAAGAGCTTGTCGAGTCAATTTATTTCATCGATGTAACCCAGATATTATGACAAAAGGAACAAAATATATTTGCACCGATAAATTGGACTACAAAAATTATATTTAACCAATAAAAAAAATTTTGTTTTGTGCATGTCAATCGGTAGTTTCTATGAATTTGCATTTCAAATATAATAATTACAACACAATTTCATCTTCGTGTATATCCTTGCTACGAGAAGAGTGTTACAAAAACATTTTTCTACTTAAAATAAAAATAAAAATAATTACATTTTTTTTTAATTTAAATACGAAATATTAATACTCGTTTCACGATTATGCGCGACAAGAACCTCTTTAATATCCACTGAAAACGACAGGTGAAGACAGCCCATCTCTCTTTTTTTTTTTTTACTATGCAACCCTAAGGATACATTTGAATACCGTCGCACACGTCCTTGGCCCGTCAGAGATGAGGGATACGTGCACGAGCGTTTTGCACGTAAAGCATTCTCTGTCAACTGGGCCACTTATTTTGGTCGACTTGTGTTCTGTTTTTTTTTTTTTGACATTTCGTAGCACTAATTAAGTGAAAGTACTCTTATTTAAAAATTTTAAACGCAATCTTTTATGAGACATATTTATTTTTCAACTCGGAGTGTTGCTCGAAAAATATTGGATTGTTGAAAAATGTGTCAATGTACAAAAATAATGATTTTTCTTCTACTCACCGATGTAGTCATAGACACTTTCGTCACTAAAAATTCATCTTATAGACGAAATAAAAAGCGAAACAATTTTTTTTCTACTAAAAGCACATTTTATTTCGATAAGAATTTTACGGAATGTACGGCGTTGTGCGTAGACGCTGTAAGAAAAAAATAAAAGCTACGTGAAATCGTGTAAATCTGACTATCAACTAACTGAAAATGTTTCATGGTGTACAAGCATGCGGTAACAAGTTGCCTCTATTGTCTGTTTTACCAGACAGTTTTCCCTGTTTTCCCATAATAGTCGAGTTTGTACGACTTGACGTGGTTTTTTTTATTTTTTCACTACGCAACTATCGTAGATGCTAATCTGGGAATTTTTTTAAACAGAGTCTGCGCACAACACTCTGTAAAATTGGTACGGTAAAAAAAAAAGTTTTTCTTTCTTTTTCTTAGCATAAAATGCAGTCAGCCTTAGAAAAAAATTATTCCTGTACGACTAAATTCGATGTAACTGCAAAATCATTATTTTTATATATTGACACATTTTTCGAGATACAATGAGGTAAAAAGAAAATGTATCTCCCAAACATTAATGTTTAGAAATGTTTGCAGAATGACAAAAGCTCCTCTCTATTTGGTACAACAAACTGGAAGATTGAAGACATAAACGAAAAGTTGGAATAAAAAAAAATGTCCTGATTGACAGAGAACGTTCAGAGATTGACACACCACGATATATTCCTGTCTCTACTGTTTTATACCACACGGAAGTCACTCTCCCATATATGTATGTTGACACAATGTGCAAGGGGAGGGTGAGAAAGAGGAAAACTGGGTCACGTCTAGCTGCTGCAAGGTGGTGAGATTGGGTTCGTGACATCGCGCAAGGGTAGTCGGCGAAATTAGGACAGAATTCAGTTCGCTCCATTCTGTCTCTACACCTCTCGCTATATATATCTCTCTCGAGGTTGAACATACACACCGTTGTCGCTCCATAACACGCTTATCCCAACAGAACTTCGAGTCTTGTCATTTAATTTAGACGACTGCTTTAACATTTAACAAAGCAAAATTGTGTGTACGAGTGACATTTGTCTCTAGATTCACCTGGTGGAACAATATTACGGTAAAGCCTCCTTTGCCAACTTGTTCTACCATTGGATATTTCCAGTTGGAAGTTTTCAGTTCCTAAACTCACTGAGAGAAGGATTTATTTACGACGAAACAATCTCATGATAAAATTATTAGTTTATCGCTCGTTTCATCCTCATGAATCTATAAAATTACCAAAAAATCTTTGCTCATAAAATTAATTGATTTTTAAATAACTAAATAAGAATAAATATGTTAAACATTTATTTAGATCGCTTTATCAAAATTTTATTATTTTTTTATTATTTTCTTTTTTTTATGAAACTTTGTTTTCTCTTGGTGATAATAATATTTATGTGGCACAAATAAAATATCCCATTAACCGATTGACTTTTATTTCACTCAGAGCTCACGAAGGATCTTAATTTCGGCTGAGAAATTCATCCGAAACAGGTAAGCAATTTAAGATTCCTCGAGGGTCTCATTAATTCTCGACACAGCGTACTCGCATCTCGCGATAGAAGAAATATACGTAAAGCCCGATATTGAATTTTGGTTGACAGTTGAAACGAATCGAGGTGTCGCTCCCGAGGATACGGAATAGCGATAACCAATAAACGAGAAACGTAATTGATACCAGCCGTATTCGGAACGAGGATTTAATAAGCATCGGTATAAATGAGACGGTCGTTCTCGTACCTTAGACAAGGTCGATTAATTCTCGGTTTCTGGTACATGCAGCTTCTCTTATATACGGCTACGTACAAACTCTATAATAGTCCAACGATCCGCGCCTCTCGTTTGCTACGCACCAAAACCGGCAGTGCATTTAACCAAGAATTCAATTTCATCCAATTTACCTATTTACCGGATTGGAATTAGAATTCGCTAGGACCGGGTCACGTTTAACTATCGACATACCGTCGAGTACGCGACGGCACCCGTCTCTTTGCGAACAGCTCCTGTACGCTAGTCGCTCTTTGCCTCGCGACGTCGCGTACAATATCCCCCGCACGTGCTCCGCTTCCTGTTTTCAAAGCTTCGTTCCTCCCTTAACCCTCGCCCTTTTAGCCGCGCTCTCCTTCCTTCCCCCCCGGAGCACTGCATATCGAAGCGAGTGAATTCAACGGAGATTGCGATTTGATGAGTCCTCGACGGTTTCGCTTTGCTATTGCCGCGCGAAACCCGGCGACGATGCATACGTCACTCGATCGAACGACTCTCAATGCGACGGTACGTAATCTCTGCTCTGTACAAAACTGAGAGATATTCATATTCGGAATTACACTGTAATACGGACGGATCATGCGTAACTTCGAAATTAATTGCCAAACAATTGGCTAAATATTTAACGATATTTGTCTACGGTTTTCTATGGATGCGATATGTTTCAAGTTCATTTTAGACTGTTAGCTTTATCCTTACAAAGTTCAATGTCGAAAAGGACCCCCTACGCGAAAGGTATCCTCGGATAACGAATCAATCATTTTTTAAATATTTACACGCTCGGTTTGCATTACTTGGTCGTTATACGCTTCTCACTCTTTTAAATTATTCGTTATAATTGTAAAATCGATTTTTAATCTCATTTACTTAATCTTTAACGAATCGTGTCTCTCCTGTTTTCTATGGACCCGAAATATATACGAATTTCATGTAGGTTACAGCTATATACTTGCAAAGATCAATGTCGAGCAATGGTAATTACTCGAAAAGATATTCTTGACTAGCGAATTAATTATTTGGGGAATAATTATAGACCGATCTATCATTGTTTTATCATTTCGCTTCATCGCGAATAAAGCTTTGTTTCCATGACACATTTAGCTAATTATTTTTATGTCTCAATACTCAAAGTTATTGAAACATCGAGAAAAAAAATATTTTTACAAAGTTTTCGGATGGATGCGCGCTGTCAAGACATCGGAAAATTCAAATTTCTGTATCTCAAGAATTATTTGAGCTGTCAAATTCAAATTTATTGCATAAATAAAGCAAAGACATTCCTTTGTTTGGTATCGTTTTTGTATAAATTCAACAACACGTTATAATGTTATAACAATTTGAATTTTCGACACAGCGATCTCACAGTCGCAAATTTTTATCTATCGAGATAAATAGTTGTTTATAATTGTAGTAACGTTCTATGGGATGTTTGATATTTATAGAATAATTTATATTGTTGCTCTAATTCACACAAACTCAACTTCTATGAGAAATCTCATTAATATTTCGTGGTGGTAAATGTTAAATTTGGCGAAAATCGATAGAAGGTTATCGTATTTTATAACAATTTGAATTATTTAAACTTTCAACGGTTTCATTTCCGACACGATTGACGGAACGAGGTAAAACTCGAAAAAAGTAATAACATCAAGGAGATATTTGGTATAAAATCTATTGGAAATCGATAAAACCGTTCGAATTTGATAGAACGTTACATTTTTATATACATGATTGGCGAAGCTTGTAAAAATAAAAAGTCTGTAACTCGTGATTGACTTGAGAAATCGATGAAAAATTTGTTACATCGGTATACTACGCAGTAAATTCTCGTAGTTGGTTACAATTTTCGTTAAAATAAGTTGAAGCAATAATATTTTAGAGTACTTTGAATTTTTAAATATATTTATCGATCATTCAATTTTCCTTAAACTTCAGTTTCTATTATTTTTTTTTTTAAACAAAGAAACAAAGCAGAACCAATGAACATTCCTTCCTAATTATTTTTCACATTTTTATACAACTTCCTCTATGAAGAAGAAAAAAATTGATCAACATGCTTGATCGTAGCGCAGCTGACTTTGTGAAATATTTATAATTTTATCATTCCGTTTATTTTAAACATTATTAGCTATTATTGTATATCTATTTGTAGATTTATTACTTGTTAATAAATAATTCATTATAACGGTGATAATTTTTTATTTAAGTCTATTTGAGAGAATTTAAATGGTCGAAAAACTATTGTGTGCTGTAATTTTGTAGGCTCTTTTGCATGATTAAAAAAAATAGTTTAATTAGAACGGAGAGGGCAGCAGGAAATTGGCGCGTCACGCAATTCATTTTTGAACTTTCTTCCACGTCTCTTAAGAAGCTCTTTGAGGGGGATAAGGATCGCATGCTAAAACGAGTCAGCCTACCGCGAGAAGCGAAGAGTAAAGGAGGATTGGCAAGGGGAAGGAGGTGGCAGCTGAGTTCGCACCATTTTCCAGGTGAGAACGGCATCAAATCCGTTGAACCGAAGCCTCACGCAACTCGTAGAAGGCAAATGGGTTAGAAGACAGTGAGGAATTACAGTGCGAGAAGCAACACGCACACCGGCCACCCAGAAGTACTATACCACGCGAAAACTTGCCTCTGCGCGCCTTCACCTACGTTCACTTCTCATAATAAAAATGGATCAGTGCCGTACATCTTAGCAATTTAGATTAGAGACCGCAAATATGCGCCTGCAACTCGAGAACTCTCGGCAATGATCGTATATATCTATACTAGCGGGTTATATCGGTTGGCACGTTAGTCGTACCTTTAAACAATTTCATTTTATTTTTTATTCGAGCAACGCAGTGAGCGCGCGAAATGCCCGAGAAATTTAAACTTAAAATTTCCAAATTATTGTAAACAGCGATTGCAGCGATAGCAGCAACATACTTTTTATAAATCACACTGTTAACAATCGAGGGTAAAAAAAGCAGTTAAAAATGTTAATGTTACAATGGAAATTAACACCGTTTATTCAACACCGAGATTATTGACATCGGATCGATCGTCGATATCAATTCGTATGGACACTGCGCAGTATTCATTTTAGCATCGGAATTTTAACGTTATAACGGGATATACGCAAGAAAAAATAATGAAAATAACGAGAGGATAAATAATCGTTGGACATAGAGGTTTGTGTTTCGTTGAGTTGACAATAACTCGCGGAGGAGCTTAAAATAGAAAGCGACTCCGCTCATTCATACGAGGTGGAAGGGTGCCAGAGACGTGCCCTTATCCGGTGCACGTATATAACCTTGTACCACCTGAGCTGCATAGTATACGATGTATCGGGTATTACGAGGCACGAAATTGCGAAAAGCCTTGCCGTCTGCTGTAAGTGAGTCGGGTATTTCGCTCTATCTCTCTTTCTCTCTTTGTCTCTCTCCTATTTCTCTTGACTAAGAGATTCACTTGTATACTTAAAAGGCATTCAATTTTTCAATTTTCGGGTATTAAGATAACTCAACTTTTGACGAGTATTTTAAGCGGAAGGTGGAATGAAAAAAAAATTGAAAATTTATGGCTACGAGGGAGTAAAGTTTGACGGTCTTGAAATACTCGATTGCCTCTCTTGAAACTTTCAAGTTGATTTCTCGGAAACTTTTATCTTCTCTTTTGTTACAGCAAATTGATTTATCGATCAAATGGAAAATTTCTCAATCTTGTGAAACAAATATATATTTAAGATAATATAATTTATGAAAGAAAAAGTTAATATAAATGACATTAATATTATAATATTTTTTTATTTAATAATTATTCAATTAATAAAATTAATAATAATCATTTCACAATATATGGAAATGAAACTTTTCGAACTAATTCAAATTCGAATGTCCCTTGTATCGATTTTTTAATCAAGCACTTTGGAAAGGACATTGAAGGCTCAGGATTATGGTACCTTAAGCTTGAGAATTTATTCTTCTCTGTATACGAAGGAACGAACGTGCGTTGAGCTGACGTATGCAGTGTACCCTACGTGAAGCACATCGTGGGAATTGGACTGTACCTACGAGTGTGTGTCCTGCCAACGATAGCCGGTTGGTCAGTCGCCTAAATTTTCACGTCTCAGCCAGCTGACCGTGTTCACGAGTGCAAAAGCCGATAATCCCTCGGTCTCTCGTTTTCTCTTCCACAAGACTCAACACGGTGTACAGTGCACGTGCTTCTGTAACCGAAACTGATTTTTCTCGCTCTAGAAACGAGCATGCATACGGAAATCTGAAATAGCAATGAAAACCCTTAACTACGATTACGATACTTCTAACCCCCATCCCTCTCCCTTGAGACACCTCTTATCTTCATTATGCATTAAAGTACTAAAAAAAAAAAACGCAATAGCATAAAAAAATAATACAAAAGAGAAAATGGCTCGGTGTTTGAGACGCAAAATAAGAAAAATTCGTTCTCTCTCTCTTTGTTTTTTTATTTTTTTTTATACTGTTTGCTACGATCCAATAAAGTGCACGGAGGTCTCACCAGGCTGCGAACATTTTTCTCGAAGCAAGCAAACAGTATGTAGATGCCAGCGCAAAGAAGAGGAAGAGTTGGCAGCAGGGGGTGTAGAAGCAGAGGTAGTTACCGTATATATGTATTCGTGTACGATCGAGTCCTCTCAGCTCTCACCGGAGCAGAAGAGAGAGAGAGAGCGAGAAAGAAAGAAAGAGAAAGAGAAAGAATATCGATTCGATACCGAGAGCTAATATATTCTCATAAAAAGACCTATGTCTGGATATTGTCACGGCCGGGTTTCCCATTTACCCTCACACCCACCTATCGTACGTGAAGGGATCCGCATTCGGTCGCATAAGAAACAGAAAGTGTGTGTATGTGTATGAGAGTGTGCGTGTAAGAGAGAGAGAGAGAGAGAGAGAGATAATCAGAATAAAGGGAGAACGAGTGAGAACCAGGCTGTAACGCGTCGACCCTCGTAAGGGCGTTACCCAACCCGGCACATAAAATCAGTGCCACTGCTCCTGCCGTCGCTACCAAATACTGCAAGCTCCTTTACTATATATCTGTATATGTATATATATGGTAGATTCTTCGAATTAGTTCGCTCGGCAACGAGAAACCGCACTTTCTGTGTCTCTCTTTCTCTCTCTCTCTCTCTCTCTCTCTCTCTCCCTCTTTCGCTCTCGTACCAACTTCGCGCGAAAGCCTTTATCTGATTTAGTTTCTCGTTTCAGAGATTCTGTAACAGCGCCTACTTTCACACCACCGTATCTTTTGTTCAACATCTTAATCGGGATATCAGCGGCATACGCAATTTTCATGTTTTTCAAAATGTTATATGACAATTGTTGATAAATAAAAATTAAACGGTTTTCGTTTTTCGTTAAATCGTCAAAGATTCGCTTTAAAAACTTAAGAAGTTGAATTTTCTTAATAAAAATACTATTGAGGTACAAGAGGCCTTTGGCCAGGGTTTACATTTTTATTTCGACACTCGTAGAGTCAAGAGTTATTAAATTGTTCATTTGTTTCTGACATATTCTTGGTACGAACAGTTAAATTTTTTAAGATAATTTAGGGCAGCTCCGACCCTCTCGAGCACACGTTTCAACAGACAGACGCGTGTCGCAAATAGTTATTTAGAAAAAGAACGAGTCAAACGCTACAGGTAGGCAGTAAGAAAAAAATTTGATTGCCAGTCGTCGGCACAAACCGGAGACGTCAAGGTCCGATGCCGAATGTTCAACCACCAACGAGACGAGAAAGAGAGAAAGAGAATGGGAGACGTATCGACGTGACTCCCGAGTGCCCGCCGGACGCAAATTATTTGCCTCGATTGAACTTTAAAAAGAACCAACTAACAAGCGCACAACGATTCACTGTATAATACCTATAGCGATTTACCAGCTCGAGCATTTATATATGTGCGGCGAATGACGTGCAGCGTGCAGGAGTGGCGCGCACGCTTTTCGATTTTTGCGAGCGGTCAGTCTCCGCGTCGGCACACGCGGTGTGTAATTTTAAACGAATGCGCCTCCGAAGCGCCGAGAGTTGCTCCGATACATACACTTTACGTGAATTATGCTTTCGTTGTTCTTTCGCTACTTATCTTCGAATACGGAGAGCAGCAAAAGACCTGACCGATCCCTAAAAAAAAAAAAAAGAAACTCAACACTTTGGTAGTCGCTTAAAAAAAGACGTTGGCCATCAGCGTACCGGTAACGAAGGAAGAAATTAAACAGCGCCGAATCGAAAGTACCGCAGAACATACGGAACGTACATAGAGCAACATCGACTCCCGGGGGAGACTAAATTAAATATGTGAAAATTCAGCAGCTGCGAATACGAACGAATCGTTTTTTTTTTTCGTTTTTTTTTTCGTTTTTTTTCCCCGAGATACAAGTCGGACGATGGATATAAAATAAAAAAGGAATTATTCGTATATTTAACAACGAGTGAAAGTGCTACAACGATTTACTACGCTCACACGTGTTTGCGTTTTTAAATATTTTAAATAAACCTTCGGTCCTTCGTACTCTACATCATAGACTTTTTTTTTAAAGCTGTGTTTCATAAATTTGATTGAATGCTCCTTTCATTATATTTTTTTTTTAATACCATTGCTATCGAGTGACTTTACATGAATTTCTTTACCAAAGTGGCGAAACATCAATGAGCGATATTATGAGAAACCTTGAAGCATATTTATGAACTTTCAAACGTTACAAATCATTATAATTTAGGGAATATATTCTCGAGAATGTTATTCGTGTACTTGATCGTTTACAACGACTTCTGAATATAACTTATAATTAATAGTTAACGAAAAATTAATTTTAACGTCAGTTGCTTTTCTTCGTCTTAAAGAAATGTTATTGGAAAGGATTTTCTTAAATAATATGACGGTTAATATGATGGCCCGAGGGTCATGGTCTTTGTAAAGAAAACCTCGAGGGTTGATGCAAACATCAGTTAAGTAACTGTTCCATTTTGCTTTTATTATAAACCTACAGACCTCCAGCTCGGAGAAGGAGAATCTCATAAATCCGCTTACAGATGCAGTATCAAAAGATCTTTCGTGCTGCTCTTTATACATAGATCCGTTGGAAAACGAGACGGGAATGATTAAAGCGTCGAGGTGAGCGAGGAGTACAGAAGCGTCACCGAGTGTAAACTATGAAGTGCGAAAAGTGTTCGCAAGAAGGTAAATTGCGAGACGGTAATCGGACCTAAGCTAAACTAACCGAGTCTCGTTCTCTTGCTTTTCTCTTCGTTTCACACCCTGTTCTTTTATCATTCTACCGCGACCCGCTGGCGCGCTCACGCTTACTTTATAACCATGGTTCACTCTCATTCTTTGTTTTCAGCTTTAACCCGCTGAGACCTCGTCATGTCTTTACCAACCTCTTTGCATTGTCCCGTTGTCGTCGTTGTCGTTGTCGTCGTTGTCGTCGTTGTCGTCGTCGTCGTCGTCGTCGTCGTCGTCGTCGTTGTCGTCGTCGTCGTCGCTGCCGGGCTCCCGTCACTCGAGCTAGCGTAATGTCGAAAGCGAGCGCTCTAATAGATCTATTTACAGGCGGAAGTGTCCTATACCCCCTACAAGAGATAAGTATGCAACAATAGCACAGTAGAAAATGTAATTAACCAAAGCGCTGAGAGGATTATATGGCATCAAACTTAACTTGCTTACATATAAAAAGTAGAAACGAGATTTTGTCCTACTGGAATTGTTAACCGACGAAACGGAAATTTAACTTAAGGCTATTGTGCCAACTGTGACAATATGCTATTTTTACTTCCTCGTGGAGGAAGCTTTGTATTCGAGAATAAATAAAGTTCAAAATTTTTGAGCGCACGCGTTTACGTGCACTCTAGCTTTTGGAAATTTTGAAATATTCTGCACAAGTGGTACTAATATGAAATAATAATTGTGATAAACAATCGAGTGACTCAAATTTTATAACAATTTAAATAAAAATTACCACAAATGTTACAAAATTCACGAATTTCTCGTAACGGTAATAAAAAAATTGCAAAATAGAAGCTTGCACATTGCTTCTAACTAATGAAAAAGCAATGTGCAAGATTCAATTTTGCAACTGAATCTAAAAAAATTTTTTATCGTTAATGAAATTCGATATTACAACCGGAACTTACCTATTCGAACAATTTGGAACTGGACAAATTCGCTTGTTCGACGAAGATACAGAGGTCGCGACGTTCTATCGCGTGACGCATTCAAAACAATTTGCGCGTGCGTTCTCGTCGAAGAGGCGAGTAACGATTCGGTCGAATAAATGAAATCCGACAGTAGACTCGAATAGCGATATATCGCCACGTGAGTGTTTCACCGAAACTCGCCACAACCGGTCAATCTCCAACTTTGATCTCGCAAAGGAAAACAAAAAATGCAACTTTGTTGTTTCTTCGACAAAATGATATTCAATAGTCGTGGAGAGTGTTTCACAGTGCGGTTTGTTGCAACTCGCTCCTCGGCATAACTGGGTCGAAAAAGTTTCAAATCGTAAAGAGAATAAGAAGCAGTAGCATCTTCGTGGTTCTCGAAGCTCGACAGCTGCCCGCAGTTAGTATGACCCGAGAGACGAGAGTTCCGAGGGCAATGTAGTGGTTTGCCTATATATCGCAAGGTATAATCTGTGGAGAGAAAGAGAGAGAGACACGGAGATAGATACACATTGTAGCTGCGGTGACATCTGGCCACGTCTCGCGATCTACTCGAGAGATCCAACGATAGCGCGGGGTTTCCAGAGGCGAGCATCCCGAGAGTAAAGCTACGAATGAAAAGGGGGGGGGGGATAGGGGGAGGGGATTTCACCAGTGGGTACTCTATACCGTCGTACAGAATACACAGAGACACTGTTCTCCTGCTGGTCGCGACTGCTGGTGCACTGGAAATAAGGCAGCTGTGGTATTAGTCGTTCGTGCGAGTCCGAGAGCCAACCAGCATCTGCAAGTTCCGTTTCACTGTCCAGGGATTTTGAAGAAAATATATATAAACTTTCGATCTTGGTTCAAGAGCAACTATCTCGACCAATGATCGACCGCCAGTGTTGTACATCGCTAAAACCGCACAGATCAAAGTTACCTCTCGACGAGATAAGAAAATCCCTCGAGGGTCTCTCTCTCTCCTTCTTGCATTTCGTCGACTGCATACGGTTCAAATATTCTCTGGACAAAAATGCAACCAACGAAAATTTAAGTTTCTCAAATTTCAACGTGTGCTACAAAGACATTTTATAAGGGCTCTCTCGTTGACTAGTTCACAATTGGGTACTCGACTGTACCGACTAGCGCACGAAAGCACGGCTTCCACGACACCCGACTCGGTCAAATATGATTTTTACAATTTTGTTTTTTTTTTGTGTTCGCATACTTTTTTATACACTCACTTAACGCTACTTTGTCGAGAGGCACTTTATTCATAGACACGTTAATAACAATTAGCATACAGAAACATAATACCGCTGGGTGAACTTTGCAAAGTGCAAAAAATGCTTTCAACGAGTCTTTTGTCGAAGCTTCAGTCTCGAAAATGAAGTATTTGTTCCGTGAGTTTCCGGTAACTGTATTTGGAAAAGGAAATATTTCTACCGTAGAAATGTGTTATACTTTGGTTTCTGCTAATTAAATTGTTTTTTTTTTTGTGATTTTTTTTTTCAAATTCTCATAGGAATTTCATTGCGAAGAAAAGTTATGAATTTCTTTGTAACTTAGCCAACGCTCGTTAAGTAAACCCTCTCTAATTGTCCAATTACTTCTCGAAGAGGGGGTTCGGCTTGTGTTTCTCTCTTCGCTCGCCCTTCACCGGAACCCATGCGTCGAGACAATTGTGACGGGCTCTCTGGGAGGCACAAATTCATTTGAACTAATGGGCGTACGACGTAAAACTCCACTTTTAAGATAATTAATTCTTCATTAAAGGACTACCATAAAATTTCAAACAAACGGTCTCCCGAATGAACTTTTGGCTACGTCTCACAATTCGAATAGTCACTAATTTCGTTTTGCATTTATTCATTGTACATAAAAAAAGAAAGCATCCACGACGATAACAATAAGAATTCTTATTCAATTTATTCCCATACTCCATCTTGTTAAAAAATTACCTGATAAACATTTATATTAAAATATATTTCCAAAATATCGTTTGAACTTAAATTGAACCTTTTTTCCCCTCGCTTACCCGCCAATCAATATCGATAATTTCCTAACCGATCGAAGAATGCATTTTCCACGAAAAACCGGTCAGTTCGTACAGTTCGTCACTCCTCGAGAACCAACGCGTGAAAGTCTGTTAAATCGACTTGATCCATTACACGTACGGTACCTCGGTGTCTCGAGCGAGCTTCGTTGGTTCGGTGTTCGGAATATCCGGTATCCGTCCCTTTCTATCCGGGCAATAGATATCTCTGTGTCGAAGCGTCGCTCGCACATACGATAACAGTCCCTTACATCCAAGTGAACTACAGCGAAGGTCTCCGCACCCGGACAGAACCGTGCTGTACTATATTCAACATACCTTGTGAGGTTGGACGACGTAGGAGGACGTTACCGGGAATGCACGAGAGCGCGAGCATACATATGTAAGTGAACATGGTCGGAGAACCGTGGGTCTCACGAATTACGGTACGTCGATAGACGTATACGTATACCGATTGCGTCGAGCGAATCCTCCTGCCACTGATACCGCATGGCATGTATCCACACGCTATACGTACTTAAACTCCTCTACCTTTGGCCGAGTAAATCGTTCATACATACGTGTGTACCTACGGAGATATAGGTTTCGAAGAGCTTTTCGCGAATCACCCCCGTACTTTTATACGGGTACGAGGGTGACCCAATTTTTTTCTTTCTCGTTCCTCTCTTTCTGTCTTACCGGGAGGTAACTCGCCAGTGCTCGTTCACTTCCGAATAATTCATTCGTCACGTAGATTCCTATAGCCCCTGCTGGCTGGTATTCGAGCACGATTTCGTCGAGGTACTCCGGCGAGGCCGACGGTACCTCTCTGTATCGTTACTTCTACTACCGGTTACTCTGGTCGTGGTACCCGCTTTTACAGTTATGTATATAGACTGTACGAGATGTATATGTCTGGACGACGAAACAGAGCCATACAGCATTGAAACAGTAGAGAAAAGGGCTCACGGAAACTCGTAGCCCGGGGAGAATGAGGGAGTAACGTCAACGAATGCTATATTATTCTGCACAAGAGCATCGCTGGCGCACTTCTGCTCTCCCCTTATTCGTCCCTTCTCGGACTGTACACGAGCCTCTGGTTCTCTGGCTCATCCCCCTTCTCGAAAACAAGGGCTAAATTATTAATCGAGCGTACGAACTCGCCTCGGTCACAAACTCGAGCGTCAGGGTCGAGAGAGCCAAGAGCGTGTAGACACGGCTGTTGCACTTGGTGAGAGCAGACGGCTTTGATAAATTGTAAATAAATTCGTGTGGATACGCTCGTAGATCAACTTCGGCGTTATTAAAATAAAATATTGTCTTATTCGTTATCGGTCTATGAAACAAGTAAATTAAATAACAAAAATTAATGTTACAATCGACATTTTTTTAAACCAATATTTAGTACTTTTATTACTTATCGCTTGATGAAAAATGATGAAATTTAGCTCAAAACTTATATTTTTCACGCACAAAAAATGTCGTTAAGCTGTTAAAAATAGTTTTTTTACGGTGCAGGATTTCTCGTGTAATATAGTTACATCAATTGCCATAAACGCGAGTGACCGTATAGATTGCGTGTGGAAAAGTGTCGGTAGAGAGTTATAAAAAATCAGAGGACTCGGAAGCCAATTTTCGAGGGGCGATCCCAAAACGTAATAGCCTCTAGTGTAAGTCCAACCCACGCGACTTTCCGCGGATCAAGTTAAGTTCGGATTTGAAATTCGTTACGATATACCAAGAGAACCTGTACAACGTAGCGTTAATAAATAAATATATATACATAGTGGGATATATACAGTCGCTGACTGCTACGGCGAAAGTTGGGACGATGCGCCGTCATAAAAGCGCAGGAAATGGAAATAGCTGTGCGGTTACCTCTCGAACGGACACCCCCGCAAAGGATAGCGTTAGAGATAGAACGAGAGCTGACTCGGACCGTTCGCGTGACGGCTATCCGGCATGGCGTGAGGATCGTTGGCTACTCGGTCGCTCAACGGTGCGGGGAAAGAGTCGACGGCGGTCTCGGTCCCGGTCTATATCGTATATACCATACCCGTGGAGCAGAGAAAACGTTGGTGGCGGTGGCGGAGGAGAATACAGGGGTACCAAGGAATTAAGGGGGTGGGCAAACGAGTCGCTACCTCTCTGCAAACATGGCAGCCGTCACGCGAGTCCGGGCAGCCACGATATCGCGCGCGCCAGCAGCAGCACCACCACCACCACCACCACCAGAACCAGAACCACTACCACCGCTATTACCACCAGCGGTAGTAGTGGCTTCGGGCTGCGGGTCGGCGCCGTAGCGAAAGGTATTTTAAGCTACTCGACGCAACCTTGTTCGCTGTGATGCTCGAGTCTTTCTTGCCCAATGTGTGGGTGCGAGCCCCTTACCTCGACTCGCGGAGACTGAGAGAAAAACCACGTATCATGCAATTGGCACGAACGTTGGCATCCTAACAATGTCAATAGTCTGTGATAAATAATTCGTATGATACCTTAGATATAAAAGTAATTGATATTATATTTATTTTATATATTTCGCAAAGTCTATCAGGAATTATCTTGATCGTTTTTTTCGTTTTTTTCGTAGTACAATGTTTTATAAAAAGTTTTACGAAATTTTACAATTTTAAGCGCTTAAAATTTCAAAACCGTTGACATACACGCGTACGCACCAACGCCAGACACTTTTTTTTAAAAGCACTTTTCTCAATTTTATATACCTTGATATTAAAATCTCAAATTTATTTATTCATTTTTTTTCTCAAAATAAAAAACCTTCGTTAGGCAACAAAATCAATAATTTATTTAATGATTTTTATTTCAGTGGATTAATATCGATATTCCAATCACACGCAATTTTAATTACTTCTTCAAATTTTAAACAATATAATAATTTAAAAGTAATTCCGAGTTATTAGTTTGTCAGATAAAAAATGTTTCAACGACGAAGGGTTGAGTGGCTAATAACTACGCGATTTATTCCATTTATGGAGAAACTGAACCTGGGGCTATAGCGTACGTCACACGCTGCTAAAATCTATCCACCGTACACTAGCTCACGGGGCTTTGTAGTTTACAGGTGTTCGAGTATGAGTCCTTCTATAGAGAATATCAGAGTGTACAATGGAGAAACAGCCCGCGAGGGCATGTGCTCGGTAGAGTCGAGCCCTACGGAGCGGCAAAAGAGATCATAATCGGATCGGTCGATGTGATGCACCACGAGCGCGTTAGGGCTTGTCAGGTTGGCGGGCATCGCTCACCTACCCTCTCCGTTTTTTCTCACAGGGCTATAACTGCATTCACCGCATACTACTGGACTATTCCATCGGAGCGTGCTGGATGGCTCCGTTACTTTTAATCTATTCTATTGTTTCGACGCGTTGGCCGTTAATAGTTCACACTACTCGATGCTATGCCATTAAAAATGGTAGAAAGCCGCAAATTAGCCGATAATAGTTAAAATATTCAAACGCCTCTTCGACCGATGAACAAATTTGTGAAGTAATTACGAAAATGGAGTTTGCTGACTATCCGAACATCAATTTTATTTAATAAATATATATTACAAGAATAAAAATTTCTTTATTAAATATTTGATGATAAAATTGATTTTTAAACGGTGAGATTAAAAGATCAAATACGTGATCGCGAGTGTTTTGACCCTCGGAGGTGTCCGACGATTGTCCATACACCGTAGACCGATCGAGAGAGACGGTAGCGGTCTCGATCTTAAGTTTCCTA
The DNA here is from genome assembly GCA_963942595.1 of Cylloceria caligata. Lineage (NCBI taxonomy): Eukaryota > Metazoa > Arthropoda > Insecta > Hymenoptera > Ichneumonidae > Cylloceria > Cylloceria caligata. Next base: position 70,121,743 of record OZ012707.1, read on the forward strand.
TTTCACGCGCTCGTTGATCTACGCGGTTTCTTTCGCTTTCTATTAACGATTCTCGATATTTGATCTCACCGTACAACTTTTTTTCTTTATCTAAAGCACGACGAATGGTTCTAGTCAATTTCAGCTAAAGACAAATAGAGAATAAAAAGTTTCCAAAGCTCTGACACGGTTAAGTGGAGGCATAAGTTATACACGCTCCACGTGTCAACCTGCGGTTCATCGAATTCTTTTAAGTATGGTACATCGCTTTACAGTGCTGCATCGATTGCCTTGCGTTGATGAAACGTGTACCAGCGATACGATATTCGCGTGAATATATGCCAAATCAATAAAGCAACGACTCGGGAAAGCACGAGTGTATCGTAGGTCAACGCCCATCGATGGGATTCAGAAAAATAAGAAGAGAAAAAAAACAGCACGTTTCGTTGAATGGTCGGAAGAGGCAGATCCCAGATTGGTTCGCCGGTAAATGTACATTGAATAATTATTTCATCGAACAGACACTGAAATGTTTATTTCATTCTCTCAACGCGGAACAGTCCTCTCTCTTTCACTGGTTCGTTGAATTTAAAATGAAATTTTATAGCAAAGATAACAAAGTCATTGGATATCGTTAAGACTAATGTTCGTTTATTATTACGAAGCTGGATCGTAGTTCAGGGATGTACAGACCCTGCACGAAGATAGAACTACCGGGGGCAAAGCAGCTAGTAATAATTTGTGTGATAGCCAACGTACTTACGTAGTACACGAGGTGAATAAGATAGCAGTGTGTGCTATCGATCTTCATGACCTCGGACTCCGATACGAACTACTCTCGTTCCTTCGACTTCAACACACACGCGTACTCTGTCTCCGTTACTTGTGCCCTTTCGAACTTCCGAACTTTCTACATATAAGAACGTTCGATCTAATCAATAAAACTCGAGATGTAAAATTAATCAACGATTAGAAACAACGAATTTTAACGTTTAAATTTACGAAACATACATTTTTTACGACATTTCTTTTTATTTAAAAAAATATTTAATATTCAATAACTGTTCTGAAATTTACCGTGACACATACGCCGTTTATTGATTCATGAGAATTATTGTCACTCTGAAACTGTTGGTACAATATGTACATAACATAGTGTGATATCAGAGAGACAAGACGATACGGAACCTGCTCCACATTCGTCGACGTGTTGAGTTTAGATTCGTCTACCGCGTATATTATATTCTGTGTTTTTATATGTCAGCAGATTGAACATATATTTGAAATTAATTATACGAATTTACGGTAAATTGTGGGCTTGATGGTTAATCCGCGGATTTTATCTCGTAAAAGCTGAAAATTTGAAAGCTCTACAATATTTGATAATTGAGATGGAAAATACGAATAAGCAGATTTAATTAAATCCCAGATTACTGTATTATTCAACAATATTCATTAACTTGACGCATTACCTTGTTTATAAACATTTTCTTTTTTTAAAACATCATATTCGATGAAAGAAACAAAGCTTTCGAAATATATATATATAGGTTATCATGAATTTGAATCATCGCGTGTCCAGCTTAAAATGTTAGATGATTTAGGTGGCTGGGGTGTGAAATTTACATGTTACACGATAGTTTAAGTGCTGGTGCACTAAAAATAGTCAAAAGAATAAGTAACGAAGTTTAAAACATTTCTTTATTACGCTTTTAGTACAAAAGATGGAATTTTTTGTGAAACGTTTGTACGAACAATCGCTACGAAACGTGACCTACTTGATAAACAAATGATGTTCGATGATTTGTAAAAATGCGAATATTATTTTTTTTAAAAACTGTAAAAATTTAATTCTTCCTATCGTTTAATCCTCGATTCATCGAAACTAATAATCGTTTATAAAAAAGTTTTTTATCCAACGACCAAGTGACCGCTATATATCTTATCAGAGAAGAACGCCTCCCGTAAGCTACGAAAATCGCCATCAACCGGAAAACATGAAAACCCATAATAATGGGCAAAGCCACGAATAGAGGGTGCCAGGGTCTGTATTACACAGGCACGAGAACCCCTGCGGTGAGTCAACGGTTTAGCGGTGCGCAAACGTGTAAACTGGAATTTAAAATTAACGCTGGTGAGCTGTGGACTTGGCAGGAGGAGATCGAGAGGCAGAAAGCAAATATTAAGGCCAGGATCCACTCTACGGGTGCGCAACACGCTTTTCCGTTGCGTTCGCGATGAATCGAAGCGAGAGAACAAGATGCATCCTCTCGTTCGTATCTCTCTCGGTCTTGTTTTCACTGACGAGAGCAAAAGTGGTGCGCGCGACAATGACGATCAACAGGAAAACGCGTCATTGCGCGGTACGATGTAACGCACCGACGGTGTACCAGTCGGAAACACGGAGAGAGATACTTTGCCAAAACGCGGGACAAGGGGCAGGGAACCGCGCAACCGACTGGAAAATCATCCGCGACGGGTCATTCGTCTACCCCTGCCGTTATTCGAACGGACTCGCCCTCGGTACTCTCTGTACTCTCCGCTCGGCGTGTGCGCTATTCCGCGCCCAGCATCCACCTCTCTTTCGCTGTTACGCTACCATTAACGTCAGCGAACTCGCGAGCTTCCTATCCAAATCCGGGGCACCGATGGTTGCTGTATCTGTACAGTGGACTGGCCCTTTCGACCTCGCTGCACTAACCAAACCTCGGAGTATACCACGTTTTATAAAGCCCGTCGTATCCGACCCGTATCGTGACAACCGTACGACCCACGAAAAAAATTAAAGCCTCCGACGCCTGGGCGAAAAAAATGTCCTGGCAAAGCCAACTCTCTATTTAACTCTCGGTACTTCGTTGTACGACAAAAAAAAATGCAGTTCTAAGCCTTTTATGATACAGTCTGGCCACCCCCCCCCCCCCCCCCAGTGATTGGTAGACTCTGCAGTGAAACGTGAAAAATGAATGTAAATACTATGTCGATAACTGTACTTTACGGTTCTTTGTATGGCCAATCACTGTTACCGTTATGCTGTACAGCGTATATCACTGGAACAGTTTCGATTGCACCATTGTCCCTCTCGATTGACTGAACTCGTATTGCAAAGAATTAATGCACCTTCCCTGATGCGCGAGCATCCAATAGCTTTTATTATCCAGCTTCTATTTATTTTATTCCAATAAAACGACTGGAAATTTCAATGTCTATTCGCTTCTCTTTATCATGCATGGATCACTTCAGCTATGCAAAAGTATGTTGATACATTTTTGCCCGCTCATAATGGAAGCTTTTCGCGAACCATGAAAAATAATGAGAAAGGTATGCGTCTGTGTATCGTTACGTATTTCGATATTAAGACTTACGGTTACACAGGATCGACTGGTGCGGCTCCATGACGCGTATGCGCATGCTGTGTACAATGTATAACATAATGTATGTACAATATGTATGTTGTTTTGAAAGAGTTGTTAACCTTTGACCTCGTAAAATCTTGATTAAATCGATACGAGAAGTTCTTGACTAGTTTAAATAAATGCAACAACATTTTTTTAAGCCGGATCGTATAGATCGTAGAAAAAAAACTCAATATCCTTCGCGCAATAAGAACTTTTGTAAATCGACTTCAGGTGTTTGAATTTCATTTAAATATTCTCGAAATTTTATAGAAGAAAGGAATAAAATGTATAGAAAATTCGGTATTCAAAACGAAAAACCGAATGGAGGTTTACAGAGATAAAAGAAAGAATAATAAATCATATAAAATCCTATTCCGTGCATCAATTTTAATAAAAACTACTCCAAACTGAGAGTACTCGTACGTACACTCGATGCATCATTCGAGACCCCATTTTTTTTCAAGTTTTAGATCATTTTAAGAATCCTGACATTGACATATCGAATTTTTGTTGTTTAATAAGGGAAGCAGGATGCAAGAATGGAGAATACTATACGTTCCCATCGTAAAGCATTGGACAGTGCGGTATTGCTCTTGGTTGCTAAATATACTACACATTGTTGTCCACTCCATATGTGGAGAAAAAAAAAATACACGATAAGGTAGTAGTAGCACTCTCTGCTAACGAAACGTGCAACCCCGCCGATGGTTGTTACGCTTCCGCGTGCACACAAAATCTACATACGGAGTATCGTGTTACACGCAGCAGCCAGAAAGAGAAAAAGAGAGAATAAGGGAGAGAGAACGAGAGAGTAGTTGACGGTGGTACGTAGTGTTATTTGTAAAAAATGGCGACTTCCGCGCGCATCGACCCTCTCCGTGCTTTTTAATGCCTGCACGTTCGTTCGTTCGTTCGTTCGTTCGTTCGTTCGTTCAGCATACACGTCAAAGTGTATACGGCTTCCTTTCCTTCTTATCCGCACGCGCTTCCTCCCTCTCGCCACCTTAACCATACCACATGTGCGTTTTTGCTTTCGATGACTGCACCCCATCGTCGTCAACGTTCCTTTCTATGAGAGAACGACTCTGTCTCGCTCACTCACTCACTCAACTCTCTCTCTCTCTCTCTCTCTCTCTCTCTCTCTCTCTCTCTCTCTCTCTCTCTCTCTCTCTCTCTCTCTCTCTCTCTCTCTCTCTCACACACACACACACACACACACACACACACACACTTTCTCTTTCTCTTTCCCTCTTTCTACAGTTGGAAGTATCATCTCGCAACTGCGGTTTCTCTTTGCGCACATGCACCGCGAGTTCGTGACACGCGACAGTCCCGCAGAACCACAACAGTTCCTCATACGTATACATTATACGCTGCATAAATAGTATACCACTTGCGCTTACGTACAATACAATCCTGCAAAGTATATTGGGCTGTTACCTACGCCTTTAAGAACGTTGTTCGCGGTCTCGCGAATTACGTTAAATTTCTATGACTACTTTAACTCGTAAACGCAGCTACAAACCAAGTTAATATTACTGCAACCGTTTTTACTTTTCATTGCACAATTTTGTATAAAAATGTCTTGTGTGATATTTCATTTTTTTTGCTTTTTCTCAAGACAAATTATTTCGCATTTTTTATACGAAGAAAAATGACGAGTTACCATACCCAACTTAGGCCTCGGAAAATAAATAATTGAACGAACCAACGAGTCGATTGCCCGACAAATAATTTAATTAACCAAATTATTATTATTATTATTTTTTCAATATAATTGCACCTTCGATAAATTAACTTGGTATATTTATTATTTTTTAATTACATTCAGTAATTCTGTACATCGACTCCGGTTACCAAGATCCTTCGGTTGACCATATTAGGCGTGTGTCTTGCCAAATAAACGTCGAACTCGCTAGCCACGAAATTAAATCGCAGAAGCCGCAGCATCATCCTCGTACGTAGAATCGACGTATAAAAGCACAGCCCCCTAATGCGAAACCTGTGAAAGGCGTAACACGCTCGCCGCTCTTGGCGTGAATGGAACTTCGTGGCTTCCACAGTGCGGATACATTGCACGATGCATACACGCTCGCCTTCCGTGCACCTATCTCCATCTATCTATTCATCTATCTGTGTGTATGCCCGATCCGTACGATCGGAACGCCGGTATTCACGCATCCAATTTCGCGAATCGGCAAAGCCGTCGTCGTCGTCGCCGTCGTCGTTGTCGTCGTCGTAGTCTCGGGCGTGTGCCACAACCGCTACCAACGGCTAGAGGATCGACAGTTTCACGGCAATTCGATTCCCTGTTACCCTTCTCGGCTCGTGTGCAGCTACTTCTCATGTTCGCCTTCCACATTGCAACGTTTTCTCACTGTACGTATATCTATATATTCGTTACATAGCTATCCCATCGTGTGCCCACATAGGTGCTAAATAAAAAGTGGAGCGAGGTGAAAAGCACGCGATACGAGACCAACCACCGAAATGGACCGAACATTTTTTTTTATTAAAATGGTTGAAATACGTTCGAGTCTTTACGACGTTTTTCTTACATTATTGCAAATACCTTTCGAGATTCCTGTTATACCTTCCTTCTTCTTTCTCGTACGTTCGCGGGATAAATTTTCATAAATTTCATCGTCCGAACGCATTGATCATCGTGAGACAACTTCTTATCGTGCACTAAGAAAAAATTACATAGTTGAGGAATGAAGTTATAGCAAGCTCGTCTGTACAATAAATATTTTGTTTGAGGTTTATCAACCTCGCGGTACTTTTATATTTCACAGTTTTCATAAACGTTTGAGAAATATTGATAAATACAATTACAGTGTACTCAATAATTATACCTTTTTACGTGAACTATGAAATGTAAACCTTCTTTTAAGGAAGTTTTCTTAGCGTACGGTGTCAGAATTTTGTAGATAATATTGCTCTCTTTTACCTGATATTTCTGTTTTTTTTAAAAACGTTTTACCTCATTTGTTTGATTTTCTCGAATATCACTGTCTATATCTATATATACACTACATATGTACTCTATCCTGTGTCCACATAGGTTCTATGTAAAGTGGAGTGAGGTAAAAAGCAGGCAATATGAGACCGACTACCAAAATAGACCGAACAATTTCTTTTATTAAAATGGTTGTAACATATTTGAGCATTTACCACGTTTTTCTTATATTATTGCAAATACCCTTCAAGATTCATATTGGACTTCCCTCTTGGTTGCTTCAGGAGCGGTGGATGGATTTTCATAAATTTTGTGGCTCATACGCTTCTCTCGAAATAGACATCGACTATATCGCGCTGTGTCAAAATTTCGTTGACCCATATTGCTTCCTTCATCCGATATATCTGATTTTTTAATCAAATGTAAATTATTATTTCCTTTATGAAAACATCACGAATATGTTGGCTCTAAACATTTTTCTTGCTACAATTCTCCGTGTTATCGTACAATATTACAATTTCGTTAACCCGTATTACCCCTGACCCAGAATACCCCCTTTTGTCCTATAAATCTTACACCCGGACTTGAGGATCACACCCCATATATAGATCCCTACTTTTCCAGTTCGAGAGCGAGTGAGTACCACCCCTGCAGTGGCACGGGACGTTCCTCCCACGTTCTCGGTCACGAATTTTTGAATCAAGAAAATTCCCTCGAGAGGATATGTCGTAGGAAATTGAATTTCTTTCGTAGTATAAGCGAGAGCATCAGCGCGGCATCAAACGGGGCCGGCGGCTGCAGTTTCTCTCTCTCTCTCTCTCTCTCTCTCTCTCTCTCTCTCTCTCTCTCTCTCTCTCTCTCTCTCTCTCTCTCTCTCTCTTCACTCTCGGCTCTCGGGACGCACCAGAGCCCAGCCTGGTCCGCGTTAGGTGGTAAAAGAGCAGAAAGTCAGTCGCATTCTCCTTGCGGCAGGTTCAACGAACCGCGCGCACCTCGCTCGCGAGTGTGGACCTCAACGCGCTTCATTCGCTCACTCTCGTTGCGCTATAGAACTCGCAAGACAGATGAGACACTGTTACATACGTACACGTTAACAGTACAGTGGCTGTTACGCGACAACCCCGCTCACCCTAGCCAGAAACACCTTGACGACCACTTTGTCCAGTTTTCCGGAAGTGCGTCAACCGTACATCGCAACCACAACGCGATATACTCGAGTGTACAGTTATACCGGGGCAATAAGGGATCTACGCTTTGGGATTGTATGCAACGAGTCGTGTGAATGCAAGAATTTAATCGTATTATAGAGAGAGAGAGAGACAAAGAAAAAACGAGGGAGAGAGGGAGAGAGATATGAATATTATTAACGACGATATATTTTACACTTACTTCGTAGTTTATACTTTACCACTGAAACTATCACGATATTTATCGGATCTTATGGCCAAACTCTGATTCAAGCACACCGAACGTCGTATGTAGCTTACAATATTGCGATTAAAGGCGATAGGTCAATAGGTTTAATCCACGATTGAGCACTGGTTCATTTTTTTTTTCTTCTGTTGCCGAGAACTTCTTGCGGTTGCACGATTTCACAGAGATTTGCGGCAGCGTTAATCGGATATATCAATAGAAATTTGCTGGTAACTCATTTTGAAAAACCAGCAGCTCACATATCTTGAAATGCGATTAGGTTTTGTTGTCGTCTTATTCGTCCAACCAGACTGAACGCTGAACCTATCAAATTACTGTATTCCGTCGCTTCGGATAAGCCATCTTTGAGAAAACACGCATCGAAATCGTGTGCAGTTTCACTTTGTCTCAGTCCCAAAGATCAATCGACTCTTACTTTATTAATAAATTATGCTCATAGTATAAAAAATCATCATTGCTACTATGAAAATTGAAATACGGGTGATAACTAAACTAAACTAATAATAATAACTAAACGCGCGAGGTACCGCTTGTTTAATAAATTATCTAAAATTTAATATAAATTAAATCTTAAGCTTGGTTGAATAAAAAAAATGTTTAAGTCACATGCGTCGACTTCCACGTATCTCGAATCCATAAACTTGCTGCAATTTTCGCCAAAATTGCTGACGGGTGTCTTCATTTTATGGTTGTTTAAATTTTTCGAAAAAAAAAAACGAGGTACGCTCTTCAGCTTTTATAAATTTTTATCGAGTTAAAACTTTCTACAAGAATAGAGAACAAGGTTGTTCGATATTGAGTTTGGCAAGAATCGATGAAAGCGTTCAGATTTTCTAGAATCATGAATTTTTTTGTAATTTAAAAAAAAAATAATCTATTTTTCCTCTAACTTTCGTCAATTTTTATCTATCAAAATAAAATTTGGGCATACGAATTAGCGAGGGTACAAGGATACTTGGTCTTCAATTTGGTGAGAATCGATTAAGCTGTTTACACTTGATGAAATTTGTAGATTTACCAAAATATGGATTTTATTGAAAATTTTAATACCGCTTCCTCTGTGAGGATGCCAGAATTGAGACAAATATTTCCCGTTGAGAAAAATCTGTAGATTGACGAGAATCACGAGGAAGCAATGTAAAAATTCCAAATTTACACGCCTTGTTCTGTCTTGACGATTAAACAAACGAAAATAGAAGCTAACAAATCATTTTTAATCGGCAATGTCACATTGCATTCAATGTCAGCGAAATATAAAGACTATTATAATATTATAACCCACTTAATACATCGAGCAAGCTCTATTCGCGCACGTAATTCCCAGTATTCTGTGAACTACGCGGTAAGTTGGATTTCCCAGTTTGTGGAAGGAACTTTCCGTTGACACATTTAGGTCACTCCGGTGCTCTGAGAAAAGATAACGAGAAACAATGTAAATCATTGGACGAGCACGACCTCAATTTTTTTTCAAATTTAATTATGATTGCAAATTTAGAAGAATAAAATCTTGGAATTTTTTTAATTTGACAAAGATCTATCGTATCATTGTTTTTTTTTTTGTTGGTACATCGGCCTTACTACGCGAGTCAACATTTCACTGTAACGTCACGTGTCCAATGATAAAAGATATTTCCATTTTTAACTGAACGTGGCATCCGGGTCGTGCAGAGAGCGTCAGAATGAAATCCATTTCGGACGGAGGTCCGGTGTGTGCCTTTGGCACTCGGAAATAACGAAATTAAAAAAAAAAAAAGAAAGAAAGAAAGAGATAGAGAAAAAGAGATGCAGAGTCGCAGTGAGCGAGAGAAGAGGGCCCGAGGGGCTTGAGGGTGAGTTGAAAGGGAGAAAAAAAGAAGTCGGTATCGTTCAGGCCGTACTTAGCCACAGTTTCGGTGACGAGGCCGCGGGATCCATTGTTTCCCGTGATGAATGGCTCCGGTAGCTATCTACAGGGCTACCGTTGATGGGAACAAAACAGTGCATTCGTTCGTTTTCGAGACAGGTTTTCCATGAAATCGAACGATGCGAACGCCCACTCGTGCAAAGAGCAATTCAGGTATGTCGGTCTCTCTCTCTCTCTGTATGTCCATAAAACTCACTCGAATGACACATACATGTATATTAATTTATTTATATCCATCAACTTTTGTGGCTATCGATTCAATCGTATTTCTAATATTTACCGTATTTCTTTCATCAATTGAATGTTTCACGTTAACCTATAGATTTTTCTTTTATCGATGATTTTTCTCGTTTTTTTTTTTTTTTTTTTCACAAAGTCATGCGGTTTAATTCGATTGGGGCTTTGTGACGCGTCGTTGCACCCCTCTGTACTTTCCGCAACCAGTGCAAACACGTGCACCGCGGTCTATCTATGTATATAGCTTTGCGGAGAATAGTAGACCACTATTGATCAAATGCAACAATAAAATGCCACGCCAGCGCATCGAGAATTATGAATGCCTCACGTGCATTACCTTCATGACCTCGTAGGAAAGATCTATGTACGCAATATTCCCTGACTCGAATGGGAATGCCCCTGCGCGGCTCGTAGAGAATTCGCAAAGTTGCGTATAAATGCAATATTTAAGAGTTCTTTGCACTGCAATTTTTTTTTTTCTTCTTCATTTTCACTTTTGAATATGTCTCAGAAAAATAATGGATCCGAGATTTACATACCTTTTAAATTAAATAAAAATGAAATAATATTTTTTCGTCAAATAATTGGATAATAAAAATCTTTTGCTTTTCCTACACAGTCGCCCCTTAAAAAAAAGATAAATTCAGTGGTTGTGAACATCCTTAATCGTTTTCAAACTGAAAAACTATTAAAACATCTGTGATTTATTTTTTAATTTTTTTTAACCATTAAATATTAATTTTTTGTTGTTTATTATTTTTTTTTTTCATTTTGAATTTACATAACTTTTCAAATTAAATCAAGATTTAATATTATTTTATCGACAAATAATTGAATAATAAAATTTTTTTGCCGTTCCTACGTAGTCGCCCCTTAAGCAAACGATAGATTTAGTGATTGTGGATACCCTGTATCGTTCCCAAAACTTAAAAACTATTGAAACATGGGTGATTTTACATAATCTTACTCATAAAAGAAAATAATTTTATATTTTACCTTTTAATTATCCAGCTGCAGATAACAACGCGGTCGATTAAACAGTTTTTTAAAGCATTGTTTATTTTTTTTTCCTGCTCATTATAACAACCTCTCATTTCGCGATCGCCACGGAAGGCTTATCACGATTTTTATTTATTTACTTTTTTTTTTTTTTCGTGTGAATTATGTCGGCGATGACAATTCGTGAGTTATAGGTATGTGCGTGGCATATATTCATGGCCTCGCTCCTCGTATCAGTCACGCTACGAGGGTAGAAGCCCGCGTGGATAAAAAAAATATATATAGTACATAATACCGTGTAGGTTAGAATAATAGCTTCGGGTAGAGCGTTGCAAATGTTGGTCTAGGCATTGACGAGTACAGTCGCGATACTTGGTATATGGATAACGTGTACGAGGAGCGTTTATTACATCGAACCGTGCGTGGCGCATCGTCAAGCTTGTTCCATGGATATGTCGGGCTCCCTACTCCTCTTCGATACATCGTCATTATCACAAGAACAATGCCATCGAACAGGGAAGCCCTCTACTCTTGAACAAACAGGGGTTAAACTTTTTCAGATCAGTGATTTGGTAGTTAATCGATTATCCGTATATCGAATAACCAGTGCGGAGCCCCGAGAGCATGATGGATAAGCATCGATGGTTCGGTAAACTAATATATATATAGATGGTTGAAGAGCTGTTTAACCTGAGTATAGAGATCACCGTTAACACGTTTGAACTGACTTTTCAACTTAAAAGGGTTAACTCGTCTGAGCTGGTGTGCGTTGATGTACGAGATAATAATTTTTAAACACGAACGACTATCAAATTTAGTGCTGTCAATAATAAAAAATGAAATATAATTGCAATACACAGTTTTAAATATTATTCAATTGACATTTTAAAGGAATTAGTTAAATATTAATTTCGTGCTAAATCATCGAAATAATTATTCACGGAATACGAGTGCATGGAACATTTGAACGTATTTGAATGATTAAAAATGACTTTTCATCGGTAATAAAAAATACATTTTAATGCACATTCGATTGAATAAAATATTGCAGTTTATTGAGAAAAAAAATTTCGATATATTGTAGATCAAAATATTCAAGCAGCATTACTGAACATTTGATAAAATAACTTGGCATTAAATACTTAATTGTGTGATTTTCTCTCGTAATCCAAGAAATCGTTATATCAATTACCGAAGGAAGTACCAGGGTGTGATAATCTATTTGCGCTTAGCATTATAAAACCTTTAGCAATAAATTAACACCTCGTAGAGAAAATCCATTTCGCATTAAATTTATTCGCCTTGGAATGCTAGTTTCGGGTAATATCGACCGTGCAGCTCACAGGCTCGCGCGGGGTAGGTTATTATATCCGCATAGCGCCTTCTTCTCTCTCTCTCTCTCTCTCTCTCTCTCTCTCTCTCTCTCTCTCTCTCTCTCTCTCTCTCTCTCTCTCTCTCTCTATATCTATCTATTTCTCTCTCTTGTCGAGAAGGGTGGTTATACAGCGTCAGGGTGATATCAATTGTTATTCCACGCGAGCGATCCGATGATAAGAAGAAGGCCAATGTATTTTTCTCTCGGTGAGCTCTCTTGCCGGTTCTCGCAACTGGCACAGCTGCTCCGATTTTATGCTTATTAAAAAAGTCGATGGCGAGTGCGCGGCAGCTGGTGTCGCGTCGCGTGACGAATTCGAGGAGAGCAGAATACCCGACTGAGTATATAATGAAGAAACGTATGACGAGGACGAGGTTAGATGTATAACCCACAACGAAATACATAACGTTGTACACGTATATGAAAAACTACGAATTTCTTCCAAGACTTGGTTTTCGACCCGATGTGTCCTTAAAGAGAAAATCTTTACGCCGATTTATTCAGAAATTTCTCAACTACGAAACGTTGGAAATCAAAGCGGTCGGCACCGAGTACAAGGGTGCTCGTCGCAGAACCGAAATTAGTCACAGAAGCAATGCCGAAGGCGGCGAGACCTCACCGAAGCAACGGGTCGTCGTCCATAGGCGACCCTTGATTCGACTCGGGCGCGTGTGCGCTCCGTAGCGCGGGAATCGTACCGGCCGTGCGAAGTCTAGAACTCCCGGTGTATCACCCGGTGCATCCAGCCACCTATATTCACAGACCTTTGGTACAGCGATTGGTCACCCCCGCCCTGCACCGATCGGCAACCTCAGCAGCGAGTCGCAAACGACAGAACGAGATGCGGATACGTCGATCGCTCTATCCTTCGTATTCTTAGGAGGGCAATCACTGTGCTCACCGGTTCAACCGAGACTCCGAAGCGGAATCTACAAAGGAAAAAAGTTCGCGCTACTTATCGCTCAAAAACTAGCTTTCCTTGAATTCGATGAATGAATCCAACGATCGGTGAATTAGGAAAGAAAAATGACACTTACTGTGCTATCGATCACCCGGGAAGCTTCGATTTTTACGGATATTCTCATGCGAGTTTGCTCGATACTCACGATCGTTTACGCGCAGAGGAACAATGCGACGCGCTTTCTCGAAATAGCTGACCGCGATGGTTGCTGGTTCACTGAAAAATGTCACTTTCATTGAGGACACGGCGGATTTCCATTTTCATTGATAGATTTTATTATATTTATTGTTTGCTTTATTTATCGTGACCAATCGATGCGCCGACTACCCCGGTCGGAACTCTGATGCCGAATCTACAAAAAGGAAAAGTTCGCGCTGCTTAACGCTGAAAAAAACGAGCTCACTCAAGATTCCACGAATAGACATCACGATCAGAGAATAAAATAAAGAATTATTTCCTTCTCCCGAATGACACTGTGACCGTCGTATCTGTCGCTTGGCTAATTCCAATTTTTACGGACACTCTTCGCTGAGTTTCCTCGACACACACGACCGGTTACGTGCAGGGGATCAATGTGACGAGCTTCCTCCAAGTAACTGACTGCAATGTTTGCCGGTTCACCGAGAAACGTCAGATCCGTTGAGGCTTCGAGGGATTATCGTTTTCCCTAGTGGATATTATTATATTTATTTGCTCTCCTGGCGTCACTCTCGAAACGTCGGGTCTTCCAAGTTGTTCGCGTACCCGAGTATCATAGTTTTAGCTTGGGCCACCCTGGGATTTAACTTTGAGATATGTCGGCCGGTTCATATAGGCTTCCGAACCCTCTCTCTCGTCTCGCCTGTCGAGCTTCTTGATCTTTTTCTTCGTCTTCGTCTTCCTCTTTCTGCAATTGTACTAGAGTTTCGCTCGGCGGTAAGTTCACCCGACGGGAATTTCCCCTCCCACTCAGCTATTTTCATGCTACGGCCTCTTGAATAATATCGCGAGTCACGTATACGAATAGACTTACACGTACAGTTATAGCAAGGTAAATGCCCCTATTCCGGAACATCTTAGACACACATCGCACCCAAACCTAAATGTATATATATATATATATATCACGCTTAAGGGTGCCGAAGCGTTACTCATATCGAAGCTAAAGCCTCGTTTCTATTAACTTCCAAAGATCATAAAGATAGCTATATGAAGAATAAAGAAGTAACAAAGACGCAATGTGCAAGATTCGGTTCATCCTTTTTTTGATAAAATTGTAAGGAACTAAAATTTATCAGAAATAAAGTTATCGATAAATGGAATAAGTTTAAAATTCGCTGAAATATCATTGCTTCGTTGTAGCCAAAAAAGAGAGCTCACTACGTAATCAATTTTAGATCAATTTCTCAAATCATTTACGAGTTACGTTTCATTTACTTTCGTACAAGTCTCGGCAATCGTCGATATAAAAATGAAATGTTATATAAAATTCAAATTTCTCTATCGATTTTCACCTCATTTTATACCAAATATTCTTCAAAATGTACGTGGCCAATGCTTTAGCTCGTTTTGTCGAAAGTTTTGGAGGTAGGAAGCGATCGAAACTTTTACAAATTTTCAAATTGCTATAAAAATTTTACGTTTCTACCGAAGTTCGCTAAATTGAACTAGCATCACGGAATGTTCTTTCGTGTAAAAAAAGGGTTTGTTCAATTGATCGAAGCTTACGTGATTTGGTGCAACGTCAATTTTTCGTCACGACTTGAAAAATTTAAATCTATTTTTATCGATTTCGTCCGAATTTAATGTCAAATCATCGCAGAATTTTACAACTATTTAGTTCGATAGCTAAAATATTGTAATTGTCAGAGTCTGCACAGAGGTTTTCGTGTAATAAATTCAAATTGCAATAACATTCGAATCCGTGTATCAATTATTGCAACAATCATACCAAACAGTACTTTGTTTGTGTGACAAATTTCATCTCTCGATGGCTTAAATAATTCTTTCGATACAGAAGTTTGAATTTTTCGATATCTAAAAACACCCGCATCCATTGTAACATATTTCAAAAAAATGACATTTGTGAACTTTTCTTTCGAACTAAAACTTTTAAACGGAAACTTTCTTAATGTATAACGAAGGAAAAAGTGCGTATTTCAATATAACGAAAGGTACTTATCTCCGATGGTAGTGCGCATAGTCAATGACATAGGACATTCACTCCACGTGTAGTCAGAGTACCGTGTTACAGCATCGTGGGACTTCATACCCGCAGATGAAAAACCAACAATTTGAGCTCAACTCCCGGGATTCCTGGGAGGCGGACGACGGACACATACGCACACGTACACGCGCAAACACCCAGACAAACGTACACACAGTGACAGTGTAACTACTCGCGTTGAATACTGGAAAGTTAAGAACTCCATATGCCGACGACTCACGAAGCTTTACTCACAAACTTTGAACTCTGGCAAAGCCGCACACCGGAGATCTCATATGCTGATGAGAACGAAGGATTTTGTGGCAAGTGTCTTCTCTGCTCGCCTCCCAGCTAAGATTAATATACGTGTATAGTATACGGTACAAGCCTCGCATTGTATGAAATAATAAAATACGGTGTCGCGGTATAGCTGCGTCACGGATTTACATCTGTATCGAATCTACGCTTCTACGCGATTACTTATTTCATTATCGATCTTCTTGTAGCGTGCAGACAGAGGGAATGAAAAAAAATTTTCGTACAAAAGATGCGTGAAGATAAAAAGTGGGCGCAGGAATATTTGTCGAGGCAAACCCTGTCGGTAGGATAATAAGTACAAAAATTGTAAAACCATCGGAGCTCGTATCATATATATAACGATGAGAATAGCTGCGTCATGAATATCTGACCCTGAATCGAATCTACAGATATATCAAGTATACAGGCCATATAAACAGCAATTTATTTCGATTCGATTCTGTCGGAACGTGGACGTAGACAAAAAAATATTTCGTACCAAACAATAAAATCGAATGAGCTCTGACAAATAAAACTCGAAGCATAGAGCTGGTGCTACTCCAATAAACATTTGGAAACTTCTAAAAACAAGTGCAATATATAAAAATTATTATTCAGCTTGAGAATCTTTACTTTTTTGTTATTAAATTTTTTTTAAAAGATTTTTTCACGGATATATATTTGTGTAAGCGACCCGCTTTGTCCCTCATTCTTTAACAGGACAATGTATTTGAATCATTGTACGAGTTAATAATTGTTTATTATTATTAATTTATGTAAAGAAGACTTTTTACTGAAATGCCCTATCTTACGCGACCCGCATTATTCAATCTGCTTTAACAGTGTACTTAAATCTTTCTTCGAGTTATGAATTATTTTTTATCGTCACGAAAGTGAACACGTCTCTCGAGCGCCCGTATCAAGAGAACACACACTCTTATTGAGAAGCCCTTATCGACATCGTCGTTTATAAACATGAGGGGGTACTTTTGTTTATACGAGACCCACAAAAAATCATCACCACGAGCTTCATGAATCTCATCGAGGTTTCGACGTCTCGTTGATGGACCAGACGAAGAGAACTCAAGCGCGATGATTACACTTTGCATTCTCCACTGGTTTCTTAACTCATCTTAAAACACTATTACGAATATATTATACGTTAATTCATATTGGACCCGTCATCAAGTTAATTGCAATAAACAATTAATTTTTATATCATTTTTGACAAAAATATCTTCTTACGGGCGACCCGCGTTATCCTTCAACACGATAATTTACTCAAATAATGGTTCAAGTTACGAAAGATTTTTTAATTATTGTAAATTGGTGTTTTTTTTTTGACAGAAATAAATTATGACGAACGATCCAAGTTACCTCTCGTCGTTTAACAGTCGAGGTGTACGCTTATCGCATTATCTAACGTTTTAAACGCGGTGAGAGAAACGCTGCGGCCCAAGATACAGCCCAAGGGGCCACAATCCCAACTACAAATGCGTTAATACCTGTGTGTACGTGATATACAAGCCAAAGGTACTTATATACGTGCATTATATATCCGGTAAGTACGCACATAGACCTTGGTTGCATGCATCAACGTATGAACAGTGTTGATACCCAAGCCCGGACGCATACAGAAACGGATATGCATGCGTGTCTCGTTGAAACGACGTGGTGAATTAGTGGTCAGGCTTCGCGAGACAAAGTCGAGAGAACTCGGGGCCTCGGGTCTCGACGAGTGGACGTGAGAAGAGATTTTATCTCGACGCACCGCGCCTGATGTTAACTAGCTTTTATTTATGTAATTCATGGAGGTACAGAGGTGGTCCACCTGTCATCCCTTCCCGGTTTCGGTCGCTTTCTAGTAGTCGTCTGTTTCGCAATATGTATACGGGCTTACGAAATGGAATGTCACCGTATCGTTTGCCACGGCATAGAGCGACTTACGGCATTTACTGTATAACACTTGAACGTCTCCGCGTGCCGCAACACGCAGCGATAAAAGTCGTGCGCCCGGCACGTCGTACTTCCGACTAAAGTATAGCGCAAGGACTCTACCGACGTACACCCGTCCGTCGCCTCTCGGTTCAAGCACTTTATCACACGAATCTCGACTTATGATTTTATTATTATTATTATTATTATTGTTGTTGTTGTTTTCTTTTTTTCTTTTTCTATTCATGAAATGCTTGTTTTTCTCTCGAGTTATTATTAATTCGTAGGATCGTGACTTTTCAAGCAATTGACTGGAAGGATAATTGAGTCGCGAGTTACTTGTTCATGCTCTACGTGACCCGTTATTGCAGGAATATGTTTTAGTTTTAGAAGACTGTGACGACGTTCGTACTAATTGTCGTAGACGCGATTGCTAAAGTAATGAAATTATTTAATTCTTTTCTCATTATTAATATCGTGTCCATAAGCACGATTAAAATTGTCAAGATAAAAGAAGTGAATTATTTATTTGTTGATAGTTAATAATTATTTAATACTTATTTTTAACAATTTCTGTATATTTCAGATGAATAATTTTTATAAGTACATTTTTTATCATATTATTACTTAAAGTGAGAAATATTAATTCATCCAATTTGTTTTATAGTCACCGTACCTACCTTTAATTGGTGTTACTGATATAATAATAGTCCCACGGACTAACAATTAATAATTGTCACTCGGTAAATACCGAAACTACCAAGATTTCATTCGGATTTTAGGTAAATTAAATTTTCGCCATCAAGTTTATGACGCAATGTTACCTTCCACAAATAAATTCGATAAAAAGCGAGAACCATATAAATTTTCATTATGGTACGGGTGTTGATAAAAAATAAAGAAAACTCTCGTTATAGAAAATAATAATAATATAATTAAAAAATTTGTTTTGCCACGCGACAGCTTATTGCTTATACGAGCGTAATGGTAGTGTCATCGCCATGTCCTCGATGTAGAAGGGTGCGCGACCGTCGCGTAACCATTTCAATAATTTCTTCCCACATCGCAGTGTCCCCAGCTTCTGCTCCGAGACAAGTGTTCATTTGTGTCAGTAAATACGGAAGAGCCATGAACTCCTCGTTTATACGCATTTATAAATGCGACAAGAGAGGGTTATGCGCCATCTGTTTTCGCATGATACTCACTCAGTCCGGTCCTCGAAAAGCCTCGAGAAATAATATTTTCGCACTAACGACGAACCGACTCAATACCCACCATTGAACTCGCAACAGAATAAAAACTGAATCAGCATAGATAACACCACGCGGGCACGATATAAACAAAAATAATACCGAGTGTTCCCCCAACGCGGATATACAAGGGCGTAGCTCCCTCCGGATATTTGCGTTTTATTAAAAGTCATCTCGGTAATATTCGTGCCATGCCGCACCTCCGTACCTATCTATCCATCTATCTAAATATTTATTTATTTATTTATTTATTTATTTATTTATTTATTTATTTTTGTGTTTACTGATTTTATCGTACGAAAAGATACGCAGTCCCTGATGTTTTTATCGGACATAATAAATCTCATCGAGTCTCCGGAGCATCTATAGGCCGCGCCTGACATCGAACAGAAAGGGGATTCCCCGAGCTTTCATAAGATAGCTGTTCATCATATTTTTCGCACGAAGGAATGAACCAAGAAAAAAAGGTTGAAAAAAAAAAAAAGAAAGAAAAAAAAATTGCAGAGCAGAACGATTATTTGTGAGCGAACGCTCGAGGGAGTTACGTAAGATCAGGGGGAAAAGCCCGTTACGGGGATAGGCAGCACTTTAATAATGAAGGTGCGCATCGCCGCGTAGCGGCACCGACTGCGATCGATGCACCCCCACAGTGGATGTATACTGTATTACCCCCCCCCCCCCCTGTACCCCTCTTATTCTCTCTTTCTCTCTCTCTCTCTCTCTCTCGTTGCACGCTTCACTGTACTTTCTCTCCTTCGATATTCTCCTATTACAATACTCGCGATGAATGAGCTCTCAAGTGTCTGCGGAGAGTCGTGCAAGAAGACTTATTCTTACTTAGTCATTCATCCCCCAAGATTCCAAAAGCTACACAGAAGTATATTGTTGCTGAGGAGTAATACAGGGTCGAGTGCGTCGGTAAGCTTTGAAATTTATTAAGGATTCATGGCTGGTATGTATCTATAGATGTATATTTACGTATATATATATTCATGAGATGGTACGAAATAATGAGACGTGGAGGTTTCGAATTGAAACGATAACGTAGGTCGTTAATTTATTCACAAGATTTAAATTATCGAAGTATAGCAAATATACAGTGGTTGGGTATACGTGTATTGATACGCGTGGATAATGCGTAATGAATGAATTTTCTCTTTTTTGTTTTTCATTAAATATCTCTTATGTTGTTTTTTGTTTTGTTTTTTTTTTTTAAATTTTATTTTCTCTCGAGGGTTCTTCATGATTTAATTTGTTTAATTATTCCATTAATTGTTGTTTTGTTTCTTCATTAACGGCGATTATATCTTACACGAGGCGGAATTAGATATACATATTTACATATTGTACAACAAACTTCTTCGTCTTGTCTCTTTCTGTATTTTGCTCTCGCTCTCCATATCCCTCTCTTTCTTTCTTTCTCTCGCTCTCTCTCTCTCTCTCTCTCTCTCTCGCTCTCTCTCTCTTGTCTTTCAGTCATATAAAATTACAAAAAATTGCCTATCTAAATTGAGTTTCTCAGCACTGCATTTCTGAATGTTGCACTTTGTGTTTAATTTGTTTTTTTTTTCTTTTTCATCTTCATTCAATCTCTTCGACAAATAATAATTATATTTCGATTTTATACACAGTTCGTTTATATATTATAAAGAAAAATATTTACAGCCAGACTCGAACGGGTAATAATTGAATTTTTCATTTCAAAAACCCGTTTGAACCTTTTCTCTTAAGCGTTATCTTAAGTAAACAATGTTAAGTTATTTAGTCACTGGCGAGGTAGTAGGCCATCGATAGTTTACAATCTTTCACTGCACATTTTCTATTCTTTTTATCTCGTCAAAGGGATAAAAATAAAACAAAATTGGGAGTAATGACAGGGACAACGGGAAGTGACAAGCGCATCGATCGATTCAACGATCGACTATCAGTTGTTTTTTTTTTTTTTAACTAAAATTTCAATCCAAAGACGCTTCATCGAAAAATTATTTACGAGCTAAGTGTTACTATCGAGAGATAAGCTTCGATGTTCATCCGTTCATCATCATCGACTCTACAAGTTTGTTTTCTGTTATGCTCGCAACTGTCGTACTTTTCATTTGAATACGACGAAAATATTTCGGAAAAAAACAAAAAATTATTCCTTTGTAATTACAACGAAAAATCGCCAGTGTCTCGAGGTTAAGGCATTAATCGCCTTCGTCCGGATAACTCCGCATGACAACCACAAAACTGCATTAGGACTCGAATGACAAGTGTAGAGAACAGTGATACAACCACGACGAGCTACCGAACTCACGCTCTAGCACCGCTTTCTTCTCTTTTTTTTTTTTGCTTCTCATCCTTCGATGTGGTTACACAATATTTTTATTCCAAATTTTCTCCTCCCTCACTAAGCAAGAAATTCCCCTTGACTAGACTCGGCGCAACAAACGCGTGATCCCGCGGAGAAAAAACGAGCGCATTAAACACGTAGGATAAGAGGCGCGAATAAGCGGGAATAACGCTATTACAACATACGCTTTACGCTGAGTAGCACAGAAGAGCCTGTAATCCGTAAGCGTTTCCGGAATGTGTATAATTTGTGTGTGTGTGTGTGTGTGTGTGTGTGTGTGTGTGTGTGTGTGTGTGTGTGTGTGTGTGTGTGTGTGTGTGTGTGTGTGTGTTTCACGTGTACGAATTCGCTCGTACGGCGGTCACCGCTCTTATACAACTATTTATAATAGACACCGTTTTAGTTTACGCTTAGAGTATCGGACAGTTAAGTGTTCTTTAAACGCAAAAAGTCTTTGATACCCTTTTTCTTGTGTGTCGTTCCTCTGTGTATTTTTCACGGGGTAAAATCGGAGGAAGGGGGTGGGGGCGTCAGCAGCAGCAACGATAGGAGCAAATACACACACAGGACAATTTTTAAGTTTCACTGAAGCGTAACGTCGCTTTGATTAGCACGATAAATAGTTCGTCTCGCGAATAATGGGCGGAATGGTGCAGCTCTCTTTGTGGCTTTAAACGAGATAAGCCTGGCCCGGTTGGGGTGGCTGTTGTTGCCTCCAAGCGATTCTCTCGAGCGTCGAGTAATCCGAGTCGATGGAAGAGTATATGTGTTCAGAGAGCGGTCTCCTGCTCTCGTTGACGGCGTCCAGCGGTCCCTCCTGATAACCCCGGTTCATGGTTAATCGTGGACTAGGACTGGCCGCTGAACTCACCGGAGTTTCCCTTCCGCCCGCGTCGCTCCGAAGATTATTCTGTCCTAGAGTCGCGGTGCTCGAGTAAGCCGGCGGCGCCTGTAGCAGTTCCGGCGCATCCTTGAACAGCGGATGATTGTGATGACCCTGAATATGTCCGTGAACGCGTAGAGTCGATGTGCCCTTCTCCGGTCGTCCCTCGAGCGTGTAAGTGTTGACATTTCGTCGATAGAGCGACGAAGACTTTCGCCTGAGAGCGTCACCGGTTGGCATGGCGAACCTCAGCCTCTCCCAGAAGCGCTTCTCGCCCCAGCGCACCGTCGTAGCCGTTCGTAAGTAAGGCCTCAGCTCGGGATCCGCTTCCGCTTCCGGACCCACCGGTCCAGCCTGCACCACCACCAGCTGACCCGTTCGACTCCTCATCGCTTCGTGAACCGCAGCTCGGAACTCGAAGCGCGACCACTCGGTCTGCAGAAAGTTTCGGGTTAGAACGATAACCACTCGTTTGGAAGCTTCGGCCGCTTCGAGTACAACCGGAGCCGCGGCCCTGAGACACGGAAGGTCCCTGTGGTGAAGACAGAGCCTGAGACCGCTGGGACCGTGCTCCAACTCAACGACCAACGAGTGCAGCACAAAATCCTCGTCCTTTGGGCTGTAGCACACGTAGCCGTCGTAAAGACGCTCCTTGTCGTCGCGCGGCGGGGATTTTGCCCAAAATCTAACCCCGTAACGCGAGTAAGCCCAAGTACGCACGGGCTCGCGAAATATAAACGCCAATACCGTGATAACCAGAAGCAAGAGAACAGCGGAAAGCGTCGCTGCTACCATCGGCAAGTAATCCGACACCATGATGCTCTCGATTACCCCACCCTGAGCGAAATAGTCCGAGCACGCTGTCTCGTTCACATTCAGACGACGGCGATAAGCCGGTCGAGCTTCGTTGTTGAAGCACCACACGTCCGCTGCATCCACGACCTTGTGCGCGTTGTCCGACACCCAGGCTGAGAGCTCCTGAAGAAATTTACAACGGCACGACCACGGATTCCCTCCGAGGGAGAGCTCGACCAGCCGCGTGTTGAGCGTAACCTGCCACACCGGAAAAGTCACCAAACTATTTCCATTCAGCTTTAGAATTTCGAGGGACCGAAGAGGCAGTAGCGTGAGATTTCCGATGAATCCTATAACGTTGTTCTGCAGGTATAGCTCCCGCAGGTGTACCAGATGCTCGAACTCGAAACCTTTCAGCTCCGCTATCTTATTGTCCTCCAGGTGAAGTATCTGAAGATTGTTAAGACCGTTGAAGGTACGATTCTGTATCGACTCTATCCCGCTCCCGTTCACGTACAACACTCGCATATTCTTACGGCCTATAAACACGTGATTCTGAAGCTCTCGCAGAACATTACCGTCTAGATAAACTTCCGTTGCGTCCATGGGAATTCTACGAGGAATTTCTTCACTGCCCAGCTGCGAGCAGTCCACCACGTTCGTGTTCCACGTCTGATCGTGATAACACTTGCAGTTTGAGGGGCAAGTCATTTCGCAATCACAAGCGTCAAAGTCACAGCAGTGACAAAGGGCGAAACAATGAGCCTCGTAGCGACAGAGAAATTGTTCGGGGCGGGCTACGGCGGCGGATACTATGGCTGTACCACGGGGACCGGAAATCCGACACATCGCATTGTCGAGGTCCATTACACGGGGATGTTGGCGCATGGCGCTCATATTGTTAATCACGGGGAGCCAGTCCATCGAACAATTGCAGTTAAACGGATTGCCACCGATATAAAATTCCGGGAGAAACTTGCCCTCCGGTACGGGCGTCAATCGCAAAGACGTGAGTTCCATGGTTTCGATCATATTCGCGTACATATCGACCCTGGTTAGATTCACTTTACCGGTAAAGGTATTAGCGCGCACGGTGTTTATGTAGTTGTTGTTTATGAACAAGAGCTCGACACTGTCGGGCACCGAAAGGGGTGTCAACTCGGTAATCCGGTTGTGGCTCGCGTCGAGAGTTCGAACCTTGAGATCACGCATCTTGTAGTAATTGCCCAAACTCTCGATGAAGTTGCCGTGTATATCGAGCCACTTGAGATTGCTCGGTATGAATGCGTAATCAAACCACTCGATGTGATTCTCCGAGAGATTGAGAAGCAGGAGGCTCGCTATACTCGCGAATATTCCATTTATGTCCGATAGAAAATTGCCATCGAGACGGATCGCCTCGAGTCGTAGATTACGCTCGAACGCGTCTCTCTCGACGTGCTGAACCTTGTTTCGCGCGAGATTGAGAATCTGCAGATTCGGAAGGTCCCAGAGCATACCCCGCGACAGATTACCGATCTCGTTGCCGATCAGACGCAAACCAGTGAGCTGATTGAGGTTTCGAAAAGAACCATTGTGAAAGTCGGTTATCTTGTTCTCGCCGAGGTCGAGGGTCTTGAGAAAGGCGAGATCGCGAAGCGCTTCCGGCACGGACGTGAGCTCGTTACCGCTCAGATCCAACTCCTTCAGATCCGAGCAGTTTTTGAATGCCTGCGGATCCACCGTGACGATTATGTTGCCCGATAGAGTGAGACGATTCAACACGTATAATCCATTGAATAGCTGCGCGCCCACGGAATACAATCTGTTCTCAGAGAGCTCGAGCGTGTGAAGATTGTAAAGCGGGAGAAAGGAGTTGCTCTCGATGTGCGTTATGGAATTGTTGCGGAGATCGAGAATCTGCAGGAAGAAGAGATCCTTGAACATTCTAGCGTCGATCCGGGACAGCGAGTTGTACGAGAGGTCGAGCACTATGAGCCTTATCAGACCGAGAAAGCTCGTCTCGTCTACGGTATCGCTGCCCAAACGATTGCCCGCGAGATTCAGAACGAGTAACTGCTCGAGACGGGTGAACGTGCCGCGGGGCAGATTTCGCAGTTCGTTGTGCTGCAGATGTATTTCCTTGAGGTCCCGCGTGCTCGCGAACAAAGCTTCCGGCAGAGAGTCGAGATTGTTGTAGCTAACGTTGAAGACGCGAAGACTCGTGAGACCGGTAAGGGCGTCGCTCGCGATGTCGTTGATCGAATTGTGCTGCAGATACAATTCTTGCAATTGCCGCAGTCCCGACAAGGGGCTCTCTTCCGGCAGTGCCTTTATCTCGTTCCGCGACAGATCCAACGCGCGTATGTCGGCGTGACAATCGGCGCGATTAGCCCGCGAGTCGACGAGGCCGACCTCTTCAATCCGAGCGAATTGATTACCGGTCAGATTCAATATTTGCAAATTATTGAGACCGCAAAGAACGCTCCTCGGAAGGCTCTTCAAATTACTATTTACGATTTCCAGAGTCTGCAATTCTCTGAGCCCCGCGAGGGCTTCGGGCGCGAGTTCCAACGTTCGCGTGACGCTCCATTCGGCATTAAGGGTCTCGACGGACAGTCTCTTGAGCTCGCCGAGCGGTTGGAACGCGGCTTCCGGAATTCTGAGTATTTTGCACCCGTCGATGTTGAGCTCGTGAAGGCCGCTCAGGCGGTGCCAACTCTCGCCCGATATAACGCTCTCGAAATGATGAACGTTGCTGCAACCGAGCATCAGCTTGTAAGCACCGTCGAGAGATGGAAACAGAGCCGCGAGGGCCGAAGGATCCAGCGTCCTGAGAGCGCACACCGCCGATCGCGTGTCGTTACCGTCGGACGACCAGTGGCACGATGCCCGCGCACCCCCGATCATATCACCGAACAGGCACAACAAAACAGCAACGATAACACTAAGTGACAATCGCACCGTACTCCGTATCACAGCCATTTTTTAAGATTTTCTCTTTCGTCCCCACCTCGTTATTCCGGTAATACGGGCGCGATACGCGCGCGGCAACTAGTCGACCCGACTATCCAGACACTTTTCTTCTCTTCATGCGTGTATCACATGAACGCGCGTCTATCCATGGCTCTCACTGACACTACAAACTTAATAAACCCGCCTCTAACTTTTATTCCAATTGGCTCTCGTCGATTTTTCTTTAGCGTTTTTTTTTTTTTTTTTAATCTTTTTACCGATAAACACAACAGTCTTATGCGGTGAAGGTTAACAGAAGAGGTATGCGACTTCCCGATGGCCGAGAGCACATAGCAGCTTGATGCCCGCTCCGACGACTTATACTCTCGGCTCTCAACGGTCTTCCTCTCTTGTAACACACAGTCCTCGCTCCAAGAACGCTCGACTCGCACTGAACCGAACGTTTGTCGGTCGAGTGCAAGACGGGTGGCGACGGCAGAAATATTCGGAGACGGGGAGGGGGTTACGAATCGGCGTGGCGCTCTGTCCCACCGCACAGTCGCGAGACTGCGCCACCATACGGCGCAACCGAGGTCGAAAGGACCGACTTGCGGCGGCTATGGTGGGGGGAGATACAGAGCCAGCCAACTCTAGGCTCAACGTACGCCATCGTTCTCTATTCATTCTTTCGCCGCCTGGCTAAAGGGACAAAGGTCTCCACGAGGATACTCCGTGAATGTTGCCGAATGCCCGAAGCCAGGTAGAAAGAAAGAAAGAAAGAAACGAGATCGGTCACTCAGCCAACCCGGGACACGCTCACACCCTCGACGAGCCTTCGGCAGATATATAAATATATATACAAATATAGTTTATATACGATATTGTCTGCTCAGGAGAGAATTATGAAAATCGATCAATCCCATACAACCTGTTCCTGCTGTGTACCTCACGGCTCTCCGGTTTCAGGGAAAACACCATAACGTGGATTTATCCAATCAACACCTCTGTGCTTTCGTGCTTTATGAATGAAAATAATAACAATAATTCGTTGAAAAATTCCTCACAGCTGCGAATTTCGATTTATCTTTTTATATTTTCTTCCATTTATCGAACCGAACAGTGGAGAATAAATTCGAGAGGGGCTTTATAATTTCTCTGATCTTTCTTACATAGCCCATTCAACAACTAAGTAAGCTCCTTCGCGAATAGACTTTAATTATAATTGGATTCTTGGATGGCATATTTATATTGGAATATATCGTGTATATACAACGTTGAGAGGCACTGAGTCAGCTATAAAAACTTAAAAATTCCATTGCAATTTCACATAAAACTTGACAATAACTCGATAAGAAATATCTATCGACGAACACCAACAAAATTATACAGAGTGAAATACTTTCTTATTACCCAGTTCACAGTTTATTACAGCATGCTCGTGAACGAGAAAAATATTTTGAAAATGTATGAAACAGTATTTGTTTCCAATAAGTTAACGTAAATTGTTACACGGATATCCCATTCTATTTTTATTCACAAGCTTCACTGGCAGATTCATCGTAGAACCATTTCGTTTTCTTTATTTTCAACTTGTCTTCAGGTTCAAGTTACAATGCTGGACTAAATTGAGTTCACAGGGTTCTCTTTCTACAAAGACTCTCCTCGGACCACATATTCCATTTGAAATTCTTACAAAGCAGTTACAAATATATCTTCTACGCGAGCAATTTAAATAGAAATTATTATACTCGAACCGAACAGATTGTTCGTACAATGAGAATGAAATCTTGAAATAAAGGGTGATTTTTTAAGAGCTTGAGAACTTATTTTAAAAAAAAAACGCATAAAATTTGCAAAATCTCATCGGTTCTTTATTTGAAACGTTAGATTGGTCCATGACATTTACTTTTTGAAGATAATTTCATTTAAATGTTGACCGCGGCTGCGTCTTAGGTGGTCCATTCGGAAAGTCCAATTTTGGGCAACTTTTTCGAGCATTTCGGCCGGAATAGCCCGAATTTCTTCGGAAATGTTGTCTTCCAAAACTGGAATAGTTGCTGGCTTATTTCTGTAGACTTTAGACTTGACGTAGCCCCACAAAAAATAGTCTAAAGGCGTCAAATCGCATGATCTTGGTGGCCAACTTACCGGGCCATTTCTTGAGATGAATTGTTCTCCGAAGTTTTCGCTCAAAATGGCCATAGAATCGCGAGCTGTGTGGCATGTAGCGCCATCTTGTTGAAACCACATGTCAACTAAGTTCAGTTCTTCCATTTTTGGCAACAAAAAGTTTGTTAGCATCGAACGATAGCGATCGCCATTCACCGTAACGTTGCGTCCAACAGCATCTTTGAAAAAATACGGTCCAATGATTCCACCAGCGTACAAACCACACCAAACAGTGCATTTTTCGGGATGCATGGGCAGTTCTTGAACGGCTTCTGGTTGCTCTTCACTCCAAATGCGGCAATTTTGCCTATTTACGTAGCCATTCAACCAGAAATGAGCCTCATCGCTGAACAAAATTTGTCGATAAAAAAGCGGATTTTCTGCCAACTTTTCTAGGGCATATTCACTGAAAATTCGACGTTGTGGCAGATCGTTCGGCTTCAGTTGTTGCAGGAGCTGTATTTTATACGGTTTTACACCAAGATCTTTGCGTAAAATCTTCCATGTCGTCGAATAACACAAACCCAATTGCTGCGAACGGCGACGAATCGACATTTCACGGTCTTCAGCAACACTCTCAGAAACAGACGCAATATTCTCTTCTGTACGCACTGTACGCATTCGTGTGGTTGGTTTAATGTCCAATAAAGTAAACTGAGTGCGAAACTTGGTCACAATCGCATTAATTGTTTGCTCACTTGGTCGATTATGTAGACCATAAATCGGACGTAAATCGCGAAACACTTTTCGAACCGAACACTGATTTTTGTAATAAAATTCAATTATTTGCAAGCGTTGCTCGTTAGTAAGTCTATTCATTATGAAATGTCAAAGCATACTGAGCATCTTTCTCTTTGACACCTTGTCTGAAATCCCGCGTGATCTGTCAAATACTAATGCATGAAAATCCTAACCTCAAAAAAATCACCCTTTACAAATTTAGCTCGTCGGTGCAACTTAAACCTTATCTACATAAAAAAAGGATGCAAGGTTAGAACCTTGAACATTGCATTAATTTACAACTTTTACACAAAGCTAGGAGGAAGTATTACGAAAAGTGGAAAACAACACCTGAGATATCATATTTTGATAATAATTATATAGGTATAAACGAAAAAGAGAATATGTTTTTTGGACGTTCAAGCACTTTTTTAATACGTTGACATAAAAATTCTGAAACAAAACGTTTATCGTCACTTGTATGAACTGGAGCCGATGAACCGGGTAACGAAAAAATATTTTACTTATAAAAATGTTTATTTTATTTGGTGTCGATCGAGTGGCGTTTATCGTTTATCGAGTTGCAAGATTTAATGCGTAAGATTTAAAAACGATTTCATTCTTAGAATTTTCATTCAAGTTACTCGGACCCCTTAATGAATTTTGCAATTCGATCTTTTGTGACTTTTTTGTGGTAAAAACTGTGGACCTTAATTTTTCGCGTCCAGTTGCCAATATCGGGGTTCTACGAAATTGTCGTCGGTAAATTTTTTAAGGTTCAGCATCAACACGCGGTACAATCGCTTCTTTTGAAATTGTTTCTTTAATGTTGTTATTTAACTATTAAATCAAAAAAATGATTTGGAAATACGCTGCGGCTTCACGCGGACGCACAATCCACCAGTCAAGTCCACTTGGACAATTCATTCTTCAAGAGTTCAAAGAATGAAAGCGGAACAACGAAAGAAAAATACGTAAATCGCAATTGATCGCACGAAATCGCAGCTTATTTCCTTATAGATCTCGCAATCGGTAACAGCACTTTGAAAGTATATTTCAAAGTTATCGTTCCATAATATTCTCAAGATATTCACAGTCAACGGTGATCACCTTTCGTCCTTGCGAAAGAGCAATTGATCATTTCCGGTATGTAAACTGCGTAAAGTACGTTGTGTGGTTCGAAAAAAATGATATCAATGGAAATCGAGGATTCGAAAAATAAATAAGCATTTGTGTATACAGTTGAAAATATTTGGAGTCAAAGCGATTAACCTTTGGCGTCTTGCGAGTGTGATTAAAGGTTGTACAATGTCCCGCACGTAGATCAAAGCTGCGCCTATCCCCTCTCTCGTGTACTCGTGCAACCATCCTAAAGGGTCCTTCGATACCTTGACAGGATAAATTGTGGTGGTAGTCGGTAACGTCGAGGCCCTAAAGTACACACGAAGGTCTCTTGGCTCGACCGTCGATCGTCATAGGACGAGGTTCTCGAGGTCACGGATAATCGATATATATACATATACAATCGTTTAATAATTTTTAGCGCGCAAACACTAATGGACTCGAAAATAAATTGCTAAGATCTAAAAGAAAAAAAAATCTTTTTCTTCTACTTGATTTACTTATGACCTACTTGGTACCTCACGTGGAATGAGACCGTCAGCATAAAATATTCGCGAAGAACCTTCAACTTGAACGATTGTTTTCGGTTGCATTAATTCTGGCAGGCGTGCATTCCAGACGACGTTCGTGAAACTCTGAACTCGAACATTATTCATCCAAGATTTCCGAGGCACGTGCACGAGGCACGAAATCGTAAAAATAGTTTTAATTTCCCAGTGGGATCAAAGAAAATATTCCACAACAGCCGTCAACACTGAACTCGAAGAGAGCTTCAGACCGGAAGCGTCCAATCTAAACAGTCAATTTTTTAAATCGTCTAATTTCGACGGCTGTCAACTAATCGCGAAGAACCTCGT
Organism: Cylloceria caligata; assembly: GCA_963942595.1. Lineage (NCBI taxonomy): Eukaryota > Metazoa > Arthropoda > Insecta > Hymenoptera > Ichneumonidae > Cylloceria > Cylloceria caligata. Next base: position 70,152,464 of record OZ012707.1, read on the forward strand.
GATCTTAAATAAAGCGAGATAATAAAAGTTAAACTTTTACAGAGATAAAAATAAGAGTCTTCGAGTGTCTCCGAAATGATACCGACGTTGTAAACCTGCAGAGGCAGAATGGGCGATAAGAAAGACGAGGAGAGAAAGGAGGAAGATCCTCGCTTCGAATTTATCTTACAGTACTTGGTGCGCTCCAGTAAATTGAAAATGGACAAATGGACGAAGATGATGAGCACCGAAGAGCACAAAGTAAATTTTCATTCTTACACACTTAATTTATCTCCGTGCGTTATTAATCATCAAATTAATGATGTAATAATAAGTTGATAAAATAACAGAGTTTTTGATGTTTTTCTTCTTCAATAATTTATCGAATACATTATTATTGTAACTTTATCATAATTTTATCAATAAATAACTTATTTTAGCGTAAGTATTCCTTAATCTATCAAATTTAGATATTAAAAAAAATTCTAACTAATAATTGCAGGATACGATAGTGAAATTTTTCAATACACCATCGGAAAAAATTCTAATTATGCAAGTGTCATCATCGGGTGCACTGGTACCCGCTCTTGGAATACAGCCTGGCACGAAAATCAAGTCATCCTATTTCATAAGACGTCAGCCGATTAAAATTGACGAAACCAACTACAGGGAAGTACTCATCTCAGGCGACATGGCCCCTAAGCCAATAGAGGAACTCGCCGTTCTCGTTGAGGAGGTAAGGCTGGCTTTAATCTTTGTCTCGTACGAAATTGTCTCGAGACACGCGATATTTACCCAGTGACAACTTTCCTCGCTAGGCCTACGTTCCCATTCTCTCGAATACTAAAAATCACGCTGGTTGGCCAACGATCGTGGGCGAAGACGTAAAGAAACACGTCTATGATCTGCAGAGTTTGATTTGCCAAGTAAAATGAACTTATTAAATATTTTAGAAGAATTTTTGTTTAAAGAAATAGAATTAATTTGTGATATTTGATAGGTTCGTGGCAAAATAAGTGGTCAAACTCTTTTACCCATGCCCATGGGAACAGAGAGAATCTTTGAAATCGACTTCATGCCCGAGCAAATTGCGGGTAATCAGTTAGACGTCCAATTGAAAAGTAATATCGAAGAGATCGTAATTAAGTGGGCGACGCAGATAAATGAGATTCTCAGTGAAGACAGCTCGGAGACTAATAATAATTATCCCGGACCTAACGCCGGTAATGACAGAAAGTCAATTAGTCGAAATTTTTATTTTATCCTACGGTTAAGTACTTGGCCGCACCGATATCGTCCTACGAAACCCATCGGATCGAGAAATAGAAGCGAACAAATTAATATTCATTATTACACAATTTTGCCGAATTATTTGAATGAAATTGTTTATTCAACGATAACCTGTTTAATTCTAGAACTGTTTCTTTTTAGCATAATTATTTTCCATTGAAAAATTACAGAAATCGAATTTTGGCGTCAAAGACTCAAAAATTTGGAGTCGATTTACGATCAGATGCGAGATCCACGAGTCAAAAGGATGGTGTCTATGCTGGAACTAACGCAAAGTCCATATCTCGCTTGTCTCCGGACACTCTTCAAGAACGTCGTTGCAGGTTTATTAAAAATTCAACGCGACGCGTTGAATACCGAATTTTGATAAATCTGATCCGGAACCAACCTGAAATTAAGATCCAACTATAAATCGAGCAAATAATCATCTTAGTTCAGGGTCGGTTTCGTTTGCAGAAATTACTTTCAGCTTTGGTACATATCAAAGCAAACTGTGTTTATCGCAGCTGTTATCGAAGCCCGCGACATATGTCTTTATCTGAAACCACTGCAGCCCTACTTCGAGGAGATCGAGACTCTGGAATTCAACGATATTCCATCGAAGCTCAAACGACTTATGCACTGTATATGTCTAACGTGGGCAAACTCACGATACTATTGCTCTACGACGCGTATCATAACACTGCTAAGAGAAATTACCAATCTCATTATTGCTCAGGTAGAGAACCTCCGTCGAGATAAGAAATGAACGAGAGATGGAACGATATTTGTAGTTTTCCCAAATAACTTTTAACTTAGGCCACGAAATATCTTGATCCTGGGTCTCTCTTCGAAGGCGATATCGCCGACAATCTCCATCGCCTGCTTCAGGTACTCGGAGTGACGGAGGCCTTGAAAGAAACCTTTGAGAGCTTCAGAAACAGCATTGAAAATTACTTCAAACCCCCTGCCGAACCCATACTCTGGACATTTCACCAAAAATTGATTTTCGAACGACTCTTTGCGTTCGAGAAACGACTCAAAGAGATACAAGTACTATAATAATTGTTCTATTTGTTAATTAAATAATAAACAATAAATTTGTTGGTGTTTTTTTTTTCTTCTATATAATATCATTTATTTTATCCATAATTAATGATTTTATTTTTCGTGCTACAGAAATTGTTCGATATAGCGCAGGAATATTTCAAGCTCGAGAGAATCGAGATCGCTGGACTGAGAGGCAAAATACTCTATCAAATGGCTTATGACATATACGAAGAATTTGTTAAAGCGTACAACGAATTGGGATCCGTTCAATACAACATCTTGTTGCCCGAGGATACCGAATTCACCAACGATCTCAATGTGTTTTTAGACAAGGTATGCGTTTGTCACGATATCAATCGTTAAAGCCTTACGTATCGTATTGATTAATTAAGGCGGAGCAATTTGATCGACGATTGGCTACAATTTTTGGCAAAGCGTTTCTCGAGTGTCACAACATCGATAGTATGTTCAAACTTGTATGGATCATGGGTGCTATTGCTCTTAGGCCTATTATCTTAGAACAACTTAACCACAATTACGATACGTTGCTATTAATGATTCACGAACACATGGACAGTATCAAGGTAAAAAATAGTAAAAATGTTATAATTAGATGTGTTTTTGTAATATTTTTCATGAGAAAAATGTTTGTTAGAAATGTTTTAAAATTATTTATTATTTCCAGAGAGTGCTCAATGAGAATCTTGAAACGAAAAAAAAAACGGGTTACATGATAGTCGATCAGTATTTTCCACCTGTGGCTGGAGCGCTGTGTTCCTTTATGAAACTTGAAAGAAGAATAGATTACCCTATCGAGAGTATGAAATTGTTCGATCATCCTTTGCTGGCCAGTCAATCGGCACAAGATATAGAAGCCAAGTATAACGAATTACAGGTAGCGTATTTCCGTTACGATCTTCTTAAAAATGAAATTAGTAAACATTTGTATAAATGAATTTAAATATTTAAAGGATTTTTATTTTATTAGTCTCTGCTCGAAAAAGCCGAGAAAGAAATATTTAACGAGTGGACGGAGAAAGTGCCTGAGATTTGTTCAACGAATCTCGCCAAGACTCTTCTCATCGTACACGAAGATCGTTCATTGGAATTAAACTTCGATACGCAATTATCGGCAGTGCTTCGAGAAACACGTTACATGTTAATAATGAAAAGGACAGATTTACCGCCGGAAGCTATGGATCTCTATGCGAGAACTCAGTTCTTCTTCGAGAGCGTTTACAATCTTAATCTTATTATTAATTGGTTTGTATAAAATGTAAGAAGTCACAGAGTTTGATATTAATAAAAATTCAACTGAAACTATTTCAGGTACAACAGAATCAGAGAGCACAGTTCACCGGTGGAGTTGGAATTATTGAAAGAGGAAATTGTAGCGATCGATGAGCTCATCGACGATGGACAGATAAATTACAACTGGAATTCACCAGGTTAGAACAGAAGCGGATGTAATCAAAATGGAGTTAATAATCCAATCGGTAATGATCGACAGAGGTACCGGAATACATAGAGAATCTTCTTCATCTCGTGAGAAAATTGCACTCGCGAATATTCCGAGCTCAGGAAAATATAGAAAAAATGTTAAAGACGATGTACCAGTGGGCGATGGTGCCTGTTCTCGATCGTAAAGATCTCAAGGATGAGCATTTATTGGCGATCGGTGATCGCGATGATAGATTCGCCAAGAGATACTCCGAGATCGAACAAGCGGCCAATGAAATAACTCGAATTCTTGAGGAAAACTACAATCTCTTCTTCGATTTGCTTCCACAGTCCGAATACACCAAGGATGAGTTTGATCTCGATACAGGTTTCGAATCTATCGTTACTTTTAATACTAAATAATGCTCAATGTTAACCCTTTGCAAGTCACAAGAATATTCTCACTCTTCGGCTCTACCGTAAGAACGCGTTACCCCCACTTTGCTCTTCATAGTCCCATTCCGACACAATTTTGAGCAATGATAAAGGGTTAATGATATCTAAGAACCGTAAAGTCTTTGCAAAAAAAAAAAAACACTTTTTTAGTATGAATGAATTTTAGCTAGTTCTGTACCGAGCAAACATCCTTAATACTGTATAGAGGGATAGGAGATGAAAGGATTGCGCTAAAAAAAAATATTCTATTTTTTTTTAATTGGAAAAGTGAAAGTTTGAGGAAATAATTGTAAAAATTCTGGGTTCGATTATCGTTAATTTAAATATATATTTATATTGTATTACGTTGATACAGAGATATTGTTCGGTATATTAGGACACTTTGCTAAATATTTATTTAGATACGTTTATTGGTAATCGAATCTCCAGATGATTATAGGATTTTTTAATATTTCAGATGCACCCGAAGAGAAAAAAGTTCCTGATGATGAATTGGCAGGAGAAGATACGGAAGGTGCAGCGGCAGAGGTCGAAGGAGGAACGATGTCGCAAGCTGAACTTGCCAAGTCGAGGTACCTCTTTCAGTTTAAACGCTTTTAATATGGTCCTTTTGTACCGCAAAACTTTATGAGCAAAGTATACGTGATTCGTGCATTGAAATAATGCACAAGGACTCCGATGAAACCGGGAACCGAGGAGGACGCCGGCTTCGAGGAAGGCGAGGAAGATGATGCTGTGGAGGGAGAAAAAGGTAAATCCGAAGTTGAAAAGACACCTTCCAAGACTGAAAAAGGTGAAGAAGAGGCTGAGAAGGAAAATGAAAGACAGAGCAAGTGGAAACCTTATTTAGGTTACATCGATGAATTGGTGTCGAAGGGATTGATACAGGCTGCGTCAACCAGGTGTCTTGCATTTTCATATTTAAAAAATCTCAATTGCTACTTTGCACTGAAAATATAAGAATTTTCCTTTTTGTTGAAAAGCATTTGTTATATACTTGATGAAACTGATCCAGAGGGCAACATTTGGCCTCTCTTCGAAATCCAAGTACATCTGGAGATTCCAGATGTCGTCTTTCAGCCGCCTGTCGAGATAGACAATCCAAACGGTTTTTACACGTTCTACGAGGGATTGATGTTTGATATGATGAAAATGGGTACTTTGGTTCCTCGGATTGATCCAGACAAAGCTACCGAACGTGAGAATTATGGGGTAATTTTAATAAAAATATTTTTCGTTGTACGACAAAATGACATTCAAATAATTCTAAAATGAACTTCGAATTGTTTTCTCGTAAAGATTGATCTGGCAGAAGAGGAGGGAATTATTTTTATGCTCGAAGAAACATGCAACAGAGTGAAATTAGCACTTGTGCAAGCGGAAGAGTATATAACGGTGACGTAACAATCAAATAAGTGACAATTAGTTGATTGAATTGGCTTCTTCATTTTAATTAATTCTAGATCTTCGAGCCTTATTCGTGGCTCTGGCTAGACGACAGGCAAGAATACCTCGACCTCTTTCTGCGCTTCGCCAGGACTCTGACGGAAGAGGAAAAGGAATTAGTCAACCAAGCGCCTGAAAACTTATCTGAATTTATTAAAGAAAAAAAGCCAGAGTTGTCGGACTTTAAACGTGAAATCGACTACTTTATGGATCTTTACAAGAAATGTGACCAAATTGAGAATGAAAAAGTTTTTTTTCGCTGGTTACGCATTGAGAATAAACCTTTCAAACAGTCTCTGCTCAATACAGTGTGCAAGTGGGCGAATTTACTTAAGAATCATCTTGTAGACCGCGTTAATAACAGGTTTTGTAGAAACGACGTCAAAAAATCTCTCTTTTTACGTTCTTTTTTTTTTTATACGAAACGATATATGTGCTTTTTATCTTTCAGTCTGAAGAATCTTCAAGATTTCTTAAAGGCTTCGTACAATAGATTCATGCAACCAGTGTCGGAAGACGACTACGATGGTTTACTTCAAACAATTTATTATCTTAAAGAAGTCAGAGACCGACAGTATGAGATTGACGATATGTTTCAGCCTTTAAAGGTATTTTAGTTGTTTTTCTTTTCGTGTAATCGATAATTAGAGGCCTGGAACATGAATCGATTCTTTCATTAATACAGGAAACAATCGAACTTCTGCGTCTCTATCAAGTAGAATTTGACGAAGAGACGTTCGATTCTCTCGTGGAATTGCCGGAACAGTGGGCCTCGGTTAAGAAATTGGCTGCTCTGGTGAAACAAGTTGTTTCACCATTGTTGGCACATCAAATTGATATGTTGAAGAAGCGTCTCAGTTACTTTGAATTCAGACAACAAAGCTTCCTCTCCAAGTTCCAGATAAACGATGTTTTCAAGTTAGAATACAGAAAAAGCTTATCCAACGAAGCCATCGCATCTTCAGTTATTTAAACTTCTTTTTTAATATTCCTTTTAGCCACGATTGTCAAAATATTTACGAGAAATTGGACAAGATCAATGAAGACATTACGGCCTTTGAGAATGAATTGAAAGTGCTTGCTGATACAGCAAATATATACGAGATGCAAGTTCAAGAATTTAAGCAGATCAAACTGGCTAGAAGAGAATTGAAGCTACTTAAGAGTCTTTGGGATTATGTAATTGTCATCGAAAGTAGCTTGGACGAGTGGAAAACCACAGTTTGGAAGAAAATAGATGTCGAAGGGATGGATCAGGAATGTAAAAAGTTGACCAGAGAGCTGAGACGTGAGTTTTCGATCGAGAAACCAAATTAACGTTGTAAAATTGCCAAAAAAAAAAACAAATATAAATTAATCTTTAATCTTCTTCTCAGTGCTGGACAAAGAAACGAGGTCGTGGGATTTGTACTCGTACATCGAGGCTCAAGTGAAGAACATGATGTCCTCCCTGAGAGCTGTAGCGGAACTTCAGAATCCTGCGATTCGTGACCGACATTGGCAGCAGCTTATGGCTGAGACGCAGGTGCGTTTACAAATCTTTTCATCGTTTGGCATACCGAATAAAAATAATAACACGTTGCAATATCCTCCAGGTGAAATTTACCATGGACGATAAAACAACGTTGGACGACTTGCTGAAACTACAGCTGCACAAGTACGAGGAGGACGTGAAAAACACGGTGGACAAGGCGGTCAAGGAAATGGCGATGGAGAAGACGCTCAAAGAGCTCAACAACACCTGGGCCAATCTCGAATTTGACAAGGAAGTTCATGACAGAACGAAGCTTAATGTTTTAAAGATCAACGAGGAAACTATTGAAATATTGGAGGACAATCAAGTAAATTATTTTTTAAATGAAACATCAATATATATAATTAAATATTTAATTTTTTCTAATACGTTGCTCGATGAATAAAAATGAATAAATTTTAAAATCTGATACGCGAGTCATTAATATTTTTAATTCGTAATCCGACCTTGAAGCATTTATAGATAGAATTTCTCTACTCGCAGGTGCAGCTGCAAAATATGCTGAGCTCCAAATTCATCGGATACTTCCTAGAGGAGGTTTCCGATTGGCAGAACAAATTGAGCAACGCGGATGCTGTAATCAATATTTGGTTCGAGGTTCAAAGAGCCTGGATGCACTTGGAGAGCATATTCATCGGTTCCGAGGATATACGAAGCCAATTGCCGGAAGATTCCAAGCGTTTTGAGAAGATAGATCGAGACTTTAAGGTGCAACTCTACTTTGCATTTCAATGAAACAGATTGATTATATAAGAAAGTATTTTACGTAGGATTTACTGAAAGATATGTTAGCTACGCCGAATGTCGTGAAAGCTACGAACAAGCCGAAGCTCCTGGAGCGTTTGGAAGAATTGGAACAGCAATTGAATCTCTGCGAAAAGGCATTATCGCACTATTTGGAAACAAAGAGATTGGCCTATCCTCGTTTCTACTTCGTATCGCCATCGGACCTTCTCGATATTCTTAGCAATGGTAACAATCCGGAATTGGTCTGCAGACATCTCTCGAAACTCTACGACTCGATTGCCAAGCTCAAGTGGAAGATGGAAGGTGGAAAACCAACGAAAATCGCGAATGTATTGGTTGCCAAAGATGGGGAGCCGATGGTTATGCATGGTACTTGCGATTGCAACGGTAAGGTAACGTCAAAAATATTTATTTGCGTCGCCAAAGAACCTAAACTCAATTTTATTTATTTTATTTCGAGCCCATGTTTTCATATAATCTTCCCAATTAAAACGATAATCTTTGAATCCACCTAAAAAGGTCGAAGTCTGGTTGAATCGAGTTACGGACGCGATGCGTAGAAGTGTGAGATATCACTTCAATCAAGCTGTAGGATCTTACGATGAGAAACCTCGAGAATTGTGGATTCTGGATTACGAGGCCCAACCAGCTTTGTGCGGCACACAGATTTGGTGGACGACCGAAGTGAACATGGCTTTCGCAAGATTGGAAGAAGGCTTTGAGAATGCTCTCAAAGACTACCAGAAGAAACAGATCGCTCAGTTAAACGCCTTGATTATCGTCCTCTGCGGGGAATTGAACGATAACGATCGACAGAAGATCATGACGATTTGCACTATCGATGTTCACGCCAGGGACGTTGTCGCCAAATTGATATCCATGAAGGCTGATAATTCTTCTAGCTTTCAGTGGCAGTCGCAGTTGAGACACAGGTTGAAAATTAATCAAAATATTTGAGACAATTTTTTTTTTTATATCCTCCATTTTATTTACATTTTTTTTAACTTTATTTACAATGTAAATACGATATGTGAGTTTAAAACAATTGCAAGATGGACAAAATTCGCGTTCCGGTTATTCGATTAAAAGCGTCCTTTTTGTGAACATAGACTCTGTCATTGAAATATCGCGTTTTTAAATTATCTACACCGAGTTATCCATTCTTTGAATTTCACTGACTACGCCAAGTGTGTACCGAGTGTGTACACGAGTCTTCAACGATCGTACACTCGATGTAGCCGGTACAACTCGGAGAGCGCGAGTGTAGCTCGATGTTATATAAAATAGATTAATTAGTCTTCGTTAAAATTGAATTATTAATTAGATTGCTCTTGCGTAATTAAATTATAGGGAATAACCGATCTCTTCCAACATTTACGTTTGGAATTAATTTTCTTTTATGTAACTTTACCATCAAAGGTATTAAAAACGATTAAATTATTAAATGAAAAAGGCAATTATCCCTTTTCTTTATTTTCATATTCATATAATTTTCTACTATAAAAAAAAAAACTAAAAATACGTCGTAAACCCTTCATTGGTAGATGGGACGACAAATTGGGCGACTGCTTCGCGAATATATGCGACGCATCGTTTTCCTACGGTTACGAGTATCTCGGAAACGTCCCTCGTCTGGTGATAACCCCGTTGACGGACAGATGTTACATAACTCTGACGCAGTCTCTGCACTTGGTGATGGGCGGTGCACCGGCGGGTCCAGCGGGAACCGGGAAGACCGAAACTACGAAGGATCTTGGCCGTGCTCTGGGTCAAATGGTCTACGTGTTCAATTGTTCCGAGCAGATGGACTATAAAGTACGAAATTAAGTGGGAAATTATTGGATTATCGAAATTATCCTCGATACCCGGACGTCCGGAACCCTCGCTGAAGCTTTTATTAACATTCGTTCCTACAGTCCTGCGGGAATATCTACATGGGTCTCGCGCAGACAGGTGCGTGGGGTTGCTTCGACGAATTCAATAGAATATCCGTCGAAGTTCTATCCGTAGTCGCTGTTCAAGTCAAGTCGGTACTCGACGGTGTGAAAAATAGAAAGAAAAAATTTCTATTCTTCGGCGAGGAGCTGAATATCATCGACACCGTTGGTATGTTTATTACCATGAATCCCGGATACGCCGGGAGGACGGAATTACCCGAGAATTTGAAGACATTATTCAGGTTTGAATTCTTATTACTTCGATTAGTTCGTGAAAAAAAAAATTGTCACTTTGCCCACGACGCGAATTCTTATCTTGACATTTTCATTGAATTTTTCTTGGTTTTACCTTTGGACGATATATTTATCGTTGAATTTCATTGATTCTGTGCTTTCGATAGACCGTGCGCCATGGTCGTTCCCGATTTCGAGCTGATCTGCGAAATAATGTTGGTCGCCGAAGGATTTCAGGAAGCGCGTTTGCTCGCCCGAAAGTTTATCACTCTGTACACACTCTGTCGGGAACTCTTATCGAAGCAGGATCACTACGACTGGGGATTGAGAGCTATAAAATCGGTGCTCGTGGTTGCTGGAAAATTAAAACGTAGCGATCGCCTCCGTCCCGAGGATCAGGTTCTGATGAGAGCGCTTCGTGACTTCAATACACCGAAAATCGTCACCGACGATGTCCCAGTATTTATGGGACTCATCGGTGAATTGCTGCTTTTCAATACGAAGCTTTACGAACAGTTGTTCCTTCATTGTTCTTCGTCCTAATCGTCGAATTATTATTTTCATTGCACGACATCGTCGCGCCATACTCAACAACAGGAGACTTGTTTCCCGCTCTTGACGTGCCGCGAAAACGAGATCTTGATTTCGAGAAGACTGTAAGAGGAGCGGCGCTCGATCTCAAAATGCAACCGGAGGACGGTTTCATCTTGAAAGTTAGTTTTTTTTTTTTTTCTTTGTTATATATCGGCAACGGGTCTTTCGTCAGAGATTAGGATCTTAATCCCGTGACACGCGTTTCCGACGAGACGATAAAATCGTAATTTGTGCTTTCAGGTCGTGCAGCTGGAGGAACTCTTCAACGTGCGACACTCCGTTTTTATCGTTGGATTCGCCGGAACCGGAAAGACCCAAGTGTGGAAGACACTCAACAGAACTTATTTTAATCAAAAGAGAAAACCCTACTACAATGATCTTAATCCCAAGGCCGTTACCAACGACGAGCTGTTTGGTATTATTAATCCTGCTACCAGAGAGTGGAAGGATGGGTACTTATCATTTTTACATTTGCATAACGAATGATTAATTGCAAAATATTTTTTTTTATTGTTTCTTCGCTAAAGATGAAAAATATAAAAATACAATTTTCTGAACAATTAATTATAATTTACTAATTTATTATGTAATTAGTTATTTACAAATCTGTGCGTTTATCATTCAAATCATTTTCTAGAATAAATTTTTTTTAATTAATTATTAACGATTTAACATTTGTTTTTTTTGTATTGAACTTTCTGATTTCAGTTTATTTTCGGTATTGATGCGAGACCAGGCTAACATGTCGGGCGACGGACCAAAGTGGATCATATTCGACGGTGACATAGATCCGATGTGGATCGAGTCATTGAACACGGTAATGGATGATAACAAAGTGTTGACACTGGCGAGCAACGAGCGAATTGCACTGACGAAGCAGATGCGGCTTCTTTTTGAGATTTCAAATCTAAGGTGTGCGTCGAAACGACACGAGAAACCTTTTATCGTACAGTACATTGCGATTGTCTAATTGCGCGTCTTCCGGTGATTACCTTCACAGAACTGCGACTCCAGCCACGGTTTCCAGGGCAGGAATTCTCTACATAAATCCTCAGGACTTGGGATGGAATCCGTAAAAAAATATTTGACCCATTGATTTTATCGAGAATTCTTTTTATTTTTTAAATCAATCAATCGTTGCAATCAACATTATTGTTTAATTAATAGATTCGTTACCAGCTGGATAGAGACTCGAGACAACTCGGAACGAGCGAACTTGGTCATACTATTTGACAAGTATATTCCGACGTTGCTCGATGCATCGAAAACAAAATTCAAAAAAATTACACCGATACCAGAAATTTGTCATCTGGAAATGCTTTGCAATTTGTTAGACTGCTTTCTCACGCCTGAAAACGTACCACCGGATTGTTCCAAAGAATGGTAATTCAAAAGTCGTTAAACCCATGCGACACGCACTCCCTGTCATCTATCTCCGAGCCAAGTTGGTATCAAAAACTGTTATCCTGTAATCTACTCCGAGACGATTGATGTTTGTGAACAAAAAAAAACAACAAGTTCGCGTTCATTGCAGAGTCGGTAGACGACGTAAAATCGAATATATCTTTGTCTCAAATATTAATCGATTCTGAGCTGTTTGAATGATAGTTCCCGAAGGTGTGTCACGTCACGTTTATTTAACTTTTAATCAATATTCTACTCACTTTCCGATTGTTCTCAGGTACGAAATTTACTTCGCGTTCGCTTGTATCTGGGCATTCGGTTCGGCAACGTTTCAAGATCAATTGATAGATTGGCGCAGTGAATTCAGTAAGTGGTGGCTCAACGAATTCAAGACTATCAAGTTCCCTTCCAGTGGCACTGTATTTAGTTACTTCATTGACACCGAGACGAAAAAGATGCTTCCTTGGAGCGAGAAAGTCAATAAATTCGAACTCGACGTGGACGTCCCACTTCAGGTTTATATTATATCTTTGTGGCCATTTATTTATAGCTTATTCAATTTTTTTTTCGCTATTTTCTTTATCTATCAATCCCTTCCTTGACTATTGCAACTTGAATAATTTAATTGTAACAGGAATATTTTTATCTCTTTGGATCTAACTATTTTTAACTTTTTATTAACCAACCATGTAATTTTATCAATAATTTTTCCCATCGATTGATCCTTTCTATGACAAAATAAACAAATGATATTCGATACAACTAAAATATTTAAATTGTTTGATAAAATAATAATCCTCATGAATTAATTTTTTCATTGACGAACATGCCGATCGGTCCAAAGGGACAAAAATTATGTTCCAATTCGAAAGATAAAATTATGAAACATACTTTAAGTATTGCAAAATATGTTTTTCTTCCATTAAATAAGAACGCAATTAATTAAATTGCAACATGTATGAGAATATTGAATATTCAAAGAAAAGTTTAACGCTAAAAAAAAATCATAACTTATTCAACTCTTACATTTATTTTTAACCTTCAGGAGTTATTAAGATGTCGTACTTTGAGAATAAAAAAAAATAGTCTTCTAGCGCGGGATTAAAATGAGGAAAGTTGTCGAGAAAAAAAAAAGGCAAAATTTGGCTCAGGTTTGCCAACAAAGATTAATGCAACGAGATTTTATTAGTCGACTCTGGTACCGGCGGGAGAAACTTGTCGTTTACGTTTCTTCATGGATCTGCTTATGAAACGAAAAGTTCCGGTAATGATGGTGGGCAGCGCAGGATCCGGAAAGAGCGTCATAGTAGCCGAAAAATTGGCTTCCCTCCCAGATAATTATAACATAGCGAATGTACCGTTCAACTTCTACACTACATCCGGTACGCGACAAAACGAATTATACGCTTATTATATTATTTATCTAATTCGTACATCAAGAGACTCGTCCGTAAAAATATTATTTCACAGAGATGCTACAACGAGTGTTGGAAAAGTATTTGGAGAAAAAAGCCGGACGTAATTACGGGCCGCCGGGCACCAAGCTCTTGGTTTATTTCGTTGACGACATGAACATGCCGGAAGTCGATACTTATGGAACAGTACAGCCCCACACTCTCATTCGCCAACATATGGATTATAGTCACTGGTGACTCAATCATTTTTACACATCTCAGAGACAGATTTTTCGCCAATAACACTTTTTTTTTGTGACATCTTATTTCCTGCTATTAAAATTATTTTTATTTTTAGGTACGACCGTGCAAAGCTCACTTTAAAGGACATTCATAATACGCAATACGTATCGTGCATGAATCCTACAGCAGGAAGCTTCACTATCGATCCTCGCTTGCAAAGACATTTTGCCGTATTCTCTGTCAAGTAATGGAAATTTAATGGATTCATTAATTATTTTATTCTTCACACCTTGGTTTCGTTTACTAATTAATTATTTTTTAATGGTAATTGACAAAATTGAGGAATAAATCTTCGTTTTTTTTTTCTTTAGTTTTCCAGGTCATGACGCCTTGGTGACGATATACAGACAGATCCTTCAGTGCCACTTCGTGAATCCACAGAATAAAATCGGCTTGATGTTGCAGAAGCTCGTAGAGCCATTGATAGATGCTGCTCTGTTCGTTCACGAAAGAGTTGCAGCGACGTTTTTACCGACTGCTATAAAATTTCATTACACATTTAATTTACGCGATTTGTCCAACATATTTCAAGTAATTCACGACGAAAAATGTTGCATTTTTTAGTCTTTTTATCTTGGCTTTTTTTATTAATGCTATGTAATTAACGACGAGCAGGGTTATCTGTTCGCTAATGGCGAAACAATACCGGTGCCAAGTGCGGGGATTCGGCTGTACGTTCACGAAGCTACCAGAGTTTACTGCGACAAGTTGGTAAACGTCGAGGATAAAAGAAGCTTCGAGATACTTTTGCTCGACGCTTTACGAAAAAATATTCCAGTGAGGAGTTTGCGTTGAATTTCATTAAAAAATTTGTTTAATTATTTTATTCATCGTTTGAAATTTCATTGAATATTTTGTTCAGGAATTGGAAGAAACTCCGGTCTTTGCACAACCGATAATTTATTGTCATTTCGCTGAGGGAATGGGTGATCCCAAGTACATGCCGATCAGGGATTGGCCACAACTTACAAAACTGCTCGACGACGCTTTAATAAATTACAATGAATTGGTAAAATGTACAAAATTATAAAAACTTTAATGGAATTATTAGTATTTTTATTATTTTACAGGTTGCAGCGATGAATTTAGTTATGTTCGACGACGCGATGTACCACGTATGTCGTATCAATCGAATCCTGGAGACACCCAGAGGTAATGCTTTACTGGTCGGAGTCGGAGGAAGCGGGAAACAATCGTTGTCACGTCTGTCGTCGTTTATCTCCAATCTCGAAGTAAAAAATGATAAAACTTGAAAATATCCACCAAAATGCTTATACAGTGAAACCAGCTATTCGACCGACTTTATTTTCACTGATTCGTCCGTGACGCATACGCATAACGCTCGGAATGAAAAGTAGCGCCTTTCAATCTCGTCGAATAAGTGAATCAGCCCCGTTTCAACTCGGTCGAATAGGCGGAATTCGACTGTAATACATTTTCTGTCCTTGATACAGGAGTTATATTATAGGTTTTTCAAGTTCAACTGAAGAAGGGCTACTCCATCAATGATTTGAGAGTAGATTTGGCTGGATTGTACCTAAAAGCTGGCTTAAAAAGCATGGGAATCACTTTCCTCATGACTGACTCTCAAGTGGCTCAAGAAAGGTTTCTCGTTGTTGTAAACGACATGCTGGCTTCAGGAGAAATAGCTGAACTCTTCGCCGATGACGAAGTCGACAATATCGTCAACGCCATTAGAAACGAAGTGATCGATAGAAACAAATGTTTTTTTTTTCTATTTTTTTTTTTAACGATTAAAACTCTTTGACACCTTCCGTAATTATTGTGTTACAGGTGAGGCAAGCTGGTATACTGGATACGAAGGAAAATTGCTGGAAATTCTTTATCGATCGTGTTCGAAGATATCTCAAGTGCGTCCTCTGTTTCTCGCCCGTTGGTGCGACCCTCAGAAAAAGAGCAAGACAATTTCCTGCTCTGGTTAATTGTACGTCGATCAATTGGTTTCAGGACTGGCCTCAAGATGCCTTGGAATCGGTATCTTCAAGATTTCTCGAAGTTAGTTCCTCCGCGTGTCCTGTTAAACTTGTGCCAGACAATATTTTTAATACAAAGTACAACGATTTTTTTTTATCTCGCAGGAACTCGAGGAACTTCCGGCAAAATATAGATCGCCCGTCTCACTCTTCATGTCCTTTGTTCACACGATCGTCAACGAGACCTCCAAGTTATACTTGCAAAATGAAAAAAGATACAATTACACGACGCCGAAATCCTTTCTCGAGCAAATTGCTCTCTACTCGAAACTTCTCGCGGAAAAGACTTATGACCTCAAAGCCATGATCGTCAGACTGGAGAATGGCCTGACAAAATTGGCTTCTTGCGCAGGACAGGTCGGTAATTTTTTTCATTACCGTCTAACGTATATGTCTACTTTTCGCAAGAACCTAATTATTATTATTGTCAATCTTATAGTCGCTTAACCAAAGAAAGAAAAAATATTATTTCCAAGACAAAACATTTGTCTTTTGGTCGTCAACCCTTAACTAGCTTCAATAAATTTCCTCATAGTACCTTACAACGCAGAGTTTTACTTTTTTCAAGAAAAATATTTTCCAACTTAAAAATCTTTTGTAGAAAAAAAAAAATACAATTTAGCGAATGAAAAAATTATTTTTTTTTTTTTGTCGACAACTTGAGACTCGGTCGACAAACTTTTCTGAAACTATATTCGTCGACCTTTCGCGTAATTAAACGTCGTCCAGGTCGACGATCTCAAAGTCGTTCTGGCTGTGCAAGAGATAGATTTGAAAAAGAAGAACGAGATAGCCGACAAAATCTTGACGGAAGTGCGAGCTGAGAATAGTAAAGCCGAAGTGGAGAAGGCGATAGGTAAGAAGACACTATAGCTTACGAAAACATTCGCTTCCACTTTGAAAACTCTCGGTTAAGCTATACAGAGTATGGAGTGTTGCACGTAGAGAGGTCCTCATTGTTTTTAATCGGGTTCAAAGCTTCCGAGGAGGAGGCCAAAGTCGCGGAGATAAAGGAACGAGTGACGGAGAGACAGAAGAGTTGCGACCAAGATTTGGCAAAAGCAGAACCAGCGGTGCGTCAAGCCGAAGCTGCTCTGGACACATTGAATAAGGTACAACGATCCTCGAGATACTATACATCTCGAACTTTAGTTCTCAACCCGAGAACGAGTTCGAAACACGATTCGAGCCAACACCTGCTCGATGACACTTTGCTTTAATGTTTTTTTTGTTTTTGTTTCTACTCGACTACTTAGAACAATCTCACTGAACTCAAGTCGTTCGGGACCCCGCCAGACGCTGTTGCAACAGTGGCGCAAGCTGTGCTCGTTCTATTCTCCCCAAAGGGTAAAGTGCCCAAAGACCGCAGCTGGAAAGCCTGTAAAGTCATGATGGGAGGTGCCGACGCATTTTTATCGTCGTTGAGAAATTACGATAAGGAAAATATTCATCCGGACGTCGTAAAAGCAATTCAGCCTTACATAAATGACAAAGGTCAGCCGACGATGTTAACGGTTGTTTTCCAAAAAAATAATTTCGTTAAATTCATTAAATAATTAATAAATAATATTTTTATCGACCTATTTTACGATTATTTTATTATATTTTTTTTATTAAATAGCAAATTAAACTTTTAGATTTAAAAAATTGTACCAAGATAGCTTCGACTACTTTTCGTTTTACTTTTCTTCATCTTCGAAGTGCAGCGACAAATTTTCGCAAATTGTAACTGCCCGAAGCTTCAAGTATTTTTCGTTAACTGCTCGAAAGTTATTTGCCTTCCTTTCTAGACTTCGATCCCGACTTCATCTATTCCAAGTCACAAGCCGCCGCTGGTCTCTGCAGCTGGGTCAAAAACATCATGGCCTTTTACTACATCAACGAAAGCGTGAAACCACTTAGAAATGCCTTGGCGCAAGCAAACGCCGAGCTCAAAGCGGCGATGGATAAATTGCAAGCTCTTCAAGCTCGTTTGACTGTAAACTCTACTGACGAAGCTTCGAGATCTATAGACGAAAGCACCTCAGTGCCGACAAAATTGTCATACGAAAACCTTCTTTCAGGAATTGCACAAGGTCTTGGAGATACTCGGAGAAAAGATGAACGTCGCACTCGCGGAAAAACAAAAATGTCAGGACGAAGCCGATGCCACTGCTCTGACTATCGATTTGGCCAACAGACTAGTCAATGGATTGGGCTCGGAAAAAATTCGTTGGGCCGAGACAGTCGAGATGTAAGCATTCGATCAACCACAATTAATATTTTTAAATGTCAATCACTCATCCAGTCTCGAAGCGCAAAATGTTTATCACAAAAACAAGCATTGATCTAATTCGATCTTACGACGTACCAAAGATTTTTATTTTGGGCAGTTAAAAAAAATTATTTAAAACCTAAAATGAAAGAAAATTCGATGAATGATCGAATCACCGAGCTACATTTTTATATAGTTTCTAAATGAAGAGTGACTTTTCTAAATTTGACAAACCGCTCAACTATAATGCCTTCGACGTTATCCGTATCAACGGATACTCCAAAATTAGAATATTATTTCCTTAATTCAAGACTAAAAACGTCTGGCGTAACTATTCCTGGTGACGTTCTCCTCGTCACTGCGTTTATATCGTACGTCGGTTGTTTCACGAGAAAATATCGTCTAGACCTTCTGAATGTTCACTGGATTCCGGCTCTGAATAAAACTTCTATACCGCGAACACAGGATTTAGATCCCTTGTCATTGTTAACCGACGACGCGCAAGTAGCGCAATGGAATAACGAAGGTATTTTCCTTTTATCGATCATTGAATATTTCATTCTCGACATCCGTAGGAAAACTGTATTTTTGGTTTGACTCAGGACTGCCGAGTGACAGAATGTCGTCGGAAAATGCAACGATACTCACGAATTCCTCTCGATGGCCTCTAATGATCGATCCTCAGCTTCAGGGAGTTAAATGGATAAAAGTTAAGTACGGAACGGAATTAAAAGTGCTTAGACTGACACAGCGAAATTATCTCGATCGAATCGAATTTGCGATCTCGAATGGTCATATCGTTTTGTTGGAGAATATTATGGAAGCCGTGGATGCCGTACTGGATCCTATTTTGGGCAGAGTTCTCGTTAAGAAAGGACGGTACGTTATTAATTAAATCCTACATCGTACATTAAATAACTTCGGTCCCGATATTTTTCTTCCAATTTTAATTGACTTTCATTCGACGTTCAGAGCAATCAAGATTGGAGATAAAGAAATTGATTTTAACCAACAATTTCGCTTGATACTGCAAACAAAATTAGCGAATCCTCACTACAAACCGGAAATGCAGGCGCAAACGACTCTCATTAATTTTACGGTGACGAAAGACGGATTGGAGGAACAATTATTGGGTGACGTGGTCAAGGCTGAACGTCCCGACTTGGAGTCTACCAAAGCTGAACTTACCAAACAACAAAATACGTTCAAAATAACTCTCAAAACTTTGGAAGACGATCTTTTACACAGGTTTTCAATTTTTTTTTGTCCGGATAATATTTACTTGATAATTTTTTTGAATTTTCGACTTTTCATGCGCACGAGTAATCCAAGTTTGATTCGATGGACTCGATGAAGTTTTCAACAACGCGGATAGCATGAATAATGCAGAAATTAATTTTGTTTCCAATCAAGATTGTCGTCGGCCGGCCCGAACATCCTGAGTGACGTGGCGTTGGTCGTTAATCTCGAGACGACGAAGAAAACGGCAGCGGAGATTGGGATAAAAGTAGTCGAGGCAAGAATAACTTCGGTAAAAATCGATGAAGCCCGCGAATGGTACCGACCCGCGGCATCGAGAGCGAGCCTTTTGTACTTCATATTAAACGACTTGAACAAGATCAACATGCTCTATCAGTTCTCGTTGAAGGCTTTCAGTGCTGTCTTTCAAAATGCCATCAAATTTGCCGAACCATCGGACAATACGACCAAACGCGTTGGTTTACTCATAGACAGCATCACGTATCTCGTGTTTGTATATACAAGCAGAGGATTGTTCGAGAGCGATAAACTCATATTTCTGTGCCAAATGGCTATTCAGGTTAATTCATTTTATTAAAAGAATCAATGACGGATTTCAAACAAAAATTTATATTATTAATGTGACACAAATGTATTAAAACAAATGAACCGAGAAATTTTTATTTTCATAGATTCTGCTACAACTGAACGAGATATCACCCGCGGAATTAGACTTCCTGTTGCGGTATCCGTATACTCCGAATCTCGTTAGCCCCGTGGACTTTCTAAGCAACAGCGGTTGGGGCGGAATAAAATTTCTCAGCGGTACGGAAGAGTTCCGAAATTTGGATCGTGATATCGAGGGTGCGGCGAAGCGTTGGAAAAAGTTTGTCGAATCGGAGACACCGGAGAGAGAAAAGTTTCCACAAGAGTGGAAGAACAAATCAGCATTGCAGAGGCTCTGCATGATGAGATGCTTAAGATTGGATCGTATGACTTACGCCGTACGGTAATGATCTCGACTCTGCCCCGTCGTCTTGTTTGGGACAACAAAAGAAAAACGATTCGAGCACTCCGTGTAGATACATTAGACATCTTCCAATTGTGACTCTGTTTTTCTATCGATCGTTAGTTGCTTCGTGGAGGAGAAGATGGGCCCAAAGTTCACAGAATCTCGATCGCCACCCTTCGACAAGTCCTACGAAGAAACCAGTTCGATCACACCGGTCTTTTTTATTCTCTCACCGGGCGTGGATCCCCTCAAAGCACGTTTGATTCTCAACTCAATTATCCAGTCCATCGCAGATCATGAATAATGGAATTTCGATTATCAATTGAACCAACAGGATGTGGAAAAATTAGGTAAACGATTAGGCTTCACGTTCGACGGTCGAAACTTCCACAACGTCTCGTTGGGCCAAGGTCAAGAACCCGTAGCGGAGGAATCGATGGAAATCGCGGCTTCCGATGGTCACTGGGTCATTCTCCAAAACGTTCATCTCGTTAAAAGTTGGTTGCCGAGTATGGAAAAGAAGATGGAACAATTAACGGAGAATCCCCATCCGGACTATCGTCTCTACATCAGTGCCGAAGCCAACGCGGATCCCCACGAATCTATCATACCCCAGGCAAGATATTATGGCAAAAAAAAAAATAAATACAAAGGCACTCGAGGCCACTTGGTCTGCGATTTTAACGAGAATTCTTCTAATCGCAGGGCATACTAGAATCGGCTATAAAAATAACCAACGAACCCCCTACCGGTATGCACGCCAACGTTCACAAAGCGCTGGATAACTTTAATCAGGAAATTCTCGACTCGTGCAGCAAAGAGTCCGAATTCAAAGGAATTCTATTCGCTCTCTGCTACTATCACGCTGTTGTTGCTGAACGCCGAAAATTCGGAGCTCAAGGATGGAACAGAGTGAATGTTAAACATAATTTATATATTAGACATTTTGTGTCGATTCAGTCATTTTTTTTTTTTTCTATACGCCCTTCCAGATATTTCTCATAACTACAATCGTATTTTATTAATACTTGAGAGTACCGTCTATCTATTTTTTCTATTTATTTTTCCTCGTTGCATTTTCGTTATAAACTTTTTATATCCCAGAAGGAAACAGTCACAGACGTTAAACGAAAGGTAAAAAATGTTTAGCCGACTCGATAAGGTACTCGTCCTGCTGCGTAATTGTCAAGTTACAAATGTCACACAAAACAAGAACTTACGAATCTTTTTTTCTTATTTTATAAATCAGATTAATTATGAGCTTGTACCTATCGACTGACCGGAGTATGCTACATCAGATTATTTATATAAATAAAATTAATTTGGTTGCTTATTTGAACCATTCTTATTCGGTTGATCAATCGATATCTGCAAGTCACGCTCTTGCATCGCAAATAAAAGTGTCCATTGGAAATATTCAATAAACAAAATTATTCACGATTGCGTAGGAATCCTTATAATCTGACCTACAAGTGTGACATTTTTATTTTTACTTATTATTTTATTAAAACCTCAATTAAAACTGTCTCGTATAACACGGTGTTAATTTTGCCGTTTTTTTTAACACACAATTCTTTATTAAATTATCGTTAAGGGTGTTTATAATATTATCGGTACAAACCTACCGACGTAATGATGAGTATATCTCAGATTTAATCAATTTTCTCTGTTACCTACCAAAGCAAGACGACTACATTTAAATCGTAAAATGAATTGAATTCTTTATTGAAATTCTTACGGACGTTGGAATCACAATTTTTACCACAATGTTACCGACATAACGAAGAATATATCTAAGATTTAACCGATTTTCTTTGATGCCTACCGAAACAAAACGACTACCTTAAAATCGTGAAATGAACTAAATTCTTTACTGAAATCCTTATGGACCTTGGACTAAAAAAATTTAGTTTTTAAAATATTTCCAACAGTCTGACATTAATTAATTTTCATCCACCTTGATTGTTATTCCCTTTAAACTTTTTCTTGTTTTTGTAAGAGTTATCCTTTCAACGTGGGTGACTTGACGATAAGCGTTTCCGTCCTGTTAAATTATCTGGAGAACAACAACAAAGTACCTTGGGAGGATCTCCGTTATTTGTTCGGCGAGATAATGTACGGCGGTCATATCACAGACGATTGGGACAGAAGATTGTGTCGAACGTATTTGCTCGAGTATCTTCAACCGGAACTCATCGATGGAGAACTAAATTTGGCACCGGGTTTCGCAGCCCCACCAAATTCCGATTATCAGGCTTATCACAGATACCTCGACGATTATCTGCCCGCTGAGAGTCCGATTCTCTACGGATTGCATCCCAACGCGGAAATTGGTTCGAGACAATTAAAACTGTGGCTTTGAGCGATAAAATCACTTCGTAATAATGCTCAAGATTTACATTTTAATGTACAGGCTTCCTAACGGTCACAGCGGAGAATTTATTCAAAGTGATTTTGGAGATGCAGCCCCGAGACGCGGGCGAAACCTCGGGGGTCGGAATGTCGAGAGAGGAAAAGGTCAAGGGGGTGATCGAAGATCTTCTCGATAAATTGCCCGAAGAATTCAACATCCCGGAACTCATGAGCAAAGTGAGTCTCGAGTCACTTGATTTTCTATAGCTCGCCATAAATGTTGAATAATTTATATCTTTTACTTCCAAGGTCGAGGATCGTACTCCTTACATTATCGTCGCTTTTCAAGAGTGCGAGAGGATGAATATATTGTGCGGGGAATTGAAGAGATCCCTGCGAGAACTGGATTTAGGATTAAAGGTGCAACATCGACCCTTCGACTTGCGCCATTCTTCATTATTTTTCAATCTATTTTGGTGGAACTTGTGTTGAAAAAAAATTAACAAAATACTGCAATGTGCAGGGATAAAGTGATTTTATGCTCATTTTGGTGAAACAAAAATGTTGAGATATAACATTTTAGGGTGAACTGACGATTAACGCCGACATGGAAGATTTGCAAAATGATCTGTTCATGGACTCGGTGCCTCCAACCTGGACAAAGCGGGCTTATCCATCGAGTCTCGGTCTGACTAACTGGTTTGCGGATATGTTGAATAGAATCGGTGAATTATCTAATTGGACTGCAGATTTTAATGTTGGTTATCTTTCTCTACCGAAGCAAGATTATTCGTTTCTTATTTTTTCTTTTTTCTAACATACGCAGCTGTTGAATTATCTTAATATTTTTGCTGCAGCTTCCATCATCCGTGTGGCTCGCCGGATTCTTCAATCCGCAATCCTTCCTGACCGCGATAATGCAGCAAACAGCACGTAAGAACGAGTGGCCTCTCGACAAAATGTGTTTACACTGCGATGTGACTAAAAAGCAAAAGGAAGACTTTAAGTAAATCGTCTAATTATAATTCGAAAAGATTTATTAAATTATATCAATTGTTATTAAAATGTTATTTTACTTTTAGCGCACCACCGCGCGAGGGTGCCTATGTCAACAGTTTGTACATGGAGGGAGCTCGATGGGATTCAGCTTTAGGTGCAATTGCAGAATCTCGACTGAAGGAACTCTTTCCACAGTTGCCAGTAATTTATATCAAAGCTATCACTCAGGACAAACAGGAATTGAAAAACATGTACGAGTGTCCGGTGTACAAGACGAGATCTCGAGGTCCCACTTACGTTTGGACGTTCAACTTGAAGAGCAAAGATAAAGCAACCAAATGGACTCTTGCGGGTGTCGCTATTATGTTGCAAATATAAAAATTATTATGTCAAATAATCGGGGAATTGGTTGAGTGGATAACAACGCATTGTTGTTATTTATTCGCAGCTATTTTTTGTTACAACATTTTTTTTATAACTTTGTTGACAAAGCGCAAGGTAGATGGAATAACATTGTAGATCTTACGATAAAATATTGAAGCGACACGTCGCAGTTACTGACAAAAACTGTAATGCACTTAATTCAAGTATTACAAACTCTCAACGGACGCGAAACCGGTTAACAATTTTCTTTTACTCGAAGAATACCTTAAAAAATGTCAAAAAATGTATATACATCACTTAGCGTTAAGGTGATTTATCAATAGTTTAAGTCGATCAATGAAGAAACTGGAAAAAAGAAGATAGGAAGGAGATGAGTGTGCGAAACAAACGGATAAGGGTTTATTCGTTCATTCAATTTCGCACAGACGCAATGTACTTATCATCGAGCTGCTAATTACGACAGCAACCTGCGTTGTCAACCCCAATTTCCGTAATTGTGGACCATAGTAGTAAAACCAGATGAATCGCTTGTATATTCTTCAGTTTTGTGACCATCTACGAGAGAAAACAACCGATAATATGTACGATATCATGGATCTTTGATCACTTTATAAGATCTGCAGGGACAGATGAGAGAGTTACGACGTATAACGAATACTCACTTCCCATTCTTACACTTTTGTAAAAATGCGTCGTCCCTGGTTTTTCCTGTATTACTGAAACAGAAATAGGTAGACTCGTAATATAATTTCATTAACTTTGACTCCCGGAAATATATTACTACGGCGTCAAATTGGTTTCAAATTGAAATTCAAATTGAAAAAAAATACACATCGTTGCTTCTATCTTCGGGGATTTAGAGACAACGAGCTAAACATTTTGCACAATAACGAACGTTCAAGGATTTTGGTGACCAGCGATCAAAGGAAACCCGGTAAATGGAGGATTTTACTTTGTTCAATTGCAAAAAAAAAAGAAGAAATGTGCATTTCAAGTGTTCACCAGGCAATACTGGAAATCCAGATTCCCCCTTTTGACCAAGTGGCCCAGGTTTTCCTCCAGGGCCAATATCTCCTTTAGATCCTCGTAAGCCAGGCTCTCCCTTTTGACCCGATGAGCCACCTTTCCCCTTTGGACCCGATGAGCCAGCATTTCCCTTTGGACCTGTTAAACCTGGTAAGCCTTGAGATCCAGAATTTCCCTTTTGTCCAAGTAAACCAGGTTTCCCTGCAGGACCAATATCTCCTTTGGAACCTCTTAAGCCAGAGTCTCCCTTTGGACCTGGTAAACCAGTGGTTCCTGTTGGACCGGGAGGACCTGACAAACCTTGAGATCCAGAATCTCCCTTTTGGCCAAGTAAACCTGGATTTCCTGCAGGCCCAATATCTCCTTTAGAACCTGGTAAGCCAGAGTCTCCCTTTAAACCTGGGAATCCTTGAGATCCAGAATCTCCCTTTTGACCTAATAACCCAGGTTTTCCGGCAGGACCAACATCTCCTTTGGGGCCTTGTAAGCCAGCGTCTCCCTTTAGACCCGGTAAACCAGCATTTCCTATTGAACCAATTGGACCTGACAAACCTTGAGGTCCCAACTCTCCCTTTTGGCCCGGTAAACCAGGTTCTCCTACAGGTCCAATATCTCCTTTGGATCCTGGTAAGCCAGAGTCTCCTTTTGGACCTGGTGTGCCGGCTTTTCCTATAGGTCCTATCGGACCTGGCAATCCTTGAGATCCAGAGTCTCCCTTTTGGCCCATTAAACCAGGCTGTCCTGCAGGACCAATATCTCCTTTGGAGCCTCGTAAGCCAGAGTTTCCTTTTGGACCTAGTGAGCCGGCTTTTCCTATAGAGCCTGGCAAACCTTGAGATCCAGAATCTCCCTTCTGGCCAAGTAAACCTGGATTTCCGACAGGCCCAATATCTCCTTTAGAGCCTGGTAAGCCAGAGTCTCCCTTTTGACCTGGTAAACCTTGAGTTCCGGAATCTCCCTTTTCACCAAATAAACCAGGTTTTCCTACAGGACCAACATCTCCTTTGGGGCCTCGTAAGCCAGATTCTCCCTTTGGACCTGGTGAACCAGTGGTTCCTATTGGACCAATTGGACCTGGCAAACCTTGAGATCCGGAATCTCCCTTTTGGCCAAGTAAACCTGGATTTCCTGCAGGCCCAATATCTCCTTTAGGGCCTGGTAAGCCAGAGTCTCCTTTTGGACCTAGTGAGCCGGCATTTCCTATTGAACCTGGCAAACCTTGAGATCCAGAATCTCCCTTTTGGCCCATTAAACCAGGCTGTCCTGCAGGACCAATATCTCCTTTTGAGCCTGGTAAGCCAGAGTCTCCCTTTGGACCCGGTGGACCTGGCAATCCTCGTGCACCCAGTAGATTTGGCATGACGTCGTAAGGCAGAACTGTACGTTTGAATGAACAATACTCTGTCGTCTTTTGGCAGAACATAGCTATCGCTTCCATCTACAAAAAACATTGCACGATAGTACCTACCAAAAATAAACTTTCAAAAGGAACATATTACATTCATCCATTCATGAATGTAGAAGATATCAACAAACTAAAACGGTCGTATTCATCAAATTACAACATATAACGATTACCGTGAACATCTCTGGAGAAAGCTTGTCCTCGACTGCTGGAAAATTTGATATCACATTCGATTCGGCGATGCTTCGTTTTATACGTGACGTACCATTGTTTAGATTCTTTGATCGATTGCGTCCATCATCTTCAATGGCACGAATTTGAAGCTCCAACTTCAACACGTATGTATACAGATACGCCAAACCAATAAACTGTACGATGTACAGCAACAACATCAGATAAATCCACAGTTTTGTTTGTTTGCTGGCTTCTACGTAATTTGCTGCCATAGTGTCCACCCAGTTTTCACAGATATATACCCAGCAAGTGATGGAAACCAGCTATAATGACAATTTTACGATCTTAATCAATTTTCAATCCATCTTCACTGACCAACGATAACAACGAAACTATTCACAAAACAATTCTCGATTGCATTCGCCACGAAGGACTTCAACAGCGTTAACTTCCTTTCGACTTTGACTACAAAACATTTATAAAATGATTTTTTCTTTTATGACACCAAAGAAAGTACTCTTTGAGAATGCTCAACGATTTATTGTTTAGATATTTCTTTTGCTACGTTCAATAATTTAACCAACAGTCACTGAACGATGAAAGATGCAATTTGGACCTTTCACGCGAAATATTAATGTAATTAATTACATGACAGCTTCATATTACAAAACCATTCACTGATATTTTCACGCGCACTAAACATTCGTACGATTACCAATGGCGTATTTCAATAGATTACCAATTGCTAATGCGTGGTTTGAACTTTGCTAATATGTGACGTCAGTTTTTCTTATCTCGATATGTTACATCAATCATCAAGAGACACGAAAGTAACAGTTTGACGCAAAGTATACGTTCATTTTACCGTTAATTCATTGTATTTTTACTATTTTAAACTCGGCGTTCTTTCGTGATAAGTCGTAAGAGTAACATGATTATCCTGTATTTTCAACGTTGCAATCTCATATCTTGAGTATTTGTCCTTTTTCTCTATAATTCTTATCAATTACCTTGCAAAGAGTGAAACAATCAACGGACAGTACTACGCTGCATTGCTGGATACATTGAAGGCCACGATTAAGAAAAAACGTCGGCATTTGGCTACGAAAAAAAATTCTGTTTCACCAGGATAACGCTCAGGTTCACACGTGCATGATCACAATGTCAAAATTGAACGATTTGAAGTTTGTATTGCTTCCGCACCCATCTTATTCGCGAGATCTAGCTCCTAGCGACTTTTTCCTGTTTCCTGATTTGAAAAAATGTCTCGAGGGAAAAAAAATACAAGTGCTGAGGTGGAAAATGCTGTAAACCAGTATTTTTCAGATTTAGACAATCAATTTTTTTCTGACCGTTTAAAAGGATGGAAGAAACGTTGGATCAAATGTATCGAGTTGCAGGGAGACTACGTCGAGAAATAAATTTTGTTTTGCTTCGAAATATGTGTTTTTCTTAAAAAGGACGGAAACTTTTCAAATAGCCCTCGTACTTCACTGAACTGTCCTGGAGATTCAGAATCTCGCTGTTGACCAAGTAAACCAGATTTTTTCTACAGGATCGATATCTCCGTCGAATCCCGGAAAAGCCAATCTCTCTCTTTGAACCTGATGGACTTGGCAATCCGCGTAAACCCAGCAATCCTGATGTCACATTGTAACATCGATGTTCATCGTTTGAGCGAACAATATGGGAAAAATCACAAGACTGTAGGAATATATTTCAATTGCCACACGAGTATAAGAAAACCATTATCATATTCTTCTATCCGTGGATATATAAATACATTGAATCATCAACCAAAACAGCCAATTTCCATTTACAATACAATTTTATTCAAAGCTCGTTAGGAATCGCACCGTCGTCACCTATCGTATGTTTACTGATTCTTGAACGAGTATGACTCTCCTTAATATTTGTTTATTGAGAATCGATAACAAAAATTTTTAATAAAATGGGTGGAGTAACTACATTTTTACTTGCTGATATATTTTCTCTCCACCATGTTGAAGTTTCGCGATAACTCTCTTCAACGTATCATTTGCTTCCAGCAATCATATACTTAACATCCTCTCTTATGATCGCATAAACCTGGTATTCCTGGCTGACCGGGATGTCCTGGCATTCCACGCTCTCCCTTTGGACCAGGTAAACCAGGCATTCCTGGTGGACTGGGATATCCTATCGATCCACGTTCTCCCTTAGCACCGGGTAAACCTGGAATTCCGTCATCGCCAGGAAATCCACGATCTCCTTTTTCACCAGGTAGACCAGGTATTCCTATATTTCCAACGTTTCCCCTTTGACCCGGTGGACCAGTTGGCCCTCGTAGATCGGAAAATATCTCAGGACTTGATATACCTGGTTCTCCCTTTGGGCCAGGGAAACCTGGTAATCCTGGAATACCATGATGACCTGGTAATCCAGTATTTCCTTTTTCACCGGGGACTCCTATATATCCAATGTCTCCAATTTCACCTGGTCGACCAGGGATTCCTGGCAATCCAGAAGCTCCCATTGGCCCCGGAGGACCTTGCAGTTCCAATGTACATTGTTCTGTCGCCTTTCGGCAGAACCCGATCTTCTGTTCGGTCTGTAAGGGAACGTTGCGTAAGGAAAATAAACAAAAACAACTGGAAACCAATATTGCGTGACTGTTATTACGAAGACGAAAGATGATGTTCAACAGATTTGTCAATTTTTTAGAAATTCCATTGTATAAAAAATAGCGCGATATAATTACCGTCCACTTATCTGGATCTACATCGATCATAGAATTGGATATACTCCGTTTTTTATATCTCCGTATACCGTTTGTTTCCTCGTGTGTACAACACGTGTGCGTGTACAGATATGCAAAGCCCACAAATTGCACGACGAACTGCGACAGCACCAGACAAATCAACAATTTTGTTTGCATCGTAGAGCCGGTCCGTTCGGTCCGAGAATCCGTTGTTTCGTTCATATTCTGAGTTTTCTATGTAATAATTATCAACGTATCAATAATTCGTTGTACCGGTGACTACACTTTTTTCTATTCATCACCATTCTAATGTCCTGCCGTATTTAATTATGAATTTTATTATTTTTTCAACATTTATATTTTAAATAATATGAAATTCATTTTCTTTTATAACTTCGCAGAACGTTTTTTTTTTTGTGTCCCATTAACATTACTGAAAGCAGCAACGAATTACTTTAATTTTTTATAATAAACTATTTCATTAACTTTACTTTAAAACTATTAATTTTTTTATAATAAACTATTATGTACATTTGATTTATTGTAACTTAATAATGTGAAATAATGTAAATTTTAGTTGATCCCTTGGGGAATTCAGAATACACTTACGATGAAAATGTTGCTCGGCTCCACGAGCCAGTTTACCGAACGACGTATGCCAATAGACTACTGACGAACGACAGTCGCCTTGATACACGCTGATCGACTTATACGTGACCTTTAGTTTGTTCGCTTATCAATGAAAGAGGCTTTGGGTCCCCCCATTTCGATAATAAGTGATTAAGCCAAACTCACTTTCTTGCCTTGATCCATTGTGACCTCGAGTTTCATTCTTCATCACAACTTTATTAATGATGAGGAACTAATGATATTTTTTTAAAGCTGTTTTATCAATCGAAATTTAAACGAAAGAGATTTTGTTTATACCTTGGTAATCAACATTTAAATGAATAAAATTGAAAAATTCAATTTATCGAATAATTTGAGCATCCATTAACATTCGAAAAGATAAAAACCACCAAAGTATTTTTACGATGAAACGATTGAGATTTTCTTACGGTTCTATCTTGAACCAAGAAAGTTTCCGTTTACAGGGAAATTCAGAGTGTAAAGAATTCAAGACCAATACCATCAGGGAGGTCATGAAGCAATTAACCGAGGCGTTATAGCGTAATAAATCTTACAGTTAAGTATCGCTCCTCTTGTGCCCACGAAAGATTCACAGTAGTCGGAGTAAGTATTTCGTCTTAACGTTTCGGATAAAGTTCTTAATTGTCAATGATTTTTCCTAAATAAAGCTACTCGCGACGAGTGAGTCGTTATTGAATCACAAATACGATCTTGAATCAAATTAAATTCTATCTCGGTCTATCGCTCTTCAAAAGTCCATCAAGACGTCGGTCACTCGCGTGAATTACTTAAATGCCTTTCGGGTATTCGCGCGGCTTCCTCTTTTCCGTCGAAAACATTTATATTATCATTGAGAACGTTGGTCGTCCTGCACCGTGACAAGATCGAATTTATTTATCGTTTTTGGATTCGTAGGAATCCAGACTTTTCCTCTTTTCGCATGAACGCAAAACGGACACTCAAGCAAATAATTAATTCCTTTGTTCACGTGAATATCCGGTTTAAGATACGCACACCTGTCACATATCGTACACCAATTACCAATCGTCCAGTTATTACTCTTAATTTGCTGCTTACAGAATCTTCAACGAGGATGAACTACCTTAATATAGATTTAGTGAGAATCGTTTATTCAGTTCAATTGATTTATTCAGTAGAATAGATTCAGCGACTTCGTTTTTATTCTTTTATATATCATTGAAGTAACAAACAAGAACATCTCGGCGTATGGCTACAGTTGTTGTTTTTTTTTTTTAGATTATTTCTCATGTACATCATTTCTCTTTTCACCTGGTAGACCAGGAATTCCTGGATATCCAGCATCTCCCTTTTCACCTGGCAGACCAGGTATTCCACGCATATCGAGATCTAACTCAAAGCTCGATAATCCACGTTCTCCTTTTTCACCATGATTTCCTGGTATCCCTGGAGAATCGGGAAATCCTGGTGATCCTCGGTCTCCCTTTTCACCTGAATAACCAGGCGGTCCAGGATATCCGGCATCTCCCTTTCGGCCTGGTAGTCCAGGCATTCCTCGCATATTGGAATATACTTCCGGATCGAAGGATCTCCCCGGTTCTCCCTTTGGACCACGCAAACCTGCAATTCCTGGTAGACCGGGATATCCTGATAATCCAGAATCTCCTTTTTCACCTGGTATACCAGGCAGTCCTGGATATCCCATAATTCCCTTTTCGCCTGGTGCACCAAGCAATCCTGGTAGTCCAGATTCTCCCGTTGGACCCGGAGGACCTCGCGGACTCGATGTACACCACTCAGTTGTCTGTCGGCAGAACTCGGACAGCGATTCGATCTGCAAGTAAATATTGAATTGGTGAAAAGATGCAAAAAAAATGGCAAAGAGACATTGTGGAGGTACTTTTACGATGTCGAATTGAAGTGACCATTTTTTTGGAATTGCATCGTATCAGGAATTGTTAATACAGTTACCTTTTTCTTACACAGACCGATATCGATTGTTGAATTTGATAAACTTCGTTTTTGATGTCTTCCTACACCGTTTAGATCGTTACATTCTTTATTTCCGTGTGTACAACACATGTGCGTGTACAGATATACGAAAGAAATAAAATGAACGATAAACTGCGATAACACCAGATAGATCAACAACTTTGTTCCCAGCGAAGAGCCGAATCTCTTGACTTCCGAACTCGTTGTTCCACTCATATTGACGCAGTCTTCACCGCTGTCATCCGAGCGATAAAAACAGCTATAATCATTTTTCGTGAAATAATTATTAACGTATCGTTATGTGTTGTACAAATGGCTTACTTTCATCATCCATTAGCAATTTGATATCCTGATATTTTCAATTTCTATGTGTACACATGATATCTAGATTCTTAAAGCGCGGAAAGGAGAAACGCAATTAAAATGTTCGTAATTACGAATCGTTACAAATATCAACTATAATTGATTGATCATTTAATTCAATTGATCAACATATCAGAGTCGAAGAATCGTTCAAAGTTTCTTTCAATTATAAATTCGTTGATTCTAATTGATTGATCACATTAACTAATTTATTAAAATCGTTATTCATAAGGATTCGTCCTCGCGAGAATTTCAATTAGACGTCTCGTTCCCAAGCTTTCGATACACTGAGAAAAGAATTTATTTAATGTTAACAAATCTAAAGTAAAATATGGTGAAATAAATGTTTAGTTGCATTATAAAACCGAATTAGAATTAAGCCAAATGAGATTTTTTTAATCGTTAGCAAATGTTTTCTTGCTTTATTTGACCCAAATATATATTATTAAGACCAACTTAAATTTTATTATAACAAATAAACATTTATTTCGTTATATCCAACTCTAGATTTGTTAGCATTAATTAAATTAATTTTTTTCTGTGTATCTAGCGATCGCGTGCTCGCGTCCCAATACGCATTGGTCGTAAGTTTTCATTCTAAAACTAACGAATGATAGACGCAATATCGAAATTAATGTTAAGAAAATAGTGATCACCGCCTACGCTATAATTATTTTTATAATTTATTTGAAATTTTTCTTTTGAATAAAATACAATGAGTTTTCTTTTATACCTTTCTTCACAATTTTTTGTATCCCGTAAGTATTATTCAAAGCAATAAATGATTTTTCTATTTGATGAAAAACTATTTCAATTAATATTTTATTTATTGCAATTTATCAAAACGAGTTATCACAGATCAGAGTTGATGAGCACGCTCAACAAACTCAGTTGTACGTACTTAATCGACTGCCCAGTCTCACCAACTCGTTCACTAAACTACGTACGCGAAGATACTACTGGCTAAACGACGATCGATTTGATGCGCGACTGATATATTTATACGCGACCTTTGACATATTTTTATGTTTATCACTGACTGAGACTTCTGGAGAAATTCTATACTTATTACTGGTCCAACCATTTCAGTCAGTGAGCGATTGCGTCAAGTCTTAACCTCCCGAGACCTCGGTTATCCCGCTTTCTCACAAGTTTCTTCGTACAAATAGTAATATCTTTGGAAGATGTATTTACGTAGGTCATAAATATAAATTATATCAACTTTTTATTAACTCCGATAATTACATTAAAATAAATAAATAAAATTGAACTAGTCAATCATATAATAGTACAGTGAGACGCAAACCACTAAATTCTCACTTCTTGCTCTAATGATGTTTAAAATTCAAGTACTCGCGCAGTGAAAGTTACCGTTTCGGGAGAATACGAACTGTTGAAGACATGTACCGTCGAAATCGTAGAACAATTGATATAGCCGTTGAAGCGTGATAAAGATTGCTATTATCGCTTCCCGCGGGCTCACGAAAATCTCGCAGTGTTCAAAGTATTTCTTATAAATGTTGATTAACGTTTAATTATTAAAATGAATATATTGATGTATTTCTTTCCTTAATTGCCAATGATTTATCAACAGTTCCCATAAAGGGAATGGGAAGGCATTCCCTCTGAGTAACCGCTCGTAAATATCGCTATAGAATCACAAATACGGTATTTAATCAAATTACTATCCTTTATTAGAAAAACATATACAAAAAATTATGAAAGAGGAATCGCAGTTGAAAAAATAATCAGTCCATCGCATTAAAAGTCCATCGTGACGTCAGTTTGCGTAAGTTTCTTAGTTGCATTTCGTGCATCCTCCAGCCCCCGCAGAAACTCTTGAAAGAGATGCAACGACTTGTTTAAGCTCGTTTTCTTGTAACCTTTGATTCTCTTTGCCGTGAACGAATGATCCTCTTGCATAGCCTCCTCTTTCGCGTCGAAAATATTTATCTCGTCGATGAGAACATTGATCGTCGGTACCGTGAGAGGATCAAATTTATCCACCGTCTTTGGATTTATCGGAATGCAGACTTTTCCCGTTTTCGGATGAACGCAGAACGGAGATTTGAGCAAATGATTCATTCCTTTGCTTACGTGTATATCCAGCCTTGGATACGAATATTGCAGCATTATCTCGTCCACGAGATTGCGATGGAGTCGCCATTTTTTATTTCCCTAAAATCAATTGCATTAAATTTTATTTTAAAGGAAATATAGAACGCATTAAATTTCACATTTTTCCCATTTTTTCATTTTGTGAAAACCTACCGACTGTACTTGGCTGTTTACATAATCCGTGAAAACTTCCCATCTAGCGTTGCTGTCGCTCTGCTTGTCGAACAGACCCTTGACCTCCGCTCTGGATTCGTCATCGGGAAGTATCGTGAGAAATTTTTCAATTCCCTTCTCGGTTCCCAGCATGTTCTGTTCCTCTACGCACATTGATATAAAACGTGGTTTTATCACCTCAAGAGCTCGCCTATAAATGACAATTCAATTAATTTACAAATATTAAGAAGCCAATCGAGACTAACATTTCGAATTTTTACCTGACCGAGTGATGAACTCTGTCTCCGAGTAGATTGACTTTCTTCTTCATGAATTCTCCACCAGAGAGAATCTGTAGATACTCCGCTACTGCTCCGCGACACGTAGCACTTAATTTTCGCGCCTCGACGTCGCAAACCCACGCATGGATACCTCTACGCCCAGAAAACACCCACATAATATGGTTGAATCCAAAGTCCTCTATAATACAATCAAATTATGACGATTAAGTGCTAGTTACAAATGTTTATAATTAACAAATCACATTTTACAAGTTTCATTCAATTTCATAAATGTACAGCCGCCATGAATTACTTACAGACCTCTCCTATACTTCGCTGCTATATCGGCTATTGACGAAAATGAGATAGAAATAGACTGACTGGCTGCTAGCAGACTCTTTTGAATATTAAAAATTATGTTTTCCCCCTTACAACCAACAGCACCATGCGCACGCTTTGCGAACTGTCCGTCGGTATTTGGCTCAAAATATAATCTCGCGCTTCAAATTCCATATCCCATCTTTCATAAAACTGTTATTTTCCATTAAAATCTATCATGCTTTCTATGACACTGAATCTTTGAACGTCTCTCCCTTCTCACGTACCACTGTCCTCGTAATGTTCATAAACAACTGCAAATTATCCTTCCGATTGCTCATCCTTATTCTCTTGCCATTCCTCTCAATTTCAAATTCAAAATGGTACACGCACGCCTAAATAACTGTCTCTGCTAGCACAAAACCTGGCCGCATGCAATCCCATTGTAGAGCGGAGCTACCGGAGGCTATCTCAAAGAAGAAAAAAAGAACAACAGGTACAAGACGGTAAAAGGTAAAACAGCACGGTTCGTGGTCGCTCGAAGCACATCTCGCTGATCCTGCTCTACTGGCACAGTAGCGAGGATTCGAAGAGAAATATAAGTTAAAAGAGGATGCTTGGATCGACCACGTAACATTGAACAATTTGAAGCTAGCGGCTAAAAATGTTCTACGCTAATACTTAAAAATTGAAGAACAATCGACAAATAAATTCACCTCTGAGAGCAGTATCCAAAATTTTGCAAGCCACCGCCATGTACTTCCAACATTTGTTGCAAATCTCAGCTCCGGAGCAACAGGTTCTCACTTCGTCGTAATCCGTCATGTCTATGTCAAAGACGAGTTCACGCTCTACCGCTTCAAACTTTCTTACTTTTTTCTCCTCTTTGGGGCTGTAAAATTAATTTTTCACATCGTCCTAAAGCTACAAAGGTGTATCGATAATATACAAGTGTAGCTTCTCAATCTATATAATCGATATGTACCTGACATTGTAAATAGCGCCGATATCGATTTTGAATGGCATTAGTCTCTTAATTCCAGCTTCCAATTCTTTGAGATCCTTGAACGACTGGTATCTAATATAAACATCCTCGTGCAGAGTGAAGGAAAATTCTCTACGCACAAAATTATCAGCTGCGATATAAAAAACGAAAATCAATATAATTATAATAAAACAGCATGATTATGGTAATAAAAAAACTTACAGAATTAACTCACCTTTTCCATAACTGAGCCACTTGTAGAAGTCGGAAAATGGAAACAATCGTGAGTAATAAACCGGCAAAAGATCGGGAAGCTGATCCATCGTTCGCTAGTTTTTCACACACTTTATTTAATAATCGTTAAGAATAAAATATATCCGATTGCTTTCTATGTTTCTGATAACTTTTGTCTTTTAAATTACTTGTCAATTAAACATTTCACAAATGTATATCTCTCGAAAAAAATCGTCACCGCCGATGAAGAGTACATCCCGCGCATTGATCAGCTGTTTCGCTTTCAGCGCCATCTCTGATATTTATAAGCTTCAAATAATATTTAATAATACTAATTATTACTTTACGAATTAGATCGGCAATCGGTAGAAATTCTTTTAAAATCAACAGAATATTTCACAAGTGTTTTTTGTCTCTCGAGACAATCTGACGGTCGGTGACGAGTTCATCTCGGTCTCTCGGGCATTGATCAGCTGTTTGGCTTTCAGCGCCATCTCTGATATTTATAAGCTTCTCATCCATTTCATAATACTAATTATGATTGTACGAATTAATCAGTTAAAATTACGCTTTTAAAATCAGTAGAATATTTGACAAACGTGTTTATCTCACGAGAGAGCACAATGCGACTGCCTTCGACGAGTTCGTCCCGTGTATCGCTCGGCTTATTGAAAATCTCCAATTTTAGCGCCCTCTCTGATACTTTAAAGTTTCAAACTATTCGATCATCTTTATTATTATTATTATTGAAGTGAAATCGATGACAAAATCGACAGAAACCTCGTTTAGAAAGATGGACGTTTACAAAGTAGCGTTATCTTAAGATTAAATTTGATTCGTGATAACAGTTATCTGTACTCTGCAGTCATCTCTCTTGACGGAAAGTTTAACTCGGTTGGCTGCCTTTATAACCACGTGTCAATGCTCCAAGCCAGTATTTACCGTGTTTATAAGTTAAGAAGCCTCAGTCATGGCTGTGTAAAGTGCAAGATCCATTCAAATCTATATTACGGTGAATAAAGGATCGAGAAACTGGCCATCGATTTTAATTCCGCATCTCAAAAATGGCTTTCTTATTGAAAAACTCCAAATATTTCAACAGCGCAAAGGTACCGAAGGTTTATTTATAATTGACATCGAACGCTACTGTGTAAATTATTTAATTGTTATAAAAATCTGAAAGTAATGTTCTCTAATTAAAAGACGAGAGTGATGCGCATGTTGAGACGTTGGTACAGAGTGTTTCTTCTTGTGCTTTTTTTAGAACTGTAATAGTTAAAAACTATTGTACACGTGAAATGAACTGTAAAATTTCAAGCAGTTTTAATAACAAAAGCACAAAAATTAATGACAAGGATAATAAAAAATAAAGTTATGGAACAAAATGAACTAGTGGCGTTTAGCAAAATTTGCGACGGTGTGCCAAATGTATGGATACCTTTAGAACAAATTTTAGAACCAGCTTTAGAACGAATCTTACAATCCGAAATTTCTCTATTACGAATTATCTGTTGGATAAACGAACGAGAACGATTCCCTGCAGAATTATCAGACTGAGGGCACTGTTCTCGGATCAAGATAAATTCGGATTACAGTTTTTATTATCGACCGAGTAGCGTCATGTGAAACATGATGGATACAAGAGAGAAAGAACCAGCCTTGTGTTCCCGACTTTCTATGTCACGATTGATCCGTCGGATAAAAGACGAGAATGTCGTGCTGCCAAATTGAGGGCAACGTTCTCGCCTTTCCCATTTGCCGTACACCGACTGAGCTGCCGTGAATGAGAATGAGATAGCGATAAACGATCACGGTGGAGCAAGAGAGACCGACACTAATCTGTAGTACATCGCGTTAATGCACTTTGCATATGTCGTTGTAATGATATTTTTGTTTCGGTGAGACGAGCCAAAAGGGAAAGTCTTTAAAAAAATACATAAGTTCCTTAATTTGTCACAAAAGATCGATAATTTATTGAGTAAATAATAATTCAAAAAAAAATTAATAAAGTTATTAAAAGAATTTTTAAGAATTATTTTTTCCCAATGAAATCACTTGAAACTCTTCCAAATTTTTTTCTTTTTGTTTTCAAGATCAATGGACGAGTTTACGGATCGATGGTCTTCGTAACGCAGAGACGTTCCAGGTGTTATTTCCGTAATGCAAGCTTTAAAACGCGACCGATGCTTCTACCAAGAGCCGCCTGTTTCCTCGTTTCGTTTCTTCCTCTACTTATAAAATAAATTTATCGACAAAGGGAGCGATTTTGAGAAAAAAATATCATTCTTTTGCAGATCCAGTATCGCCAGTTCGAGGGATCGTGAAGAATATGAATACATTCAGCGTAGTCGCGTGCCTACGATGCATTTTCAAGCGTCGTTGCCGCGACTACCGATCCCCAGGCTCGAGGATTCCTGTAAAAAGTACTTGAATGCTCAGAAGCCGATTTTAACGCAAGATGAATGGAAGGAAACGACCTCAAACGTTTCGCGGTTTCTTGCCAAAGAGGGACAACAGCTGCAGAAGCAACTGGTGGATCAGGATGCACGTAATAAGCACACCAGCTACATCAGCGAACCATGGTTTCATATGTATCTCAAAGATCGTAAACCCCTGCCCATCAACTACAATCCACTGCTGGTCTTCAATCAGGAAACAAAGCCCGAATACAATGATCAATTGGTAAAAGCAACCAATCTCATTGTATCGTCCGCAAGATTTATGAAGTCACTCAGAGCCGAAATTCTTGAGCCAGAGGTTTATCACATGAATCCCAAGAAATCGGATACGGAATTCTTTCGTAGTTTTACGAGATTACTGCCGTCCAGGGTTTCCTGGTATGGAGCGTATCTCATGAAGGTGATTATATAGACTTTGGGAAAGATGGAACATTGAAATTAGCTTTAAAATGATATTTCGTTGCTTTCGATCTATTTTCAGTTATTTTTCATTAATATTCAAGGCTTAAAAAACGAAGGATTTTATTAATCTTAATTATTATCCAGGCGTTTCCACTTGATATGTCGCAATATTCGAATCTCTTTGGTACAACGCGAATACCGACAATCGGAAAAGACAGAATAGTGCATAATCAAACAACACGGCACGTAATTGTAATGCGAAAAGGATATTTCTATTCGTTCGATATTTTAAACGAAAAAGGCAACATTCGAACAGCCAAAGAAATCGCGTCGAGTCTCAAGGAGATCTTAACTGATCCCAGGGAGATCAATCAGTGTCCAATCGGCACATTCACAACTACCGATCGTGACGAGTGGGCACTGAATCGTCAACATTTGTTAAAATTGGGAAACGATCGAGTTCTTGAGAAAATAGATTCAGCCGCCTTCGCACTCATTTTGGACGACGAAAATATTGGTGAGGATTACCACAGAATAGTTCGACATTTTTTGCATGGAACCGGCACCAACAGATGGTTCGACAAATCTTTTTCGTTGATCGTCGCCAGAGACGGCACTGCTGGCGTTAATTTTGAACACTCTTGGGGCGATGGCGTCGCGATTCTTCGTTATTTCCAGGTAATTTAACAGCATTTCCTTTAATCTGAAATATACGATCAAAATAATATAAACACGAATTGATATTATTTCAGGATATTAAGAAAGATATTGCAAAGAAGCCGAAATTCCATCCCGAGGAACTTTTGGGACTTTCTTCTACTTCTTCAGTTGAGAAGCTCGACTTTATCGTTGATTCTGAAGTAAAGCGGAAGATTGATCGAGCGATAAGTCAATATTCCGAATGGACCGATAGATTATCGATAGATTATTTGATGTACGACGGTTTTGGTAAAAAAGAATGCAAGCAATTCGGCGTGAGTCCCGACGCTGTTATGCAAGTTGCATTTCAATTGGCTTTGTACAAATTGGAGGGTCGATCAGTGGCGACGTACGAGTCGTGCAGCACTGCTGCTTTCAAGCACGGTCGTACAGAGACTATCAGGTCATGCACGAACGAAACAAAAGCCTTGTGCTCTGCTATAGTAGGTCGAGGAAAATCTGGATTTCCTAGCTCCGATTTGAAAAAATTGATGCTAGATTGCAGCAAAGCTCATGGTAATCTCACCAAGGAAGGAGCTATGGGTAATTATATAACAACAACAACAAAAACGTATTAAAAGTCGTTAGAAACTATAAACGTAACGTATATATACGTTGTTAAGTACGTTGAATCGATTTTAGGCCAAGGATTCGACAGACATTTGTTCGCCCTTAAAAATTTATGGGAAAATTCAAATGACTCGGGCTCCATGCCCGCTATATTCAAAGATCGCGCTTACGTGAAGCTCAATCACAATATTTTGTCCACTTCCACACTATCCAGTCCTGAAGTTAAAGCCGGAGGTTTTGGACCTGTGGTTCAGGATGGTTACGGAATCGGGTGAGCAGGCCATCGACTAAACAATTTCTTGACACCAAAGATAAACACAACTCGTTACATGAAATATACGAATTTCTTATTTCGAATTTCTTATCATTCCATTATTTATTCGTCTTTATCAAATAATTTACCGAAGAAATAATGGAATGAATAACTAAAAAAAAAAAATATTGAAGCAACGAAATTTGATATCCCATCAATATTTAAGTAAATTTTTTCTAAATAATAGATTTCTTGCTTTTCTTTTGAAGATATATGATCAAGGATCACATTCTCGGCTCAGTCGTAACGAGCTACAAGCCGCATCGCGACGCAAAGGAATACATCGAGAGTCTCAACTCGGCGGTTAAAGATATTCACGGAATCATGAAGAGTACATAGCGTCTATTTGTTGCCAATTGTTGGCTATTGTCTACGTATACACACACATACATATACATATATATAAATATATATATATATACATATATATATTTATATTTTTTTATACTTTGCTTACATCTATCATGAAACAAGTATGTTATATGTTACACTATTTGAGACCCCGAGAGCCAGCCCGTGCCTTAAAAACACATTCATTCCCCCGCTATTGACCGATAGTATTGCGCCAGATACCGGGCCCTCACAACTAGGCTAATGGAATCAATAAAATGAATAAAAATCACCTCAATGAGGGAAAGCGGAATCAAAAGAAAAATATTGAAATAACGATACTGATTGAACCATTTGCGCGACTAAGTATTGTTCGGTAGCGTATTTTAATCTCAACGGAGAGCGGAACTTTGGTCGGGTCTTCTATTGTATGTACACTGATTCTTTTATTCCTTAATATTTATATATAACATTATACTGATATTATTTTCTTTACGCGGAGACGTTTCTTCGGCAAGTGAAAATTCTGATCGTGATGCGCGACAGTCGTGAAACGCGAAATATTTTTACTATTGGAATTAGGGTCGTGGTTTCCAATAAACGGAGCCGTTATTTTTGCTATAAAAAAACAGTAAAAGAAAAAAAACAGGCTCGAAAACAAGGTTAATTAATGAAGTGCACGATGAATCGAGTTATCGAAGCCGCTTCGTGCGTTCGTTACACACGGCTTAACGTTAATAAACATTTGGTAGCGGGTTACGCTTATGTAGACGCGTTCTTACAACTTGTCACCCATTTTAACCTTGGAAGTCTGTGAACAGAAAGAATTATTACTCGGATGATATTTCGCGTTACTTCTACCGATGAGTTTGATTTATTTGTTTGATTTATTAAAAGAAGACTCAGCGCAATAAGAGCGATCTTGGTAATTGACGAATTGATTAGAAAAAATGTATTTCGTCCGTCTCGGGGAAAGTTCTTTTGCGTTTATCTTGTAAATTTGTTTACTTCTTATTACGTAAGACTCACCATATAAATGCCGACGATTAGGCCAAACAAGCCTATAGCCGAACCGAAAATCTCAACGATGAGAATCTTCACAAACAGCGCTGAGTTTGCGGCGTCGGACAGAGCCGCTCCGGAGCCCACAATTCCAACGGCAATACCACAGAAAAGATTCACGAGACCAACGGCTACTCCGGCTCCGAACATGAGATATCCAGCTAGCCAATTCTGACTCTTTACATCCTCGCTGAGTATCGGTACACTGAACACCTCGAGCATTCCCGACAGAACTATGGCTGTTATCAGACCGTAAATAGCAACGGCTTCGCAGAAAATAACCGAAATCAAATTCTTCGTCTTTATCCTCGGTGCCTTGACGCCTGCACCGATGATGGTTACACCCGTCGTGTGAATGCCCCTAGAAATTAAAATTTCTATTGTAACAAGCAGTCCCTCCTTTTTTCGACACTAAACTTCGGGGCACTGATATGTGTCTACAAAGTTTTGCGAATAAGCATTTCAATCAAAGAAATTAAATGACAAATCGCGTTAAGACAATATGTTACTCCTCGGTCGATAATAAAAACTGTAATGGAATCCGGTTTATCCGAAAGATCAATCGGTGGCATAGAAGCTCACAATGGGAAAATTCGACTCTTGTACCTTTGGCGATTCGAGAGGAACCTTAATATTTATCTACGGAGAAAGAAGAACGGAGGAAAACTTTTATAAAAACATACATTTAGCTCAAATTAAATTGCCAAACAGGCATCAAACGCTAAAAATAAATCTCAGACCAAAAATAAAAAATGACGACACGATCTTTAGTCTACAGAGGCAAGTTTTACGTGCAGATTTCTAGTGTCATCCAAAGATTCATCGATAATACGTACGGGCAGTATTCTAATAAAAATGTATTCAAAATACTCTTCAGATCAAATAGTGAATTCAGTTTTGTTTCGTCCAACTAATCCGTAGTTGAACAGAATTTGCATTCTGCTCAAACTTCAATCATCTCCAAGTAGATTGGGTTACATTTTCTGTTATTAATGACAGTCGCTAAAGGCATATTGCATAATCTTAAAGAAAAGAAAGATAATCGATATATAAAAAAAACGATTAATATTTATTTTAAAGAATTATCCAGTCATTCGATCGGAAAGCCATTTTGAAGAAATTTTTATTCGAGTACTCTCGATCTTTCAACCGTGATACATACAGAGCTGCGCCGACGACCGAAAGAGCCACTGCAAGACTGATACCCAAGGTAGCCCACATGTACGGAGAGCTGTTCTCCAGGAACCTAAATTTTACAGACAAGAAGTATCGGCAAGCCGATCAATGTTTATTAGCTAAAGACTATTGGCAGCTATACAAAATAAAGACGTCAGAGCGTTATTCTTACCATCCTAAGCTGACTTGCTCTCCTCGTCCGGTGAATACGTAATACAGTACTGAAAAATCAAGGAATAAAAGTTTTTTTTCACACAAGTATATATCTTAATTGCAACAAATGAAATCGACAAATAAAAAATGAATCGCTGGAGAAATTCTCCAGTCGTAGCGAGGAAGCGCAAGAGACGAAAGTGAAAATTGCTTTACCTAGGACTGCGATGGTTGCGGAGGCAGTGCCTGCGAAGGTGTATCCTAATATGTATCTCATCGTGTGAATTTATTCGTTAAATAAGCTGCAAATGTGAATAATTACAGCCTCCGTCCTGAAAAGGATTCACGGTAACCGTCACACACCCCTCGATAGAAATGTACAGATCGTCAGTGACGTTATCGATTAGCCAAAAAGAGTTTCTTACCGAATTCGTAGCCACCGATGTACGCCGGCACAACGTTGGTTTCTTATTGTTAAAAAAAATAACTAATATGAGTTACGGTGCAGCGAGTGACGAAAAGGAGCAGAACCGATCGTTCACAC
The DNA here is from genome assembly GCA_963942595.1 of Cylloceria caligata. Classification (NCBI taxonomy): domain Eukaryota; kingdom Metazoa; phylum Arthropoda; class Insecta; order Hymenoptera; family Ichneumonidae; genus Cylloceria; species Cylloceria caligata. Next base: position 70,196,591 of record OZ012707.1, read on the forward strand.
CCGTGGTGTTGTCATGTGACGAGCGCAGGACGCAGCAGCAGACACTCTCGGGCACAGGTGGAAATGGAAATACATCAGGGTTCTCTGATATCGAGGAATTGGATATGCGCGCGCAACACAGCAAACCTGCACAGCGTCTGATAATAGAGATTTGTGCTCTATCGATAAAAAAGAGAGCGTGAGTTATATTTAAGAGGATTCCAGATGTCAGGCCAGACACGTTCTTATCTATTGGTACATATTTTTCCCGCGGAATACGTAAATAAGAATTTTTTATCGGAAACGTATATCGTACGCTACACCGAACGAATTATGCGTGTTTGGATAAAGATCCTCGGTCGAGACTGGTCGACTAGCCATCGGTGTCAATGCACTTGGTATTCCAAAGAAGTTTTTTTTTAACGACTCGCAAGACAGGGTCGATGAAATAATCGAGTTCGGCATCGGTTGTGTCAGAGATAACGCACCTGACCTGGTAGATTTTATTCATCGATGCCAAGCACGAAACAGTCGATTTCGGCGGTCGCGCTTCGCAAGACTTTGAACTCCTTCGGCAAACATGTTGCTTTTTTTTGTTTTCTTTTCTTTTAACAAAACAGTATAGGCGAGCTATTGACCTAATTTAACAAAACAGTACGAATTCTTGATCTAATTTTTGTTTTTATCGTATAAATAAGCATTAAGATTTCAACAAAACTACTGTAAACAAGGAATATAATAATTAGCAAAAGATTGTTGACACACATATAGTTTTATGTTGAATGATAGTTTGTTTAATTGAATTATTAATTAGAATGTTTTATATTATATAGCAAACGGTATAGGCGAGCTATTGACTTAATTTAACAAATCATTATGAGTTCTTGACCTAATTTTTCTTTATATCGTATAAATAAGAATTAAGATCTCAACAAAATGACTCTAAACATGAAAAATAATAATTATCAAAACATTGTTGACGTACATGTAGTTTTATGCTGAACGATAGTTAGTTTAATAAAATTATTAATTAGGAAATAAATGTCCTGTATGTTTAAATCGAAATTTATGTAAAGAACAAAAAAAAATTAATTCGCTTGGAATATAATGTTGATTTATTTATTTCATTTATTCAATTATTTATGCGAACATCTTTTTATTATTATTTGTCATTTCGATATGTACTCTTTGATAATACAACAATTTATACGTTCAAACGACAATTACAGGGTATTTCAATTGAGCCTTTCAAATCCTTACAACGAAACCCTTTGCCGAACAACGATATATGTAATAACGCATTGATTCCCGTATTCTCTATGCAATTGGAACGCAATAAAGGATCAATTACGCTTCGCTCGTTCTGGAATGCCCTATAATTCTCCAAATACGCGCATTAATTGTTCTCAATGTCTAGTAATAGATTAGAATGGATCAGTTGAAATATCGAATTCCACTATGCGTCGCACGTAACATCTCCAACAGTGATATTGTTACGTAATGTACGGACGAAACAAAAGTCGACAAAATGAAATCGTACCGTTCGTTCGGTATCTATTAGTATGCAAGAGGCTGAGGTAAAATTTAGGCCCCCGGAAGGGAGAGGGGCAAATATATATATATAAGAGGCCACAGCGGCATTCGTAAATGTTCAGTCATTATAATACTTTACGGACGATAGAGCGGGAGTGATCCTAACTACGAAAATGATCAAGGTAATTAATTCATTTATTAATTAATTAATATTTATCAAGAAATACATTGATACTCGAATTGAAAAAATCTATTGAAATCGCCCTTTTACATCATTCACTAAATTACACTAAATTATAATAAAAATTCACATAACTCGTGGTATAAACTTTTAAATATTTCATCACCGTTCCAATGTACTCGGAGCCTTCATTCACGGGATTCCGAATAAAAGTTAAATCAATTATAAATTCGGTACGATTTTTTTTTTTTCTTTTTTTTTTTTTTTTTTTGTTAGTCAACTAAATTTTTTAATTACATCCTCAACTGTTATTTTCATTGTAATTTGTACTTTTATAATTAAATGATTTTGCGAATCGTTACAGTTGATCATTTTAGCCGCTTTCCTCGGTGTCGTCGTCGCGGAGGTTCAATCTTATCGACCCAGAGGATGGCGTCCAGACGGACCCAGCTTCGAACCCGGTCGCCTCATCGAACGTCTGCAAACGCACGATAGTCATCCTCAGTCGTACGGACCTCCGGTATATAGACCAACATACCCACAGCAAACTGCAGCAACCACAACCAAACCTACAACTACGATCGAACCACCCACTACGACAACACCCAGAAGCAGAGAACCAACAACCCCGACTTCCGATATTAACTACGAGGATGTCGAGTCTAGCCCGGCACTTGCTATCGCTAATTCCTTCGCTTTCAATCGACCAGTTTACGTTTACAATACTTATCCGTTTCATCCGGGTCTCACGTTCGTTCGATAAAAATCTTTGAATATTTTATTCAATTTTTTTAAAAAACTTTCCATCTGTAAAGAACTTTTTTTTTGTTAGATGATTATGCATTTTACCGCGATGTTTATCGTGCTTAAGGATTATTTTATGTATTTACAATTAAGCATTAAAAATGATTAATGTGTAAATAAATGGATTCTTTTAACAGTATTGAATTCCAATTGAAAATTAATATTTTGGAGAGAACTTTTCGTGTTTTGTTCCAAGGAAGATTCGTCGTGAAATATCATTCGATTTCTGATCCCATAAGAAACTTTATTACTTCCTAAAGTAATAAATGATCGATTGCTGCTCGAATCGCTTCTCTGTATTTTCATATTTAAAAAAACACACACACATACATACAAAAACAATTTTACGATCGTTAACGATACATTTGTTCAGTTCGTATTTTTTCTTCTTCAGTTCTCGAGAAAAACTCGTATAATTTTGTGCCAAAGCCGTTTGAAGATATTTCAGAATAAAATTCAAAGGTCGAATCTTTGGAGGTAGCCAAAAATATTCTCACGGCTCAGCGATACTTATCTAAGATGACGATTGGATGAATGCCCGTTGATTTTTCGTAATCAGGTCGGCGGTTGAGCCATGTCGAGTGTATGTGTCGTATTGTAACCAAAGTTTTGATATCTCACGGGATACGCCAGTAGATTTCCTCTGTCCCACGTGTATAATTCCTAAAATTACCCAAAATTCGTTGACTTTTTAACTTACTTTTATTATTATTAAATTTATTATTTTTCGATTCAATTCGATATTACTCACCTTTGTCTTGTGACTGTACCGCACCATCGTGGTCCTGCGATATGGATTTGTGAATGAAAGACTAACGTCCAGACTCGTGCTCTTGTATAAATCCAAAGCCAAACTGAAAATGAGACAAAGGATTAAAAATTAAATGGAAACATTGTTCTTTTTGGAATATCGGAATATAAAATGTTGTGACGAATACCGTATTTTCATTTCCGTATCGGTAACGTTGTGTACCGCGTACAAAACACCGCATGCAATGAACATTTCGCCGAACTTGTGATTGTCGATGCTTATATTCCACGCTTGTTGAGCTTCCATGTCAACTGGATCGACTTTCATTACCACCGTGTAATTGGACGGTAGACCGTAAATTACCCACAAACCTACAATTAACGATGCACTATTTAAAATATTTTTTTTATTTACATGTATATTAAGTATGCATTAGGTGATTTAATAAATTTAACAGTATCCTTCGCGGACTTGACCAACTTTTTACCAAACCAATTCCAACTGGTTGATTTGTGGAAAAAAGTAACCGATTTTCAATCATTCTGCTACGTGACGGTGGCAACTCGGTTCGTTCTGGTAAAACCAATCGTCGATCTAACTCCGGACTTTGATATTACGATGGTTGGAACTTGGTTCGTTTAAGTAATTTTTTTTGCACAAATCAACTTGTCGTCCGATTCTACTTAAATCCAACGAAGGAAAACCAACCGAAGTAAACATCGGATGAGTCCGCGCGTGTGATATTAAAGTACTTGTAGAAAAGAAAAAAAAGTTACAGTACGATGGAAACAGCGATTTTCTTATAACTTGAAACTTTTCGATCGCTGCGTAAATTTATCGAGTAAATAATCTTTTGGAATTCGTACCATTCTCGTCGACGTCAAAATCAACGTAGCTGTAGTTGTGATCCGCCGAGTACAAATAATTTTTATTATTAACCTCCAGATTAGGAAGACCGAGCTCCATATAATTCGATGGATTGTGATCTCTGTGGGAGGATCGAAGATCAAAACGAACGATCGATGCTCGATTTTCCGGATTGTAGAAGAACGAACCGTTGTAAACAACGTGGCCGTTACCCTTTGAGAATTTATTATTTTTGTAGAATTGAAATAAAAGATATTATATCGATAAATAATTCACATTTATCGTTCTGTCATATATTTGAGAGAATACATTATTTTTATTTTATATATTTTTATCAGAAGTCATCAAGTATAGTAAATCGTAAAATTATATCATCGGATACTCACTTTAAATGGAAATGGCAAACGAATGTTTCGTGGATAACCGTTTTTAAAATCATCTTTGTTTTTGTACTCGAAGATGTAAGAAGTGTTTATCTGTCGAGTGACCCACAATTTTTCCGCGGTAGCCTCGGATCTTGGCAAAGAATCGTACATCCAGCAACCGTGAGAATCGTCCATAGATCCTTTGAAAACTGGTTTACCGACAACTTCCAATACACCCTCTGTAAATAAAAATAATTATCTTTAAAAATATGAAACAACCTACATAAATATTTCTCTTAATGTATAATCATTGAGATATTAAATTGAGTTAAAATTATTTAAAGATAGCGTTATTCGGGCTTGAGCTACAGTTTGAATGAACGTACCGGCAAGTCGCATAGGTAATCCAGTAGCTTTAATGTTTTCAGTAAGAATTTTAACGTCAAACCGTCCACCAAAATCAGAAAAACCGCACTTGATGTGCGGACAGTCGTCGCAATTCTGTTGCGGTGGACATAGCTCGTCCAAATCTAATTTGGGAGGTGCGGCTGGACCATATGCGACACCTTGTTGAGAACCATAATTTGATAAATTCACTCTTTTTCTTCCATCTAAAACGACGAGTTAAATTAATTACAATCGAATACAATTTTTTCGCAAGATAATACGACGATCGTTGTTAATTTATACCATCGAGCACCAGAATTCCCTTCGTTATATCGACGATGTTCTTCGCGTTGCATTGATACATCCCAAAGTCGTGAATACTTATTTTCGATATATTCAATCGCATTTTCAACTAAAATTCCATTATTTATTCGTTAAAAAGGTAATAAAATCATTGCTGAGAAGGTTCACGACGATTTTACAGATGCCTGGGCTACAATGACTTGGAATTTTCGAAGAGTACCTTATAAATGTCCCTCTTGTCGTATACATCCATACGATATTCCGACGACGACTCGATAAATCGACCGTCTCCACGCTCCCACCATGTTAACGGCTCCGGAAATGCTTCCACGTCGCACTCCAATATCGCTGAACCGTGATTCTGTCCTCGGATTTTCGGATGACGAATTCGAATAAAAGGAGCGACTGCAAGGTGTTTTTCAATACTTGAGCGTATTTCGACTAACCAATTTCTCTTAAAGATTTCTTTAATCGTAAAAAGTTCTCAAAAAAGTCTTTTTTCCCTCACGAAAATCATTTAAATGATGTTCTACAGCAATTTAAGGCCACCTATATTCGTATTTAATCGTGCGAAGCTTGGATGAAGAATCATAATGACTCGAAATTTGAATTAAGAAGCATTTATCGATTACGAATTTTCCATTTTAGAAACGTTAAAAGAAAAAAGAAAGATAACATACTCCTGATTGTAACTCTCTGACAGAATGTGATTTGCAGAGTAAGCGTTCTTTTCACGTGAAATACTCGCAGTATACGGAGTACATTAAGTTTATGAGTGAAAAGATTTCGAAGGAGAATTAAAATAAAAATAATCCGACTACATATTTTTGACTGACTCGTCGTTATTTTTTTCTTCTTATTACAAGTAAAACATTGCAAGGAAAAATAAATTATTTTATATATCTTTGTTACTGATCGTAGGATCGTAGAATCGTCTTAAAATAAAATAATTAGGGCGCCAAATAGATATTAAACAATGTATGTTTTCTTTCAGATCCTTTAATAGTTAATATTATTTATTCACCAGAGCTTAATGTACGAAATTTGATTTTAAGCAGCACGCGCACGAGCTTCGTCAAAGAAAGAAAGTAAACATAGCTCGTAGAAATCGTAATAATTGATTTCAGACTTTCTCCTAATTGTAAATCTCTGACAGAATGTCATTTGCGGAGTAAGCGTTGTTTTCACGTGAAATACTCACAGTGTACTTCGAGTCTGATCTTCCGAGTCGCTCGTGGCACCAACCCATTATCAGCGATACAGATATACTCGCCTAGGTGTTCCCTATTAACCGCGGTGATGTTGAGCGTCTGGCCAATTACGGAGGACGCTGTTCAAACAGGCGAGTAATTACACGAAATGCAGTATGACGGCCCATAGAATTCGGTACCCTGTTGTAATAATTAAAAGCACAGCGCTGATAATCAAATAAATGATTATTAAATAAATTTTAATAAATCAAAAATATGAGAAATTCGGTATTCGATAGACGAACGCACTATTCGTCAAATAACATTACATTTTCTTTTTTTAAATAAAATAAAAACGCTTGTACGTAGAGGTATTTATGAAAAGGTGCGCCGCGAGTTGCCTGAAAGCGTAAAATCTCATCCTATTAAGGTCCGTCCCTAGTTAGAAATTCTTTTTTTTTCTGCTTCATCACCGAAGCAATGAATTTTAATTGAATTTCTTTTGCTTTTATCGCTATTTTATTAGCTTTTATTATTAGGAAAAAATGTATATCTTTATTACGGGATACAATTCCATTGTAATGATTTCATTTTTTAAATATTGCTAAAATCATTTCAATTAATTCACAATGAAAATGTATCTAGCGTTAAGGATAGTTGTGTATGAGGCGAAAGGCGTCTTACGATGAACATATAAATAAATAAAACGAATAAAATAATTTCTATCAATTTTCAAGCATATTACAAGTAAATCTGATTCAGCGATTTCATAGAGAAGCTTGCTGAGAATATAATGAGCTACCACTCACAAAAATTGCACCAGTTTTACCTTCTTTACTTTGCTGAAAATGCGTTGAAACGGCTCCAGTGAAATATCGGCAACCTTTTTGCAAATAATGCTTTTCCGAGCGAAAAAACGTGTACCTGAACGTTCGATAATTGAATTATCATCGTTTTCTCGTGAAAAACGTGTACAAACCATTTTTCTAATGATAGAATACTTTTTTCTTTAAAGAATATTTATAGGAACACCTTAATTGGTATTACTGCATCCCTTCGTCAATTACTGTCATGATGAGAGGATAGTCGACGAGCGTTCACATTCTTGTTACGCGTTAGGCTCGGTGACAGGGCTCAGCCGTCATACCAATGCTGCAAGTCTCTCATGATTAAGTCGTTAAATGCAAGGAACGTTTCCAACGCGTTATACACTGTCAGCAGGTCGCCACTGTTTGTGGATTTGACGAGATAATGGAATATCGTACTAAGCACCATCAATGACATTTCTGCATTTCCAGGTATTCACGATCTTCGTGATATTCGTTGAATGCAAGGTATACGTAGGGAGCCGCCGTATTGCGAAAGTACAATCGAAGGGATTGCACGTTAATATTAATTCTCGGTTCACGAAACTCCGTTATTACAATTGTATACGATAAGATGCATAATTTAATAATTTCGATACATTAAACTGAACGGTATTGCATGAAAATTGGTTTTTAGGGCGTAAATTTTTGGGTCGGATATAACCGACGATATTGTAATACAAAGTCAAAAATTTAATAAACAATTTGTGCGTACTTTCATCTCGAGTGGTTTAAGAAATAATTATTGAGGTCACTCCGAAAAGGTGCTTCGTAGGGTTACTTGAGACAACGAAATTTTTATAATAAATACCGTGCCAAGATCCCATAGGAATCGTAGATCCACCGGTTTTTGACCAAGAAATAGTTGGTTGAGGATTACCACTGGCTGCACAAGTCAAACGGACATTGGAGCCTTCGACGGTGGACATTGATCCAGTCGAGAGATCCGCTGCGATAACATAATTTTACAAATTAACGTTATCCCGTTTAAATCATTAAAAATCATACCATCGATATAATATTCGATTAATTATTATTCCATAATACATCGAATTTTATGTATGAAATATAATTTTTTAAATATAAGAAGCAAAGCATAATCGATCTGTAACTGAAACACAGCTTCGGTACTTTGAAATGCTTCGATTATACCGCGTATGTAGATTTATTTAAGAATACACACCGAGAATCGAGGGTGGTATCAGCAATTCTCCGACTTTCGTGTCGTTTCTTTTAAATTTATACGCCGTGATACCGGGAATGCCGGGTTCACCGTTCTGTCCGGGTGTTCCTGGATTTCCGGTACGTCCCATAGATCCTAAGAAATAAAAAAAGCAATTTTTATACAATTATAAATTGTATAAAAGTTTCTTTGTTTTTGTACAGTTTCAAGAATAACTCCGATTAGTTGGAACTAAATTGTCGTACAGTCGAAACGTCGATGACACACTTCTATTACAAAAGTAAAATCGATAAAATTGTAACGCGTAATTTGAAAAGTAATTCACTTTTTGTTTCAATAAAATCTCTCAGCAGAATCAACGCTTTGAAATGCCGGCAACGAGTCTCTAATACAATTTCTTTAGAATTGTAAGGAGTCGGACGAGGTGCATCTCGAAGGTTCGAAGACGTTCATCGACGTGCATGCCCCCTGGAGAAGGGTTTCAATGGGGTAGTTAAGGAGCCATTATCTTCGAGTCACCACCGGTTTAATAAGACGGAGAATCTTGATTAATCTCGAGCGTTAATTCTCCGGTAGATCGTGTGAAGTAGTTGAGCACATTGTTTCACACTTGGGAAATTGCTCCGAGATTTTCCTTCAAATTTACGGATATTTAAATTTTATTATACAAATTCACCAAGATTAAACCAACGTACGATACTTGTACCGTATCATCGTCTTCCAGACAATTATTTTTGTTCAATTTTACCGAAAGAGACGCGATTTCCTTTTATTATTAAACTTTAAAAGATAAAATCTCGTTATAACTTTAATAAAAAAAAATATATTCTTACTTTCTTTGTACTATTTCTAAGACAAAAATTCACGTTTACCCCCAGAATGCCTGGAAAAACTCACTCGCGAAAGGATTGAAGAAAGCTGGGGAAGTAAAAACAGAAGAATAAAATAAAACATACTCACCTTGTGGCCCCGTTGGACCCGCAGGACCCGCAGCTCCTTTTTGTCCTCGTTTTCCTGAAACACATAAAAACACTCGTTTTATATAACTTTGTCTTCTACCAAGTGACATAACAAAAAGTGATTTAAATGTCTTCATGCCCGAGTACATATTTGTTTCACGGTACGGCGTCTTTCCACTTTTATGCGAGCGCTACATCGGCCTTGATTGCGTCCGCAAACGACTTTACACCCTTGCGGTATCTCATTCGCACGTGTCCACAGGGCAACTAGGGCAAGTCTGTCGTATATACGATCGGCCCTTTCAACGGAGACTGGTGTTCTTACCGCATGTCAATCGCATACTTACTACTCTCGGTTTCCTTTGCCGGAGTAAGTGAATTTCAAGGAAATATTAATATTATTTGAAAGTAAAATATTGGCCCTCCGAAGCTGCAATCGCATCTCCGGAGATGGCTCAGAGCGTCTTTACAACACGACTTATACTCGGAGAATGCACGAATCGTGTTTCATCCCCTCGCGTAATGTCCCAAAATCTCGGAGAGATACTTTGCGCTCGTACACAACGGGCGTGTCTCGTCGCGAATGTTAAATCAGATATTTCGCGAGGCTTTGGGGTTCGCCCGAGGGAGATTTCACATGCCTGAATATTCGATGCACTCGACGGCTTCGGTAACTGTAACGCGTCACACTGTTATGAATTTCAAATTACGTGCAAGTCTCGTAGAATACGTCTCTACATGTGAAATATATACGGAAAGTCTCTACGTTTAATATGTTTCGTCGATTTAATCAAACGAAAATCTCTCTCGTTCGGACTTCGAGAAACGAGAAAAGTCACATTTTACTCGATTAATAAACCAAACGCATTGCAATCAAATGCCAACTGTTTGATTACCATCTGTTCCATTTCTACCGGGTCGTCCCGGCGTTCCATCCATCCCGGGTTTTCCATCCAACCCAGCAAGACCGTCGAGTCCGCTGCGACCTGGAACACCGTCTAGTCCCGGTTCCCCGGGAATCCCATCTCGTCCATCCAAACCTGATACAGGAAAATTAAATTCTCAAATGACTGATACTTTTGCGAGGTAAATAGACACGGTGTACTGCACAATGTCAAACCGGGTACCATTTTTTTGACGACACTTCAATGAATTTATATCATATCGCTTCTTCACGGAGAAAGCTTTCTTTTTATGAAAGAAACATTTATTTAAATATTTACGTCGGGACACTCGAAATGGTCTAAAACGACAATAATAGTGGAAGAAAAAATATTTGTGTACGTGTATATGTATGTTTTCTGCAGAATTAATGACGGTTTCGATTTGCTACATCTATCTCTCGCACGAGAAAAACATAAATACACCGAATATAGCATTGTGCAACGAATCGAAAACTTTTGAATTCCAAGTACTTTTGTGATAACGTTCAGGGATTTTTGGTACAAAATTTGGTGAAAATCGATCAAAGACGTTCAAATCTTATATTGGAACATGTAATTTACATATTCACGATTACCGAACTTTACCAAAATAAAAGTTATTATCTACAATTTTCGTAAAATTACGTTCAACTTCAAAATTAATGGATTTATCGGTCACTAAAATATCGTAAAACTTCAGTTTTATCATTTTTTTTCGATTCGATATTGCTCGTAATGGAAAAATAAATAAAAAGCATGTAATTCTTGATCGTTTTGATCTGTCGAGTTTAAATTTATCATAGAAATAAAAAAATTTATCAAGAAATAAATAAATTCTCTCCGTTGCCATACTCTTAAAAAATATATTGTAGAGATTATATTTTGTTACATTATTAATTGAATTAAATCGAAAATGTGATTTTTTCCGGATGAAGTACTCGGAAGAAGCATGTTTCATTAATTTAGTGGACAGACTAATTAATCTAAATTTCGTGTTTGCCTTTGTGGAAAATACAGATGAATGAATTTGCATTCGCACAGCGCATCAACCGGCCACATGTTAACTATTGCTCCTTTCAAATGTTAAATAAAAAGTCGCAAAGTAGAACTTTGCACGACGGTTTCTTTAATGAGAAAGACAAAATTAACGAATATAATTTCTTATATACAAGAACGTGCAACGTTCTAATTTGAATTTGTTTTAAAATAATTATTATTTCAATATTAATCTCAATAAAACTTTATTTGCAAATGGAAAAATGTAAATAAAATCGTATAAAGTATTATTCGAACGATGCTGAGATCCAGTGTACTCTAACTAACCTGGTGATCCTGTGTCTCCCTTCGGACCTCTTTCGCCAGGATAGCCAGGCATACCCGGAGGGCCTTCCGGTCCAACAGGTCCGGTAACTCCGGGCAATCCTCGATCCCCTGTTATACCCTGAGGACCCGGTACACCCGGCAACCCCGGAGGACAGTACTCTGTTGACTTCCGACATAGAGCATCCATCACGTCGAACTAAAAGTCATCAAGACATTTATTCGTACACTCAATGAGATTAATTAATATTGACCCGAGAGCAATTAAGTTTTTTCGATAAAACAGCAAACGCCGGGAGAGTGAGTGAATAATGAAGCTTTATTGCTACTTAAAGTATATGTTACGATTGTGTTTGGTACTTTGGTATTATAAATAATTTTTTTTAATTTATAATTACACAGAATAACAAGATTAAGGTTCTCGAATAGAAACCAACAATCGCCATAGAAACTTGTGAAGCGATTACTTCAATTCGTTCATGCGAGAAGACTAACTTTGCAAAGTTTACCAAACGTTACACTAGGAGTAACGATCCATACTACGGCCGTAACGGCCGGGATACGATCTATGTAGCTTAGTTTATGTGTTCCACGAGTCACAAGCGCAGTTGTGTAGTTGCGGGCCGTCCCTAGGTAGCAAAAGTGATCCGTAACTTGCAGCCGATGTGACCACCTGGCTTAGAAACTGATGTATTACAGTACCTACACTCTGACTTTGTTGTCTAACGTATTTGTATCACAAGAATGTGACGTTTCGTTTGCGTTTCTACCTTTATTCAATGTAAAAAAGTTTTAAAATAAGCATGTTAGGTTCTTACTGAATCGTTGTGCAGCTGGTGGCCCGTTTTATTTATTCAGTACGAATATTTCACACGCGAGAAACGTTTGAGTCTCTAGCCATCTAGCGGTGGCGTGAGAACTATATATTTGTCAATTTGGCGGAGGCAAACAAAACTTGATCGTTTTATTGGATTATGCGAACGGATACCGTAAAATTATTCTCATAAATACGTTATTTTAATTATTGCTTTCTTGTGGAGGAAGATTTGTGTCGGTTAAACTCAATTTTTGTATAGAAACGAACTAAATTCCAGAGGTGTCATATATGCAATTTGGTTAAGATCGGTAAAAGGGTTCAGATCTTGTAGGTAATTAAAAATGTTCAATTGATTACTGCTTTTACTTCCGAAACATCTGTCTAACCGAGCTATTATTTTATTATTTTCCACCTTTGACAAAGATTTCTCTAGGAGAAAGCCAAAATCGATCAACATACTTTCTCGTAGAGGCGACTGTGTCGAATGTAAAAATTAATGAGGAAGCAACGCGCAAGGTTATACTTTGCATCACTTTTTTATATTCAACAAATATTTATCGACGATCAGTGACTCTTATTTTTCCTCTTATTACATCATCCGACTCGAGATACTAGCTGCTACGAATTTCTCGGTTGATACAATATTTTTCATCGATAAACTGACCGGAACACGCGTGTCAGATGTCAACCAGACCCATCTGGTGTCACCGTTGGGCGCCGCCGGGACTTGCGTATCACCCGACGTGTCATCCAAAGATGTCGAGAGTTTCTTCGAATCCTTCACCAACTCCTTTATGTCACCGATCTGAAATGAAAGAGTCTGAAAAATGTTATTTCTGGCTTGGAACGTAACACGTTCAATCGTTGGAGTCGAATAACTTCTCAACGATAAATAAAAATAATTGTCACTAATATTAATAATTGAATAACAAAATAACAAAAAAAAACGTTTTTTTTTTCCTTTTTTAGCATATTTCCCTCTTCCGTCTCTCCAATTAATCCCTCATTTTCCTTTTTTCTATTATCCGAGTATCACAAGTTTAATACGAAAGTGCATTCTGCCTTTTAGATAAATTTAAAAAAAAAAAACCTAATAAAAAGTATCAAATCTAGTCCATCGTGTCAATTAAATTATAATCATAAAAGCGATTCTCCGATTCGTGATCGTAAATATCCCTCTTTGAGATTTCTAAAGCAGATTTATATGGGCTTGAAACAATATTGCCCCCCTTTTACGGTATTCGCGCGCTGCTAATCTACTCACAGAGACTTTGTAAGGCCTGGGTGATACGGGTTGGTTGAGCTCTCTATTGTTCATTCACGCGAACGCTATCACGTAGCATTCACGGATAGACTTTAAATTTGATTGATGATGCTGCTGCACGCATACCACGGGGACCCTGGCAAAAGGGACGAAACCCGTGTAGAAACATGCTATCGATGCCTCAGCCAACAGGTCAAATAAGAAACGTTATTTTCGCTAGAAAATCCAATACACCTTCTGAAACATCATCTCAGTGGAAATAGGGACTTGCGATATCCTTCGTATCGTATCGTCGAGCAATTTTTGCCCCCGATGCTCATGACCTATCCTTTACATATAGAGCAGATCCCAGACAACTCCTTTCAAGTAACTCAGCTACTCGAGGGCGCAACGACCAGTCCTCGCAAGCCCTCTTCATTTCCGGGCGTCAGCACTGTGACGAACACTTGACGATATAATCTTTGAGCGTATGTATATGTAAGTACTACATAGGCAACCGGTGCTCGTTACTCTCGCGAGAATTTTCTCCGACAACGAAACGCCAGTAGTCTACTTAACGGCGAATTGTTTTTATTTCATGCTGTTGTGGAAGCGAATTGCTCTCAGTTCTAAAAATTTTATTGCGCCGGCTCTATGATTAATCCTGCGCCATGAAAAAAAAGTCACTGGATGTTAAATGAAGGCGATATTTAACATTCATAGCCGTAAGAATAACACTTTGTTAAGAAAATATTAAATAAAAGTAGAAAGAAAGTAAAATGCTAGTGAATATTAAAATAATTAAATGTTCTCCAAACACATTAAGGAGTTTTTTTTTCCACTTTATTATTTATCTTGTAAGAGAAAAGAAATAATATTTTAATACCAATTCATTGAAAAATTGTTAATTCAGATTCATCTTAGTTTTAGTTTACGACTTACGCGAGGCAATCGCTACTTTCCGTTGCTCTTTAACTGGATTTTTGTTTATCGGAAAACAAAGTAATTTGATATTAAGATTATTGTTATAAGATATTATAAACAAAGCGAGAAAAAAGTTTCAATATCTCTCGCTACCAAACTGCGAGGGGTAATTGAGAGACCGGTAAAAAATTGTCGAGCTTGAATATATTTAAACAAATATCCTTAACAGAGTACAGAGAGAAAAACATTCGCTGTTGCTCCGTCGACGATCGATCCAATTTTAATTTGCGTCGTGAGCAGCAAACTTTATTAATCTAATATACGTATTAGCATTCTTGGATGGCAACGAACTTTTATCATCAGTTTCGCATATACTTTCATATTTATTTATGAAAAAGATGCCAATAACACGAGAGAAGAAACGTTGTTGATATATCAGCCACAAAAATTAACAAACAGATGTACATTTTGTTACTTCTTTCGTTCAATTTAGATTCCTATTGAAATTATCGTAGATTTATCATCGCGTAATCAGTTTCCTAATTTCTTAATCAACGATAAGGCATACGGAACGTGCGTTAACGCATCACAAATGGTACTCAGTTTCTATCGAACGTCTCCAGTTAAATGAGCGCTGGTTGATATTAATTAAAAAATTCCATTAACGCGTCTGAAGTAATTGTAAACAGTAATTAATTATCGTGACTAAAAGAGGAAAATATCGATGTTTAAAATATTACGATAAATCGTGATACGAATTACCCTCAACATATCCGGAACGGAATTATCCTCGGTAGCGGGAAGCGCGCTGCTCCGCTTTCGTCGTGCAAGCAGGCTCTCTGGATTCGTGGATTCGTTGCACATCTCACCTTCCACAGCACGTATGTGAAACTCCAATTTTGACACGTACGCGTATAGATAGACAAACGCAACAAATTGTACAACGAACTGCGACAACACGAGATACATCAAGAGTTTTGTTTGCAGATGAGTGCCCGGGGCTTTTGCCACCGGGCTGGTCGTGCCAGTCATACCCGGAGAATTTTTCACCGCGCTATCATCCGAACGACGGACGCAACTACAATCATTTTTTTTATTAATAACGACGTTGTTTATGCACGCCACTCATATACTTTTATGTTCATTGACTCTCAGTCACATCTATGAACCCTTTTGATGCTAATTATGTCAATTGCTTACATAAATTCATGTTGAACAAATAAATAAATATTATCATTTATCGAAAATTGGATTAACCCATACGAAATATAGACGAGAAAATTATTTTTTCTTTATCTGGATATCAAATAATGTGTTTTTTTTATGCCAAAAGATATGCAATTGCAAATAGATTAAAGGTAGAGAAGTGGAAACGTCGACTGGTTTGAAAAAGGCGAGAGGAACGATTGTATTTTTGTCTGTAAACATCGATCAATCGCATTAAAATCTTCAATTTAAATCGCAGTTTTTATCATACTTTGAAGATAATTATTTGTCATGTTTCTTGATAAGAATTTATCAATTGTTCGAGCTATTTAAAAAAATTGAAATAATATTTAACCAATGAATGATAAGAAAAAATCATTAGTAATTTCAATAACGCGAGTAGTCGGTTTAAAAAAATTTCTTTTCGAAGAAGCATTGGGGACGTTCAATCATCTGGGAGTCTTGTCATTCAATTACTTATCCTCGTTCTGTAATAAATAATACACAGAGACAGATACGATGGAAATAAGCATCTTGACGTGTGACGACCGACCAATAATGGATAAATCAGGTAGAGAATTTAGAGAAAAGAAAGTAGGGATGACGTTAATCTCACAATTAAGGTCCTACTGGATGCCATTCGAATTGTGAATAAATACAAATGCCATATAAATAAAAAATTCAGAATAATTTTCAAATTTTACAAGTATAATAATTATTTTCAAAGCAACCTAATTGAAATATGCATTAAATTCTTTAATGCATTGGTGATTCATCGAGGACGTTAATTTTACCGTTTTTAAGTCGAAATTTCCTGCTGAAACGATCGGACATGTACAAATGTCGTATAAAAAAAAAACTTCTGAATATTTTCCATATTTTACAAATAGGATTATTATTTTCAAAGCAATCTAATCGAAATATGAATTAAATTCCTTAATGCATTGATAATTCACCGATGACTGCCCCGGATTACGTTAATGACTACAGGCGTAATGAAAAATATATGTCAGGTGCGACAATTTCTTGTTGTCTGTTTATCCACTACGTCGGGTAGTGGATACCTGACGTAACAAGAGTTTAATAAAAAAAAAAACGTTGAAACTTATTTCTCGTCTATTTGATTTTCGTTTATTTACGGTTGTCCGATCAATTCCATTCGCTAACTGGAGAAGAACGTGCAGAACACTTGGATAACCCAGGGAAGGCCGTCAGACCGTCAACCGTAAGATTAGTCCGACGATCGACGCACCCACTCAGTCATACGCAAGTGAACTGCAATTTTGTCGTACAGAAGATAAAGCGTTTGTATATCTATCCATCAACTTTGGTGCTACAGTGATGCGAGTATAGTTTCTGCAAGTAACTTCCAAGATCCTAGGCGTCTCCTTGTCAGGCAGAGTGATATACTCATTCATCATATTTTTCATTTCAACGATTAAAATTCATTTTTATTTTCTCTTTGCATTCTTTTTAAAGGAATCTGTTAAAAATCAACGAACCAAGCATTCAAAACAGAAAGGAAAAACACTCTACCCGTTTTAATTTCATAGTCTACTGTTTACAGCTAAAAAATTATGCATAATTCCGTAATAATATTAAATAAATAATAAGTCGAACATATCTCTAAATATAAGTCGATACAAAATCTGTTTATTTTCAATTAACGATACCTGCATCCGTTCAAATCCAGTAATTTACGTGTGAAAATCCCTAATTGGTCAAATGTCCTTCCCCACCCCGCCATTACCCCAATTCTAATTATAACAAACGAGCTCGGTGATGTTTTATGCAAAACTTTTCGTTTCGGAATACTAAAAAGAAAGAATTCTCTTTACATCGAGGGGTTACCGGTTCAAGGATACACTCACCATGCTTAAGCGATATACGTTAGCGAGTAGTCGCAAGTAAAAAAGTAGATACAAGTATTATTAAAGGTATAGAAACGCACGGAGCAATTTGAAAGAATTGCTATAATCCCACTCCTGTGTCTCTCGTTCCAAAGCTGGTTGGAAAAGCACGAGTACACGGGAAATCCATTAGTTTTTTTAACCGAAGCTGGGGAGACGCATTCCGCAAGACCCACCGGCTCAGTTATTGGCGCACGTTTCACGGCATTAATCCGACAAATGGGTTGACGTTGATTTCTCTATATATATATAACATCACCGATGCTGCGAAACCCTTTGCAACCATCAGCCAAGTTTTAAATCTATTGTCGAATACGGTGATGGCTTACACCAAGGAAACGAGGTCCGAACCGTAGTTCAACAAAGTATAGGAAGCTCAGCGGAAAGTTTATGGGTGGGGGGGCGCGGAGGGGGGTAGTACCAACGTTAGTTAACATCTCGGTTAACACTCTGTGATATTATGATCGTCACGTACATCTCTACTGAATTCCAAAGTTTCCGAAGTCTACATTGTCCAGACTCGTATCTTCTAGCATATTTAAAAATATTATTTTATTTTATTTTATTTTATTTTATTTTATTTACATTCACTGGTGCAACTTTTGAGAATACGATAGCTCTGCAGCTGGTAATCGAAGCCGATCGAATAACTCGTTCAAGTGTAATCCATATAATCATTATAGTGGCATAGCTGCACCATTTTTTACCAAGATAAAATGATTTTTTTACTTTTTTGAGTTTCTCCAACTGCGGACAGACAGTTTTTCAAATAGTCGTAGTATTAAACTATTTAAAATAAACTTTGTTAATTTGTTTGAAATAAATGTATCTTTAGGTCATCGAAAAATAGTTCAACAATTTAAATACAGATATAATCATTAATTATATAGGCTGTGAGCTCATGATCGCTGGATTCTAATATGTTAAAAGATCAGTGATAGACACGGCATTTAAAATAGATCATTTGCAATAAAATAAAGATTGTAAATAGAATTCAACTAGAGGTACGCTAGCGTAATTGGTAACGCACTAGTTTTTTATTTTAGATGTTCCCGGTTCGAACCTGAGTCGTGTTGAAATTTTTCACAGTTTCTTTGAGTTAAAAATTCATCGATTTTGACTTATGAAATATTTTGAATAATCGATTAATCAATTAGACTCGTTACTTGTATCGGGCATCTCGCTATCGCATTTTAATCTATGAATCTAGCGATAATGGACTGAATAATGGAACGAATATCCATCATTATTTATTTACCGTCCGATGTATTTTAAATGTGAATTATATGATTAATTATAAAAAAAAAAGCAATAGGATGAAAGCGCAATATTTCGGTCGAAAATATTCAGAGGGCTTTTAAGCATTTAGCAAAGCTTTTAAAATATTAATTTACAGTTTCACAAACGTTTAGCGAAGCCATAAAAATGATAATATTTTAATTCGGATCGAGACGTTGAATTTCTGTTAAAGTAGGACACAGGAATGAAACATATTTTCTAACTCTACACACTATCACCGAGAAATAAAAGTTTTCATAACTTAATGAATATGTTGATGCGGTATATTAATCAAAGTTTTTTTTCGTCTCAGTTTAATGAATGCAAAAATTTAGCAAGCGTGATGGCGCAGTTAGTAGAAACCGATCGAATAATCGAAACGAATATGCAGTCGATAAGATAATTACTAGCACTCACCGATCGTTAAACGATCTCGCAATATCCTATCCGCGAGGAAACATTTGCGCGAGTCATTTAATTTAAGCTCAATGTTTATTAGCTTAACTTAATGGACAATCTCTCTCTCTCTCTCTCTCCCTCTCCCAGCTCTTGTAAACTCTACGCGGAGATTCCCTGGCTTTTAAAGTAAATTCGTTGAGAATGTGCGGTGAGTGGAAACCCCCCGAGCTGCTGTATCAATGTTTTGCCATCGATAAAAACTTTCGGGAAACTTTCACCGAAAGATACTGACTCGAGATAGACAAGATTGAGATGAACGTGAAGGAGCAACGTTGGCTTGCGATGCGTTAGAACATTATCTTAATTACCGGGCTACTTCGCGCAGTACAAACACTTTGAGAAATTCAGAAATGATCTAAAGACAATTTAAGAGTCCGTATCCGTGGAATAATATTAAACAAAAAAGCTCATTTTAGTAGAAAAACAAGGTTGAAATATA
The DNA here is from genome assembly GCA_963942595.1 of Cylloceria caligata. Taxonomy (NCBI): domain Eukaryota; kingdom Metazoa; phylum Arthropoda; class Insecta; order Hymenoptera; family Ichneumonidae; genus Cylloceria; species Cylloceria caligata. The sequence goes on from OZ012707.1 coordinate 70,216,478, forward strand.
TTTCAATGGAATAACTAGTTTTTGAATTTATATTTGGAGACATAATAGACGCGAAGAAATGCTCTCCAAGTATAATGATAGATTTCGCAAGACAGAGTTGTATTACTTGCAGATAACTTAAATTAGGAAATATGATCGGCGTATTAAATTTTTTAATAATAAAATTTTAACGCGTCATGATAATAACAATCAAAATGAGAATACCGAACGGTTGAAAATGGTTGAGAGCTCACACCAGTTCCATATAATCCTTCCATTTATAATAGTTTCCGTATAATCGTTCTATATAACGTTTCCTTCGCAAAATCTACCTTTCTTCCTGCCTGTTACTCTCATTCTGAGACCGCTATCACAGAGAGCTCGTTATTTGCTAAATTTTATTAAACGATTCCTTTATTTTCCTTTTTTTCACTCCACTAAGTGAGGCAAATACTTTAATATTCCCTGTTTATGTGTCTCGATTCCACGCGTATGGCGATAAATATATATATTTTTTTTTTCATTGGATAATTTTCAACAATTCACAATGCAGTTAAATTATTTTCAACGTGCAAATAAATAATGTTATCGCTAAAATGTGATTACAAATTAAACAAATAATTGTATAGAGATTTTTTTTTTAATAATTCAAACCAAGTAAAGTTTTTAAAGTGTGACAACTGTTTTGACGGTAGAGTGTTTCAAGATCGCGAGCATAAGTCTTGGTATTCGCTAAGTTTAATATCATTATACAATTTGTTGTTTTATACTCTGTCTCTTTCTCTCTCTCTCTCTCTCTCTCTCTCTCTTTGCAGTCAGGCCAATACTCTGTATTCTGTGATTATCCGATTCTATTAAACACAAATGGCAATACCATAAAAATAATATTCAATAACGAATAATGTGAACAAAGTAGAATTTTACAATTTTCATTTTAGTAACAAAAGTCAAATAGTGTATTTAATATGCGATTACAGTTTTGACGTAAGTCTTCCCCGGTACAAATTCGTTGTAACGTCTTTATATTTAAATATGTAAACCATAAACACGAGGTAAGAATAAATTTTCCGAGTCGCGATAACAATCCCCTCGTGTATTACGCAATATTAGTACACGTCTCCTATAACAGGCATAAGTGCCGCTAGTTAACCCGTGTCCAAGTGGAATCGATGGATCAAGAGCTTTACGTCACCACTTTAAACGCCCGAAAGTGAAAGAGAGTGCAGCGAAAGCGGTTGCCATTAAGTTTTATTAATTGTCACGCGAGTTAACGATTCTTTTCAATGAATTATACAATTTGCCGCCAAAAATCCGACTCACACGGAAAGCGCGCGTTATTCTTATCAGCGTTTCCACTTCTTGGATGAGTTTAAAAATATTTAAAAAATAAAAAAATTTGTACGATTTGAATCGTTGATCGTGCGAAGCGGTAAAAAAAAATTGGACTTTTATCACAAATTCGTCGCGCTATGTGCACCGGAAATAAACCCTTCTAATTACATAGACTCGGTGGCGGGTTGGAGCAAAGTCACATCTACGATATTCCCTTAATTTCACGCGCGTTAATCTTTACGTAGCGTCACGAGCGGTGTTTCGCTAAAGCGTAATAGTCTGCGTGAACGCGAGTGAGGTGAAGTAGAAATGAGAAAAAAAATCAAGTGCACTTTCGTAACAATCCGGACTTGGACCGTTTTCAACGGGAGAGACGAGTTGACCGAACGGCGTCCGCGAAGGGACTGTTCACCGAAACGACGCCTGGTCTAAGTCGTGCGGCGCGTCGTCATATCGAGTATATATATATGTATACATCTCGGAAAAGAGCGCTTGCGCTCATACGAATCTCTATATACGCACTTTACAGCCCCGCTTCGTCGTGTACAGAGATATCGCTGTATACACACGTTGAGCGTTGAAAGAGGTGGGAAGCTTTTGCAAAAATCCTATACACGCGCGAACCGGACGTGTTGAAGCAGTTTACCATGCATACCAACTCCGGTATAGCTCTTCGAAGCTATACATCTCACCTACTTTCACCTATTTCCTAAACCAACCTAAACCTTTGGCACCGCTGACGCCTGAGGCTACTCGAGGGTCTTAAACTTTGTACCTACTTTGGATGAAAGGCTCTGGTACAACATCTTTCATTTCAAAGGGGCGGCGTTTTTTGTTGTTATATCTTGTAACGTTACCAGTCGTTTTTGTTTATTTATCGAGAAGTTTCGTAATAATAAATTTCGAGAGATTGTATAGTTTTTAAAATTTCAAGAATTAAAGATAATTTATGTCAAAGCTATTACGAAAGTCGAAAAATTTCGCTGTTGAAGCAGCCTCGATTGACTGGCGGCAGAACCCAATCTTCCACGATCGGTTTCAACGCGACGTTCTGCCGACACGGCATACCGAATGCCAACACTGTGCCCGCAGAATTTCCGCATTATGCGAAAACTCCCTGCGTTCTTGAAATTTGTGGGCACAGTGCCGATATTCGGTACGTCGTGTCGGTACAATGTCGTCGGATGTCGACGTAGATGACTGCATTCTGCCAAAACGTTGTGCCGCTCCGTGCCGCCATCCTGCATTATCCGTACAATTATGTGTCAATCCGTTGGGATAATTATGTAGTTAATTATATATTTATCATTTAGTCATAAAAATAATTTACTTTGATGCTATCACATTTCAAATTGAGATATAAATTTATTTAATTATTATAAAATTCAACAAACTTTCCATGAGAGAAGATGATATTATCTAGAGTCTAGACACGAATCTCCTCGAAGGTCCAGTGAATAGATTCTGTTCGTACGAAGAGAAGACTTGTTGAAAGGCTTTTTAATTTACATTAATTTAGGCAATGGACTTGATAAATTGGTACGTGCCATAGCCTTAAACGAATAACTAGAATAGAGCATTGTACGTCTGGATAACAGAGACGCTCTTATACGATATCTCTCACCAATATTATCATCGATAATAATCATTTTTGTCTTTATTAATTAAAATACTTTTAATCGAATTTTAATAATCAAATTTAAAGAATCTTCTTTAAGGGATTGTCATTTTCTCGTTTCAAAGTCTCTCGATAAAAACGACAACCAAGCCCTCTCCGGTTCACCATAGAATTCGTATTCTTATCACAAACATAACGCTTCTCTCATAATCGAGTGAATAAAATCACCCTAAATTAAAAAGAAGCCATTCATTACGGTCCTGTGGCCACGCAAAAGTGTACGTATAATCGAAAACATGTAGTTACGAAAGATAGAGAAGGACATCACAGTGACAGCACTCGACGCGTCGAGTCAAGAATCTATACATCTATAGACATTTCTGTATAGGTTGCAACGAGTTAAGAGAAAGAGAGAGAGAGAGAGAGAGAGAGAGAGAGAGAGAGAGAGAGAGAGAGAGAGGAAACGCGTAGCTGTGTTCTCTCCCAGACAAAAGCTGCCGGATATACTCAACTGGCACAACAGCTTGCCAGCACCTTGTTATAATGTACAAAGGATGTATTTCGTATAGCTATATAGCTTACACGCTCGAGACACGGATATATACATGCAAGCTAGGGTGCATGAATAGAGAGATATGTATACATAGATATACCGTCTAAATTGATACGAATGTACATGACACCCACAGCAATATATCCTATATACAGGAGCAACATCTCGGTTGTTCATACACAACTTAAAACTCACGCAGCTCTGCCGCCCTGTTATCGATAAATTATCGAATGTTCTCCAGGTTATATACAGAAATAGTCGATCGGTGATTTAGGAGCATAATAGTAGGAGACACAGGCTCATTTAATTGGGAGAGGTGACCAATCTGTAATTTTCATTCAATTCGATTTCGTCGTGTACAATTGAAATTCGACGATAACAACCGAGAGTGAGAAAGGCGGAAGAGGAGGGGATTGAAGTTCGTGTGCGTCCCATGTCCAACCGATAGTGACGTGAAATGGGATTGACTCGTCTAGTAGCTGCTCTCTCGGGTAACTATACCGAAATCGGGGATTACGATTACGTATTGTCGTCGTTGCTACACGTGCTATATATACCAAAAGTATATATCGTGGTGACTCACCCTCCGCAAACTCTATATAGTTTAATCTGTGTCTACGTTGAAGGCCTTTGGGGCATCTTGAACCAATAGAGCTTTCCGAAATTCCGATGGATATACCTCGACACAATGCTTTCTCGCGGGGAGGAAATTAAGGTCCATGGGGAAAATGGGATATCACTGTGTCTGTGTATATTAACTTTAGGAGAAACGTGGTCTTGCTTCATTGTTCACTTTCTGAATCGTAAGGACCAAATGTTTATCATTGTTATTTTCGAATATAAAGGACAACTTCTAAAGGAGAACCTTGTGCAACCATAAAAGCGCATTTAATTGCTAACGGTGCGGTTATGACAGTGCTTCTACCGCTCATTCGTTATGTACCGCGATGTTTAGCATCATCAAAACTGTTTATCGATTATTAATACGTTCTCTCTGGTTCTAATAGTTTTCCTAATAAATCGTGAATACGCAGCGCTGGTTAATAACGGAATATCTGCTGGCTGAATAATACATTAATACCTACCAACGTGCACTATAAATGACTCGGTTACGGGGACTCTTTAGGAAATCGATAGAAGACAATAGAGGAACGTTGAGCTTCGAAGCGACTTGAGAAGATTACTCCGACGTGAGCACGGGGGATGCTAAAACCATCGAAGAAATAAATTTCATTTAGAGAAGGGGTGAAACATGGGAGTGTGCGAGAGTGGATACATACGTGACTTTATTAAATGTCATCAGTCGGATATACGAACCGGTGAACCAAACTTGATATTCGTGTAGTTATCAAAAGTAATCAAAAACCAGCGAAGCTACAAATGTTTTTTTTTTTTTTTTTTTTTTTTTTTTTTTTCAACCAAGTTACAATAGTTCCATGTATAATGACAATTTCGACAAAAAAAAAAAAAAGAAAAAACGTTTGACGTACTTCGGCATAAAAAAATGAAAGTTTTAATGAATTTTTGCTTTAAACCGCAAACTTTGTAACTGCGGATCAGTTGCGAATGCATTCTGGGTACTCATTTTGTTCTTGATCCTTGAAGTTTGTTTGAATCAGAGCTTGGTTAACGATTCTTCCCATTTTGTTTGCATATCATCCCTTTACACCGAAATTCTTATAATAAATAAATATACTTCATCTCGAAATTTTAGATGTTTTAACGCAATATCAATTCAACAAAAAACCGTAAATACAGTTATCACGATAATTCGGAACGATTGGGAAAAAAATTTAACAAGAATTTCCGTTAGGTAACGGCAATAGTAAATATATCCGCGGTGCGCCACCATAGAAAACCTTCGAATCGACGCCCACCGGTACAGGAAGCCCGTTAATATTCCCGTCGTTATGGTTATTATTGAAAAAAAAAAAAGCTTTGTATCTCGAGCACAATTAACTGTTGAATTGAGCGTGAGTAACAAAATTATATTTTAAAAAAAAACTATGAAAAGAAAAAAATGTACCGCGCGGCTCGGTTGATACGTCGGTTGGAAAAGAAAAATTACTCGACGTACACACCGGTTTGATAAGGTATGAAGTAGGAGCCCTGAATGTGACAGAGTACCGGCGTCCACGTCGCGCATGGAACAACCCCACGGATAAAGGGTGTGAAAACGGGGAAAGGGGACGCGCGACGCTGGATGAAAGAGGGTGAGAGGGAAATGCTCGAGATATATATGTATGCGCATGTACTATACGCGTTACAACGGACTCGTTCTGCTACTACACGTACTTGAATAGCTTTGAATATAGTCTCTCGGTGACGAGGGCGCGAGCTATACGAATATCCTATCGCGTTAGTTACCATAGCTAAGGATGGCACGTGGAACAGTCCCTCGCCGGAAACTACCGTATCTATAGCGCGTGAAAGAGAAACGAAGATGAGAACCGTCCACGTCGGACTGGCAAACATACCCCCCGAGCAGTTTGTTGAGAATCATAGAGAGAAAATCGCTACAGTTCATTATGGCGCTCTCTTTTCCTCTCTCTTTCTCTCTCTCTGTCTCTTATTCTTGTTCTCGTTGTGTATATCGTACCATGAAGTTATATGAGAGATGAGTCTGGTTATATTATACTGTCAAGCTTTTTGTTGATGATACGATAGAATGCTCAAATACACACGAGTATTTGTATTCGTGAATCGACTGAGAACATTTTGACATCACTCAAAGGTACAATGAAGGTATAATTTACATTCAGATTAACCCTTGGACTGTATGCAAATTTTTGACCGGTTTTGTATAGAGAAGCAATAATGGATGTTCGCTTTGAAGTACCGTGTCGTTTATTCCGAGGATTCGTAAGGTAAAATAGTTAAAATGTTATTTTTAAATCGGTTTTTACGAAAGTAGGATTTTTTTGGTTGGCTTTACAAAAATATGGTTTTAGATACATACCTTGCGACAGACACCTCTTTGATCCAAGTGATTTCGGATTAAGATACAGATTTATCTACTTTGTAGAAATTATGGAAAAATATATTTTTAGTTAAGGTATCTTGTGTCTCGTTCGAATACATTTAATTAGTTTTAAATATTATATTCGGGGTTTTTTTTTTAATCGGTAGAGGTTTTATCGATTTTGTGGCAATTTTGAAAAAAATATCGTTTACATGGAACAGACTTTAACAAACTGAATCATTAGTCTCATTCGAGGATATTTATTGATCAGCTTTAAATTTTGCACTCGTCATGTTATCGAATCCACCGAGGTTTCGAGTTTCTATTTCGTAATTACAAATAAAATAAAATAAAATAATTGAACGTCCAGGATCGCTTCGATCTCAATTCGCTGGATGATTAAAATTTCCAACGAAAATCGAGTCAGAGTAAACGAGAAAAATAGCTGAGATAGAAGTAACGACGTTACGATCAACTTCGATATCGGCGAAATATAAAACGATAAGAATCGATTAAGTCGTTTGGTTTGGTATAGCGTCAGCGATCTTATTTTACGGTCAGTTGAAATCACAAATATTGGCTATGTCACTGATGCACTTCATACACATTCACTTTGTCCGCCTGGACTCGTTCTTCTCTATCCCCGGTGTCCTTTATAATTTTCCGATGCTAGAGAAACGTCGCCGACATTCGAAACACCGTAAAAGCTCGTTTACAGAGGCCGAACGGCATCGATTTCGCATTTCAATTTCAAAACCCCACGCAAACCCATCCTATCACCTATACCTTACCAGAAGTTCCATTGAAAAGAGAGTTTCGAATTTCTTTTTTTCTTCCTGACCCTGTGAGGGACAAGATCTTTATCGAGATTACCTGCCAAGAAGAGTCACTGTCGTCGACCTCGCGACTTTAATCTAAAATGTTTCCACTCTGTCTGCAGCTGTACAAGAGAATTCTAGGATAATGATTACACGTAGTTTGAAATGTATACCCTCGTGGATTGAAAGGGGAAAGCTGATAGCGATGAGAATGTTCAGGGCGAATTCCTTCATCGATATTAAGTCTGGTAATGTTAGTTCATTAATTATCGACACCCAATGGCTTCATAATATGCGTGCATTAATCTTACAGCGTTAAAGTTTCACGTTTTATATTAAAATTCTTGAATTTAATATTCAGAGATATAGATATCAGTCATCTTCGATTGACGGTACGCGGATTGTAAGTTACCGTAAAATGCAATACTTTCGAGCTACGAACCAATTACAGATATTCGATATTTTATAACTCAGAGTCTTTGGTTTCGTATTATAAGTTCGATATTATCGAACCAGGTTAAATTTAGTCCGTAATATACAAGATCTTAAGCCGATGCGAGCTATTATTGCAAAGTAATGAAAGCCTGCATTACAAGTAATTATAATAAATTAAAAATACTAACGTACTTAAATTTCGCACTGATGAAAATTGCATTCGACACCCGAGGCTCACGGGACGCGTTTTTTTAACGTATTTCTCATTTCGAGAGACAGGTATAGTATAAATCCCGTAAACCCAGTGTTAATATCGAAGAAACTCTGACAATTACTGGGTAATTGTTGATCATTTAAAAGTGCATTAAGAGTACAGAGGATGAAATAATTAATAAAATCCTCTGTAATTACGTTGTGCAATTGAAAATAATTGAATAAAATGTACACTCGATCGGCTTGACAACTAAATGACCGGTTCTCGGACGTAAAAAGACGCTGGTCCTGTATGCTGCGGCTATAAAGCTCGGTAACGTCGGGCGCGAAATCGGAACTGGGATGTTCAATCTTCTGCGAACTCTGAATTCTTTTCTTCTCAGTGCGACGTAAGGATCCCATACCGTTTCACAAAACTCACATTCCCACAAGCTCCGATCGTGGACTTTCGATATAGCGTGTACGAAAATATATCTGCTATTCAGCTTTCACGATCCAATCGTCCGAAAGCAGTTCCGAAATAGCGAGCGTAAAAGTGGGGGGAACGCGTTTCCGTGTCAAAAAATCTTGACGCTTTGAATATCTCAGCGAACAGTTCTACGCAAGCATCTATAAAAAAAAAAAGGACAATCGAAGATATTCTTGAATTTTTCAATAATAATAAATCGTGGATGAATTATTGAGAATTGATCGTTTATTACTTAAATGTTAAACAATAACAATTCCATTTTTAAGTTTAAAAATACATTTTACGTTCGTTTAAGCAAAAACGTTTTGTAAATCTTCTATTTCTTCTCGATACTCCTTTTGCTTAAAACTTTTCATCGTTCGATCGGTAATTCTTGATATTCACCGTGATGTATGCCGGGATAATTAATATAGCCACGGTAAACACGAGTCCGTGTATTATTTTTTCCTGAAATAATAAAGAAAATAAATAAATGAAGAAATTCGTTGATACAAAAAAAAATTACATTTATTTCGTCGTACATCGATCGCTCTAGATGCGAGAGAATCAACAAAAATTTCGTGTACACCTCTACAGGGTAATACAAAACAAGTATCGCACGGTTATTTACTGCTGGAGGAAACACTGAGGAATGAAATTAGTAAATATCTCAACTAACCAATTAAAAAATATTGCTAAATCAATGAAAATTCAGTTAATGTAGTGTCCTTCCGTAACCGACCGAAGTCATAAAAAAATCGCACTAATGGCTTTCAAGTTTATTAAAATCTGACAAATCATATGATCAATCCTTGACAGACGTAGAAAAAAATCTACAGGGTGATACAAAAGTAGTATAAAAGGAGTATTTACTGCTGGCAGAAACACTGAGGAATTAAATTAGTAAATATCTTATCTAATCGATAATAATATTACTAAACCAATTAAAATTCAGTTAAAGTAGTGTCTCCCGGTAACCGGCCAAAGTCACAAAAGAATCGCACTAATGGCTTTCAAGTTCATTGAAATTTTAATTATATTTATCGGTTACTACTTTATTATATCGATATTATGTAGACAAAAATGGTTTTTGAAAAAAAAATGGAAAGTGATACGTTTGACGAATTTTCGTCAAATACCAACCTCTTCGTACAAAATACTGAATTATACATTATTCGAAAATCATTAGAAACTCTTATACTACAACGTATTTGATCATAACAAAAGATATTAAAAGAACAAGATATCATAAATTTAGATCAGTTATTCACTGCAAGAATCCCGGAATTAGTGTAGATTTACGTTAGTATTTAAAAAAGTAAGGTTATGTTATTGAGTATAGTAGATCTAGCGAGAGCAAGAGAGACAGCAAAGAGAAGTAAAGTCAAGCCGAATCGTCATTTAAACAAAACAGTCAAGACGCGTTTTTATTAGTAACAATCGATACCTAAAAATCTCTCGCAATAAAAATCAAAAGAAAATATGAATCAAATCACTACACGTTTACAGGTCAACTATCTTAATTAAACAAAATTGTTGCTCAATGAACGAAATTCTTTTAGTAACAACAATTTTATCAATGGACGAAAAACAATTGTAAAATCTAAAATATTTGCATAAATAAGTTCTTTTTAAGTACTTTTCACTCAGATCCTCTTTAGTTTCCACTCAGTGGCTTTTTAAGACGAGATGAGAAACATCTATTAATGTGGAGACGATAGAATTAATGGCGCTTACAGCTCAGTGAGTGACTCGTGTGTGAGAGAGAAAGATAACACCATAAGGATCGGCGTAAGTACGAACACACCAGGTGTCACAAGTGGTAATCGTGGAGTAAGTATATCGTTTCCCCTTAATCTCTTTCCCACTCATAGTTGAAGTACAGAGGTTTCGCCTTGCCTTAAGAGGAGTCGAAACCTTCGTACTTACACGGATGTGCAGCTTCTCTTTCACTCCGCCGTGATCGCCATATAAGTTCCATCTCATTCGTACTCGTAGAAGTTTCGCCTCCTCTTAAGGTGCGGTAAAATATGTACGAGTGAGAAAGAGATACAACTAATGGCTCTTACAGCGGAATTTGAGATAAGTACTGAGAATATGTTTCATCTTGCCTAAAAGTAAAGTTTAGCCGGTAAACAGTTTAGCTATCATACTTATCGTAGCTTAAAGTCTGAAAGTACTCTGTAAGCGAGAAATGCGCCATGCGTTACAAGAATATCATATGCAAATGGCAGTAACCGACCATCATTGTTTTCGTTCCTTTTTCATCCTTTTCACAGCGTAGATAGCTTCATAAGTTAAGGACAGGTGAAAGATTCGAATACCCGCTATAACGATTAGAGTAAAAGTTTGTCAAAAACGATTGCGTTTTCGGTGAGAAACATACCATCAGCTTCTGCAAAGTAAAGCGACGCAGAACCTGAAGTTTTTGCTTTTGAACGAAAACGATTGAGCTTGCGATCGAAATTTCTCCGAAAATCATTCGCCATTTCCAGGTAAGACCTGTACCACGTGACATATAAATGAGAGAGACAGATATCGAATATTTATCGAACAAGTGCCATTCGGAAACTCAATAATTTACGAGCAGAAGCAAACTGTTGGAAGCTGCGTCACTGATACAGCAGACATCGATGGTCTATTTTTCACCGAATAATTCATCATTTTTCATGTAGCATTTTCCAAATAAAAATTGAGGTTATGTAGCCCTTTCACCTACCCCTAATGGAACATGGATTTTCAATAATGATTGGCAAATACTTATCGAAAATACCTACAGCACTTGAAAATTATTTTTCAAATTTATTATATAACACTGGAAGCTCCCAGCGCGATACAGAGCTCGATATTTATCATTATGAGACGCAGCAACGAGTATTAAAAAAAAAATTAATACATTAAATATTCGTGAACTCACCGTGATGGATATTCGTACACGAGGTGGAGTAGCAACGTAATTTAATCGGGCTACTGACTGCTTCATCGGATTATGCGCTACCATCTTGGTAATGAGTTTTCCTGCGCGTATCATCTTCGTTGTAAGTAGAATTTAACAATCGAAGAGCCAAAATCGAGTGTGTATCGTGCCGAAATCGAGGCAAATGGCTGGTGACGAACTAAGGTCAACTGCTTTCACCAGTTTGACAAACCTAAATCGACCAACGCTGCCCCACCTCTGTTTCTCTACGAACTCTTATCGCGCCTGAGATACGAAATACCGTTGGAAGCGGGTGCGTGCGTCTCAGATTGGTATTTCTGAGCGCAAATACGTGGTCTTGAGAACAACAGACTCTACAGCTAATACAGCATACGCATTCGTAGGCAAAAACAAAACGACGAAAAATATTTACAACTCGTTATAAATGTGTGTACTCCCGAAGGATACGAAAAGACATCGTTATAACTGAGCATTTTCCATCGGAACCGACAAGCGTTAAACGCAAGTATTTTCCTCTTTTCTTTCCGACTGTAGATCCCAAAACTAAATCATTTGTTGCGAGATGATGCAATGGCGGGACTAAAATCCGGAGGAAAACTTAAATTTACGCATCAAAAACGAATTTGAAAAGGTATAAAAATTATTATTGGAATTTCAACAAACTGAAAAATAACGAATTGAAACATCTTCGTTGTTGGTTACCATTTTTAATCAATTGGATTGAATTTAAAACGATTTTTATTTAAATCAAAGAAAAAACCTCAATAATTAAAGTTGTGTTTTACCTGAAAAACGTAGTTTTTAACACCATTGTTTATCATTTTACTTCTTAAGTCAAATTTATCTAAAATAACATAGATGAACAAAATTTTGAATTCAGAAAAATGTTATTTATTTTTTGTTAACTATATGACAAAATAGAATAATCTGAAGTAATAGAATGTCAATTAATGTAAAAAAATGTCATTTTGGGAGCAGAAAATCCAAATTATTGACAAACCAACCTGTAAAGTACCTCTTTGTATTATTTATTCGCAATGATACTCTCGATAATTTAAGACACAGTACCGCAAGGTGGATCACACGTGTTAATGTGTAACATTAATTTTCTTTAGATTGAACTACGCCTCGATATTAATTCTGACGAGTCAATTGTAACATTCTAATCACTCTCTTGTCGATAATTCTTGATATTCAGTGCGATGTAGCCAGGGATCAAGAGTACCCCAACAAAGATTGCAGCACCATGCGCTAGTTTTTCCTGCAAGAGTCAAATTTCAGATAGATTGTAATTATTATTATTATTATTTGTTTATTATAATTTTAAGCAAGAAAAAAAAGCCATTGATAATTTTTTCAAGCGATATCAACAGTATGAATGCGGAAACACATGAGAAAAGCTTTACAAAACATTTTATCTCGAAGGGTAGAATTTGTGGACTCAAATAATTAAACAAGTGGCGCTAACAACTTCTAAGTTTATCAAAGTCTGACAAGTACTATGACATTTCCTTAGCAGATGTTGTGAAAAACTCGTTTAATCTATGTTTGTCGCTTGATACTCCAAAAGACGATTTCACAAAGATAGAAATTATTTATGAAAAAAAATTATTATAAATATCAACCTCTTTGTACATAATGCTCAACATTTTGAATATCGCGAGAAACTCTTGCATTACAGCATATTCATATAAATTATATAATTGTTTGTTTAGAAGCTCTCCGAATTAGCATAGATTTGTATTATTTGTATGTCCACGAGTAGACGGATCTTGCGCAAACGCCATTTATTTGTGAACTGACAACTTTTTCTATAAGGCCAATGCAAAAAATTACCAACTTTGATACGAATCTTTAGAACAATACGGTCAATCCGTTTTAATGGACTCAGTGAAAAACAAACATGCACCGTACAGATTCTGATGCAGAAATACTTTATCTCAGAAATAGTTACGATCGAGGGAAAAGCATTTTTGCAGTTAGCACGTCTCTAAATTCTGCTGTTCAATCAAATTTTTATATAAAATAATAATATATGGGATCCCAATTATTGTGAAATATTACTTTTTTGAGAACCATTGAGTTACTAAACAAAAAAATTCAGTATTCTACGACTATCATAGACCAGACCATATGATTTTCATGGAAAGCTAAATTCGTTTGTCCTGGGATTCTCAATGTTTCATAGAACTGGGTCTTGTAACTATCGAATTCACAATATATTCATATTTTATATAAATTAATCAATGTTGTTCACGGAGGAATGAGAGAGAAGCACTGAGAATATGTGTAACATAATTTTAAAGCGATGTGACATACCGACACTGCGACCGTCTTTTTAAGGCTCCGTCGGTAAATACCTTCCCTATTTTCTCAGAGGACGGTTAATATTTCAGACAAAAACAGATCAGACTCGCGTGCAGGATAACTAGACGCGTCCAAACCTAATTTGCAATTGTCTGAAATATTAAACGTCTCGGAGAAAATAGGGAATCTGTAATTTTGCAACTCAATCGGTGTGTCACATCTCGCCTTAAAAGACGATGTGCGCTTGTCTTTGGTCGATAATAAAAACTGAAATACAAATTTACCCATCACAATTAATTTTTCAGATAAAAGAGGAGAACGGTGAACTGCATCTCTCAATTCCATAGTTCAACGTTCTCGTGTTTTGTCCGAGGGATCAATCGTGACGGAGAAATTCGCGATGGAAAAATTCAGCTATTTCTCTCGCACGAATGGCGATCCGAGAGAGAACGATGACACGGAGGACATTGTCTTAAAAAGAATTTTCATTTATCACAAATGTCAGGAATTTCTGAGAAAATAGAATAACTAAATATCAACTGTACCGCCTATGCTTACTCCGTCGATGTTTCACATTAGAGAGATCAGTAAAAAAAAGTCGTTCGAATTCCCGTAAATTTCACTTAATTTTTTCAACTAGGAATTTCTGGTATCGTAATTACGTTGCTAATTATTGATTCGCAAACCTTTTCCCATGCATATTGCATCATAAAATTATATGTATTAAAAAAAATTGGTAAATTTGCTTACAGGTAGAGATATTCTGACTCTCGGAGGCGTGCACTGATAATTGAGGCCTCGGCGAACGAATAATCCGGTTACCAGACTGGTCTTGATGGCATGTTGGGCGGCGAACATCATTGTCAGGCGATATTTCAATGAATTACTATAAAAGAATAGCCGAATGCAACTCGAGCTTGGAACGGTTGCATAAACGTTAACCAGACTGGATGGAGAATTGCAGAAAGTCGCAGTGGTAGATTGCGCACGGTTCGCGATAGTCAGGTGTACGTCTACCGCATCGCAGGCGCATCGATTTTTAATCCATAAAAAGCTCTCAATCACACACCAGCATAACTAATTACTGTTCATATTCTCTAAAAAACATCTAAACGATCGTTTACTAATTTTTTCACTTTAAATTTACAGTTTAACGGACACTACTTTGATTATGTTGTCCGTGGTTTCGGGATTGCTAGACCAATCGCTGTTCTGTGCTATTTCCTACATATATACGATTACGAGTACGTATTCGTAGGTCATAGCACGTACCACATGCGTTTCCAACTTCTGATTATGTTTTGCGATCGTGTTGGCGATTAAAAATAAAATAAATCATCGTTCCACGCTTTACGATGATCATGGATGATGTAATACAACGCTTTATCGAAGGTTTTAATAAAAGTTTTCAGAGAAATGCATTCAACTTGTTACTCTTTATCCTTAATCCGATCCCTGGTTCGATAAGCCTGCACGAAAAAACGTGTAACTACAACGATAACCCTTTTCCCTCAAATACGATTTATTTTGTTCTAATACCGCGTGTCGTCATTGTTTTTAAAATCTATAATCTGCTCTCGAGGGACTGCGGGGGTAAAAAAAAACGAGAATGCACGTTGGGAGTCATGACGTTTGTACGTCCCTCCCACTTCTACGTGATAAATGTAGATAGTGCAGCGTATATACTTGTGTAGTTGTGTACATAGACTCGCACGACTGACACCATAGGCCATTTTTAACGCGGTCGACTTAGGTTAACCCTTTAGTCGCAGTCTCTGTACCTCGATTAAACCGCAATAAAAAAAAACCTTTGAGTTGAACAAAAAAATGGCAACCGCGTATCAGTGATGGAGACAATTGGTGTGTTTCGCAAATTTCGAATATGCCTATCGTCAAGTGCTCAGTCCGCGCAAGCTCCGCGGACCTTACAGACACATACACGACTCTCGGTGAAACGGGATTTTTAATACAGTGCGAGTGACGGATTTTTAAGTTTTTTTCAACGGAAACAAGTGTTACGTATGGAGGGTAATTTCGGTGCTTTGTCAAGTGCCACGAGCTCGATACCGATAACCCATTGATACAAAAAAATGTGGCATTATCGTCATTAATCCAGGTCCTCTCGCGAGATGCATTCGAATGTAAACATGGCCGACAGCGTGTTGTCGAACGAGTGTTTGTGTTTGCCTAAGAACTTTAATCCAAAGTCATAATAATCGGGGCAAAATATGCTCACGAAAGACCCAGGTAACATTTTATCAATAGTAATAATAATAGGTTTGTAGTGCTAAAGTCGAATTATACTTTTTCGCGCCTTACACTCAATCGTGCGTGTTTCGTTACTCTCCAACAGTACAAATTCCAACATTTCGTCTTTTTATTTAGGTCGACTCGCGATACAGCCATTGAAAACAGATATTATTTCGAGTCTTTTAAATTCGCGAGGGCACGTTGTTTATCCTCGGTTGTTAAAATTCGTGGCGACTATGGCTTTTCGTCAGAACGAACAGCTGGATTATCGGGAGGTTCAGCTGACGACATTGATCTGTTAACTCGATCGAACACAAAAATTACAAACATTTTTACTTCTTATAGTTTAAAAACTTTTCTTGTCAATTTCTATCGATGTTAAATGTTTTTTTTCTGCTACCTATCGCTTTGTTTTAATTGTCAACAATTTTTTTTGTCTAACCTGAAGATTTAGATTTTTTTTTTACATTGAATTTATCGAAATCAAAAGGTTTTGTTGATTCGGTATATTTCGTTGGTTTTTTACTATCTATTGTCACTTTTTCCATATCGGAAGAAGTTTTGTTGACAACAGAAAAGTGTGACCTACTTAAGGAAATCGCATGATGCAAAAATCATTTAATTCGCTTTCTTGATATAGCTCTTTTGAAGTTCCCACTATGTTTCAGAGCAAAATATGTAGTTTGCACTTTGATTAAATGTTTTTCTGTAGAGACTTAGCGCCTCGGTACATTCTTCAGCCTAAAAAAAATTATTTTTAGATACTTGGCAAATGATTCAAAGTAAAACAATTGACTTACGAACTCTGCGAGATGCCGTTCTCCGTGTAGCAACGAACCACATGCATGAGGAAAAAAAAATGAGTGTTCATTCATAACCGAAGAGTCCTTTTGAAATTTTCTTGAAATTTAACAAATATTTAATTTTAATATGATTTTTATAAAAATCTTGTGATACTTGGAGGCGCTTTAGTAATGCTACAAAAACATGACCTACTTAATGTTGTTGCCTATCGCGTTTGTAATTGTAGGTAAATATTAGTACAAAAGTGTTATTAAAATAATAATAATTGAATGCGAGGAGGAATTGAAATACTTCAACTTCATTACAGGCTGGGTGAGCGATGAACGTATTCCGGATCTTGATCCCATGTGCGTTGCAGCCTAGCGAAGAAAGTGAGGAAAGTGGAGGCAGCTGGAGGAGCGGAGGTGGTTGCTGGTCACTGGGAAGAGGACAAGAAGATGATTCGCATATGACCCATAGAATGGGAGCATCCGCTTCTACTAACTTTCCTGCCACAGGCGGTGACCCCGTTCAGGCAGCAAGACTCTCATCTTCTGGGAATGCCGATCAATTTGGTATCATCGTTCGGTACGCTCTTTCCATCTCAATCTCTTTCCAAACTTAAAACAATCGGTACTATCGATAAAATTTACTTTAGAACCAATTTTGAACTTGAAACCCCCTAATTATTCATTTCTACGATTATAATTCATGCAAATAGCACATATACGCCAAGACTACTTTGACGCCATTGTTATAATTTTCTATCGACATGGACTCGTCATTTCCACTGCTATCATCTGAATCACTGAAACAAGCAAGAGAAATCTTACTAACGATTTATCCTGTAACTTGATTCACAAATTAATTAATACAATTACCTGAGAGGAAGAACCAGAGAGCTACTTCGGAGTGAAATAGCTTTTAAGATTGAGACTGCAGGCAGAGAATAACCATCGCAAACGTATAGTGGCTCTTTGCCGTAAACCTGTGCAAAATTTAATTTTTTTAACTAATTTGATTTTGCTACGCACATTTATATTTGATCCCTTAATGCTTCAGCAGAGTCTCACCGATCTGATAGCGCTGGCAGCTGCCTTATAATGTGGACTCGTTGGATCATCCTTCCAAGGATCGATACCCAAGTCCATCTTGAGTTGTAAATCGTTAGCGCTTTTGTATTGACTCCACACCTTTCTCACATAATTTTCTACGTGAATACGAGTGTCCCGAGCTGTTTGGTTGGGGACCAATCGTATCGAGAACTTTGCTACTGTTCTGTCGACAAATTTCGAAGCAATTATAAGAGCCAGGAAATTTTTCTCGAAGATTTAAACTAATCAAAACAACACCTGCTCGGAACCAAAGCTCTCTTCTTCCTATCTGAACAAGAATTTGTCTCAAATCCGTGGATACTGATGCTTGGAAGTCGCGTTTTGTGAATAACGATTCGCGAAGCAATTTCCTTGTGTCTTAAGCGATTTACACCGATTTTTCTCTTCGTATCTTCAACGTTCAGTTGAACTGCTTCAACGGCTTCTTTTTCCACAAGCGATAGAGGAGCTACGTCTTTCATTACCTTCAGGATATTTTCTTTGTCTCAGATTTATTATGCATAAGTGAAAAATTATATTTTTTAAAATGTATTTACATTCGGCACTGCAAGTTTGTCGTACTTGTCCATCAGAGAAGAAACTACGTGAGCGGCATCGATAAGTGGTTGATTGAAAGCACCTCCGTACGTTCCGCTATCTATATCCTTAATTCCACAAGAAATATCTAACGAAAAGTGGCAAACGCCTCGATAACCGTATCTCAGACACGGATTTTCATTGATCTTTTTGTCAATCGCGAAGCAAATGTAATCAACGTCTTTGAAAAAATCTTTTTTCCTCTGAACAACATCTTCGAGGGTAGGGCTGTGTAACTCTGCAGTTCCCTCAACTACGAACTTCACGTTGACTGGTATTGGAGTCTTTGTCGAAATGTACGATTTCAATGCGTTAAGCCAACAGAGAAACGGCCCTTTGCCTCTCGAGACACCGCAGCCGTGCATGATTCCATCTTTAATGCTCAAATTGAAATTATCAGCTTCAGAACCTTCTCCGATACTCTTCGATAATGCATCTATTCAACAACTTTTATCAATGAACTTTCATTCAATTTCAAATCTACTTTAATGAATTTTACCAACCGACATGACCGTAGACGCATATCGTTTTCAATTCTTCGTCGATAAATAAATTTCCAAACAAGACAGGCGGAAAGGGAGCTCCTGCTTCAGTTGTGGAATTATTGCTCTCAATTAAATCCGTTGTCGCCCCCAAGTCTTTCATTTTCGATTGACAAAGTTGCAACTATAGTACGATTGAAGTACAACCATAAAAAAATCATTCCAATTATTAAAAAAGTATCGAATAGTAGACATAAAAAAATACTTTTATTTTACTCAATATAATAAACTTTGTCAATTCTTAATTACCATTTTGGTAACATCGGGAAAGTGTTTCTCTTGCGACAAGGATGGTATAGCCACAGCTTCTTTTAAGATATCAGTCATGTCGGCGTAATTTTCGTCCACAAATTTATACAACTCCGGTAGCTTCAGCCTCGGAATATCTTTTTTTTCAACAACATCCATCATGCTGTTGAATAATTATATTTCAAGAAATTAAAACGTCAATTGATCGATTAAATGTCACATAAAAATCGGATTTCCTTTTTTTTTCTTTCTTGTTATTATAAATCAACCAGGAGACTAGTTTTACAATTTTCGATTGTCTGTTTCATAGGGAACGAAAGAAAAGGGTTACAGGCTTCGCGACACTGCGAAAGAAGTTTATAAGGAGGCGTCGCTCATCGAAAGCTTGCGATCATGGCCGAATCATCAGGGAACTGATCTCGACTTGGAGTCCTCTCGAGGCTGGAGCTCTCCTCGAGGAATACGAGGCCTTGGCAGCGCTGAAGGATCTACACGTTCAAGCGGAACTGGCCAGACCACCCGCTACTACCTTTAAGCAGGATCTCTCGACGCTTTACGACTACAAATACTGCACGGACGTTGATCTAGTTTACAGAGGGGCGTGTTTTCCCGTTCACAGGGCTCTACTCTCGGCCCGTTGTCCTTACTTTAGAGAATTATTGGCAGGATGTCCAGGTACGTTATCCCACAACTTTTAAATTACCTTATTGTTCCTTGCTAATCTTAATTGACATTTTTACATCTCAAAATCAATCTTTTTCCTGCAAAACTCGTTAAAATTTAACTTACATCTGTTTTATAAGAAGAAAAAAACAAGATATTCAATATTACAGAAGAAAGTGCTTATCTAAATAAAGTGCGAATTAACAATTTTTAGTTCCTAAAAACTCAAAATAGGATGAAAATCGCAATCTATTTTTTTTTTTTCTTCATCATTAGGATACGGTGCTCGTATATGCCTGGACCTGAGGACGCCGAGCCTGGAGGTGCAGATGTTTTCCGCACTGTTGCGCTATCTTTACACCGGAGATATATGTCCGCACGACACGTCTCTGGACACTAATCTCCTCCGAAGACTCGGCGAAGAGTTGGGTACTCCGAATCTTCTCGAGCATGATCTCAGATATCTGTTAGACACGGGTGATTACGCGGATGCCGCTCTAGTGTTCACGTCGGACAGTGACTACCAGAGGCCCGATAGTGGCAGCTCCGAGTACGGTTTTCGTCCGAAGCTCGAGTTACCCTGCCACAAGGCCATACTCTCGGCGCGATCGCCCTTCTTCCGCAATTTAATACAACGTCGCACGAGATCCGGGGAGGATCATACCGAGAGGGCTCTGCACATACCAACTAGAATAGTTTTAGACGAATGCGTTATTCCCAAAAGATATGCCAGGGTACTGTTGCACGCTGTGTACCTCGACACCGTCGACCTTTCACTCATACTGCGGGGCAGCGGATGTGGAAACAGCGCGGGAAGCCTTGGCGAGGTAATAACATAAAATATAATTATTTTCATTCAAAAGCTTTAGACATTATTTTCTAATTACAGAAGCAAAATAATTTCAATGTTCTTTTCAACAAAATAAACTGAAAATATGTTTTAAAAAGTGCAGAAAATATTATTAATACGTATTGTCTTGAATGGTTAAATAATTTGAATTATTTTTTATTCTCAGGTCCAAGCTCTGACCCACACGGGACGTATGCGACCGAGTCCTCTGGAAGAGGCTATGGAGCTCTACCAGATTGGAAGATTTCTCGAGTTGGACATCCTCTCCCAAGGATGCGAAGATCTCATACTCGAATGGCTCACCCAAGATTCCCTTGCGACAGTTTTACGGTAAATTTAACACGATCGACAGTATTTACTATTGATTTTGCGGTTTTTCTTACAATTTATGTCAATTTTGTGGCACAGATGGGCGAGTCAACCGCACGGATCGGCCTGGGTGCACAGACAAGCGTTACACTTCCTCAGGGAAGAATTTCAGTCGGTAGTCACGTCGCCGGTACTTCATCAGATGGATCACACTCACATGACCAACGTGTTGCAGAGTAATTTTCTCCAAGCCAGCGAACTTGAGGTGCTTCAAGCAGTCCTCAAGTGGGGCGAGCAGGAACTCGTGCGACGTATGGAGGATCGCGAGCCTAATTTGTTGAGTCACACGGTGCACTCGGTAACGCGAAAAGGCGTCAAGAAAAGAGATCTTAGCGACATCGAATTGCGGGAAATACTCAGCGAACTTTTGCCACTTGTACGGATGGATCACGTTCTACCTGCTAGTAGCGAGATTTTGGCTCAAGTAATATATTTGATCTTGATTATCTTAACCATTGTGCTGTCGAATTTTTTTATACCTCCAGCTGGAACTATTCCGATTTGTTCCCAAATTCCTTAATATTTTACGTTCAAAATGAGACTCCAAAGACCTTCGTATCGTATTTTTTTTTGCTCCATTATGAATTTATTTCTTTCGCTTGATTGCTATTACTCGGTTAATTAACGTTGGCGTATTCTTGTGTCTTCAGGCTATTAGAAGAGGCCTCGTGTCGACACCACCGAGTCATATGATAGGCGACGAGAGAGAGAATTTAAGAATCAACGCTTGGATACGAGGCGGCAAAAGGAATGGCCTATTCGTACGGCCTCGATTATTCATGCCTTATTACGAAGAGATTAAGGTATTATCTCTTGACCCGCATACGAGCAAAGCCTCGAACTAGAATCTAGTTCAATCCGTAATTTCTTTGTTACAGGCTCTGGTCGAAGAACAAATGGTTCAGGAAACCGAATTAGTGAGATTACGGAGGGCGCGATACATTCCCGACATTCCTGACGCTCTCTACATGGTCGACGAGAAACCGAGATCGATGGGAGCGGTCGGTGTTGATGTACTGTCACCAGCACTGCCAGGTAAGACGATTCAACGAATTTTAAGACGAAATTAAGCTTTTGCGATTCAAAAAAGCTTTCGCTTGAGATGTGCTCAAGACTTAACGAATAAAAAATTTTTTATTGTTTTAAAATCGAACTCCACGAGCGAATCATTGCAAAAAGTATAATAAAACGTTGATGCGACGTTGATTATAGATTTCTAGCTATGTAGAATCGTTAAGTCATTTTTCATCTGTAAATTCGATTATTTTTCTATCAAGTGCCAGACTCGGCGACAATGTCAGCGATGCTCAAGCGGGAACAAAAATTGCGACAATCCGCAAGTTGCCAAAGGGCTGTGAGTTTGCCGCTTTCCTCGAGGCACGAGATCAATCGACAAGTGAGATTGCGCGTCGTCAGAGAGTTCAATTTGCCGGACCCGGTTGCTGATCTCCTTGAGGTAAGTCATATATTTATCATATATAGTTTATATATTATCTCTTTCTATCTGCATCTTGCTTCATAATTTTTATTTATAATAAAAATATACATAATACATAAATATCTTTTAAGCGGCAGCTTTGTATAATTGAAACTGGCACGTGACAAACCAGCTTCTTTCATGAATTACTACGTCGATGACAGCATTTCATAATTTTTATCTTGAGTGCATTCACCGGTTCAAAATACTCTTTTTTTATCAGCGGTGACTATTTTGGTGCAACTTTAACTTAAATTTGTTGTTATTCGATAATTTACAGAAAACATTAGATCGATAGACCTAACTTTAGAAAACTTTGAACTATTTCATGAGCCATCCTCTCTTGTCGAAAAATTGTACCGTGTGCAACATTTTTTGTTGATAAACGTCGCCGCCACCGATGGATAAGAAAGTCTGACTGCTGTCGATCTCCTCCATCTTGGGAACTGAGCCTGGTTTAGATTTGATCACCTGAATCATCATCAAACACTGATCGAACTTGAGGGGCGCACATTCGTTCAATTGTTCTAGAAGTTCGGACTTGGGAAAAGCTGCTGGGTCGACTTTGAGCGACTTTAGAGCTTCGATAAAGGCCTCGTAGTACGTGTTAACCAAGTCGTCGAAATTCTCATCGATAACTTTTTTCGTGGGGCTCGACATAAGGAAAAAGATAAGATCTTTCACTCCGTAATCGTAGAAACTCAATTGAAAGTCGACGATCTTCATGTCGAGGACTTTGCCCAACTCGTCGGTCTTGAACATCATGTTGTTTACCCAGAAATCATTGTGCACCAGAGTCGCCCAGGGTCCTTTAGGTTCTTCGCAATCGCTGCTCATACATTTGGCAGCGTACTCCATCGTCTTATCTACAGATTCTAAATATCTCGCTGCTTCTGGAATAATTCTTAAATCCTCGGTAGCTTTGCGCTGCATCTCAATAAGACAATTCGTAGCCGTTTCGTTGGATGGTTGCTCCAGCGCTGGTAGTACCAGTTCTTCAAATACTTTTGGCTTCTTATCCCTCATAGCTATCGCTATCGCGTGCAATTTCGCGAGCTTTTTAACCGCAAATTCCGACTGAGTTTCGTTCAATCCCAGGAGACGATCGACAATCGTGTAGCCAGAGAAATAGAGATTTTCCAACACTATAGAAGCCTGGGCATCGAATTTTTCGGGTTCATCGAGTCCCAATCTTCCTCCGTAATACTGAGCGCCTAGCCAGCTTTCCTCGGACTCGCCCGTACCGTATTCTCGTTGAAGCGATAGAAATGCTGGTGTCAAATCTCTGTAAAATTGCAATTCTTTCTGGAAAGTAAAGGGGCTGTTGAAGAGTTCCTGCAACCATGCTGTAGGTGGTGGAAGCTTCACCACGAGGTTCATAATCTCGCTCTTGGAGTTTATTGTCACTGTGGCGTTCACCGCGAGTATTAAACTGCCGAAGTTTTCGCCAGGATTCGTCAGATTTTTCCAATCGACTTTCTCGATCGTAAGCTCATCGCCGAAGGTCTGGCGCAGAAGTGCCGCCAGATCCTTAACTGGCAAAGGGCTCCCAGAAATTGACATTTCTAAAAAAAAAAAAAGATAAAAAAGACTTTTTTTTTTTTACAATTTCATATAAAGTTTTTTTATTTGTTTGCACAAGATCGGCTTTCTTGCAATCAGAAAGAAATATCCGATCAGATAAGAACTCGACTATACCGCTGTTCTTTTCTATGATTCTACATCTCTGGGCCCAAGGGAACCAAGACGTCTTTGACTCATTTCAACATCCATAAATCTTAACGAATGTTTAATAATAATTTTAAAAGTGATGCCGGTAAACAATTTTTTAATGAAAGAATTGCATAAATCAGTTTTTATTTCAAGTAATGATATCTTTATGATACAAAAAATCCTAGAGAAACAGTTAAAGTAATGTTTCGAAAAGAGGAAAACATGAACGTGAAGAAAGAAAAATTATAATCGTATCAACCGCACAAAAAATAGCATCCGACTGAAATTTTCGTCCTGGATACTTGATTTCAGCGATGTAATTAAAGGTTAACGTCGCGTTGTATTAAAAAAAAAAAAAAACAACCATGCTCGAACGCTCAATTCTTTCTCCGATGTAACACGTAATAAAAATCTTTGAATACATTTCAAACAATCATAAAATAAATTGATCTCATATCTAACTCTCGATAACCATAAATCTCAAGATAATAAGAAATTCAATAATTTTTTTGATACATTTTTACGACTAGCATCGATGACGCTAAAACTCAGAGAAGCCGTATGACGCAACGCGACATTACCGATTGCATAATTTTCTAATGCTAGCATTCTGTTTTTATATTCCTTCGAGACAATGCACCTAATTTGAATATTCAAACGTATTCTAGGCGTTGTCAGTTGACAATCGCAGTTAGGTACTTCGGAGCAGATCCGTTCTAGAAATAGTTTAACTAAATTTCGCGAGTAATAATAGCCCAAAGTCCAGTGTGAACGAGCTGAACATCGGTCGTTTCCTCAGAGCTCAGTATCAGCCTAATTCCCAAACACGCCAATTTCATTCCCAAACACGCCAGACGCAATTACATCTGCTGTCACTCGACTATTACAAAATATTCAAATAGCTTTGCATAAATCGAATGTCGCACTTGCCGGTTGTCATCATCGGCCTTGAAGCAAATATTCATTATGCTTCCGCGTTCAGTTGCCTCGGATTATCGTTTTGCGGTTTAGACATTGCGTAACAACAACCCGTATGTACCGTGAACGAGTGGCTCGTGGACAAATAAATGATCGGTGCATATAACTACGACTTTATGTCATAATATTAGCATCTCACAATGTTTATTTATTCAATTTGCACTGAAATTAAAAAGTGACGTATTTGCATAATTTTTTATACGATTATTGCATCTAATCTCTTTAATAAAATTCAATCGCCTCGTCCAACCACCTTACGGGTGATTAATATCGAGGTTTATAATCATTGCCACTCTATCGTGCTTTTGAGCACGAAGCTTAGAAGCAATAATTCTATATGTAGGACAATCATCGCCTCTCCATGATAACTAAAGCCTTCGAAGACTGTCCAAGCTGATAAGTAGTAATCGGTTATTACCACCCTATCGAAATGGAACACAGTTTCTGTTGACTAGAAGCTAATGCTTCAAAGTTCAGAGCTATCATTTATATTACAAAAATACAACGATTTTTCGCCTCTCGATTATCAACCGTTTTCTTTGATCATTGTGCGATATCCTTATTATTTCACTATAAAGTTCGAAGACTCACCGATCTCGTTTAATCCGCACACGCGTCTCACAGAGATACTATTTTCATATAGAGAAGATGTACGGAGTGGCTCTTAAATGACACTGGCTGTACGTTCTGTGTCGAAACGCAGCAATGAAACAATGACAACTAAACACTGTTTGACTTTGACCCTTATTCTTTCCCCCTTCGTATGTCGTTTCTGAACGATCCCCCCCTTTTTAATGCCAGAATTGAATCAACCAGGAGCCGGAAAAATTGACACGCTGCAAGTGCTTATTCTCGAGTTCGCATGATTGATTCGTTGATTCGAACTCATGACCTCCCATTAGAGCTCGTCAACGATCCACTTTCCTCCCCAAAGACGAGAGATCGTTGCGTCTATTTCCCTGGGAATATTTGCACCGACAAAATTTTTTTAAAAAAATCTTGCGCAATCCTTACCTGATGAATTTTCTCGAGAACACATATTTCACTGAGATCCGAGCGAAACTACAGCAGATTTTCTACGGTACGCTGTAGAATAACCGTTAAAGCAGGTCGACGAATAACCGTGTCGATTTGCTACGGTATCGCGAATGAATGACGTGCACCGATTCTATGCCGCAGTATTTACGGCTCTTATCTGCAATCCTCCTCGCCACTGCTGACCGTCCGAGTTTTCAAAATCGAAGGTTATCATGATTCATAAATACTCAGATCTTGTATTCGTTTGATAAATTAAGTAACATCCAAGATAATTACATCAACCTAGATATACGGATAAAGACACTTATCTCCTCCGACACCTCAATCCATATTTTGAATATTGATAATTGATAAAATGGAGTTAACAACACGTCCGATAAACTTTGGTAACAACGGTCACGAGGAGAACGCTTAATTACACTCTAGATCGGTATCGCTGAAGAAAATCTTTAGATTATTGGTGTTGTGTGAAATTGGTTTCCCATCCTACATGAAATACGCAATATTGTACAATTGTGTGAATGTAAAAATTAATTCTCGAAAACAACAAACAATTCTAAATAATTCAAAGCTTTGTACAACTTGTAGATAGGAAAGAATTTATATTCGTGGATCGACGTTATATTTAGATAAAAGTTCAGTGAACTATCGCTTCGAGTTACTGCTTCGAAACTAAGTTTTTTTTTTTAAACGTGAATAAACATTTTTAACAAGATGGCTGGATTGGAATATAATGGAATATTAATGAGGATCGAAAGGTTTCGGTCTACTGAACTTAGTAGCGAATTAACAAAGACTTTCGAGAAACAATGGGTGTTGATAAAGCCACATTTTGAATACAAAATCGGTGCTTAGAATAAAAAAACCATTAAAGATGGTTTGTTAAAACTAACGACGGTTTTATCCAACGATGTCCTTGTATGTGACTAGATTCTATACGCATTTGATTTCTTTGCTAGAATAAACGTCAACTTCAATCCAATTTTTATAACAAGAAACATAACGAAAAATGTAAATTTTTTTTCCTCAAGTAAACGACAGCAGTTTAGCAAATGATTTATTCAGGATTACAATAATGACTTATTTTTTAAGAATATTATTAACTTGCATTGAATTTTTTGATCTAAAAAGTAGTTTTAACGGTCTTTCTTTCGTTACTCTTCGAATTTCACTAGAGTATGCGTTATTTGATACTCTCATAAAAAGACTGGCGCATTAATGAGCTGTCGTAATATTCTATTCTTGAATTTCGCAGAACGCAGCGTGTTACAATCTAGGAGAGCAAGACGATAACGTGACAGGTATGGAAGCAGTTAGCACAGGAAGTATAAGCATCAACACCGGTGTCCCGGCACAGCCAATGTGTTATGGCCGAAACATGACATTTCCCCGACAAAGTGCATCCTACGCTCTCAGACACGAGCTCCCAGCAGTTGTTACAGAAGGAGAGAATTATAGACTTCCCGGAGAGGTACCATTAACGCGCGTTACGCGCATATTTTTCTTCGCTAATCATCGTCATCGTTGCTCATTATAATTTAATAATTGCAAATGCGATTGTCTTGCAGCAGCCAGAAAATAATGTTTGCGGTGATGGTCACTTGTCGGGCATTATGCCCGACGTTGCTATGGCGACCGCCTCGTTCGGAGCGTTGCAACTCGTCGAACAACAGGAGCTCGAGCTGGATCTTGGCGACGGCACCTCTCATCTTCTGCAGCATGGACCTGTCTCAATCGGCACTATCGGTCCTCATCATCCTCTCTTGCCCCATCAACGACAAAGACACTATCCGGGACCTCCACCACCGCCCTACATGTACCATCGCTCGAGCTCAGGCTTGCCGAGGTTCATTTGAAGAAGCCTCGCGTAAAGGTTGGCCCGCTTAGGGCAGACGCTATTTTCTCTCAATTTTTGCATCTTTCCTTGAATTTCAAAGAACGCAAACTCGCTGAACAGAAACGAGTAGAAGAACCAATTTAAATACGATAGAAATTAAATTTTTGCCATTTATATAATTGGTTCTTTACTTATCTATTTATTTTCGATTTTTAAAATTGACTACATTAAAAAAAAAGCCCCAATATCTAATATAGATATTAATAATAATACAAAAAAAATTTCAAAAGTTTTAAAGAAAATGTACAGATGCTATATTCATTTATGTTGAAAATTGAATCATTGGATGCAATATTTGGAGGATTTACCGCGTTTTGCCGTTCACCGTTGCTGAATGTATACGAGTGTTTGACGCTTCTTTGGTGTAATCGAACTACATTTTGTATTCTCGGACCAAAGTCGCTCTACGTATTCTCGGAGGCTATCTCTCCTCTCATCCAACATCTTCCTCGGTTGCGTTACTTTAGAAATAGAATTACCTGTCTTCGTCCGACGCATCGTTATACTCCGGTAACGTGGGTCATAAAGTGTGATCAATAACACATACGTACGGCTTACGAATTAATTGAACAAACGGCGTAATTAACTCTTTGCAAAAAAAAAAAAACAACAAAAAACAATAAATTTCCTGATAATTGATTTAACAGTCCATATCGATTATTTATTTTTCAAGTAAACGGCATATTGTGTTTCCTAGACGCAGGATATCGGACAGTGAGGAGCTTATTGTTAGCCAAGCACGAGGCGTAACTCATATTGGACCAATGTAACTACTGTCAGTTTAAAAGTAGCAAACTATAGATTGTATTAATGTTAATGCACGCACATTTAAGGTATTCTAGGGATCGATAAAATGAAGAAAAAAATATATATTAAAATACCTTAAGGTGTTCTGAAAGTCAACGTAACTGAATCGACGTGCGTTACACTCGAGAAAAGTTTATAAAACATCTTGTTACATTTTTGTTTTTCACTTAAAGCGCGTGATAGTTATAAAATTACAATTTCCTACGCGATTAATATTATTTGTAATTTATTTAATGAAAAAAAATACGCTGCTATCAAATATTAGCGTTTATTACAGTTTTCAAAAAGTATTATTCGATTTTGTGACAACAATTAAACGGATAATTGTCAAGGAAGCGAGACATTTTCGTAAATGCGCCTCCTCGTGCGCTCGACTTTCAGAACACATCGACTGCTTGGAGAAATAGCTTATCCCGATTAGCGTAGCTCTCTACAAAAAACAACAAAATATATAGATTTAAATATGTACCTGTTTGCGGCAATATCCTGATAATCAGCGATTTCCTTTAGGGGACTTTCCTTACATTTCTTTTCTGTTGCAATAAGTTTGTTTGTTCTTTTTTTTTTTTTTTTTTCAAATATATATATATATACAACGATACGGGCAGTGCACAGTGACAGGAAATACTAGCGATCTCGCTTACATTTTCAATACATTTTTTTTGTTCTTATAAATCAAAAATGCTCAAAAACTTAATCTTCGTGTGCTTCTTCGTCTGAAGGTAGCGCAGCTGTTCTATTTCAAAATATCTGTATTTGCGCATTTTTTTTTCTATTCTATTGTGCATAATTCTAAGCGCATTCAACGAGTTAAAAACGAGTTCGTGATAAACAGCTCGCTTTTTAAAATACGGTCGAACGAGATAGAAATGTCAACGGTAAAGCGTTAAAGAATAATTTGTTAAACTCGCGAATTAACGAAACGCGATTCACGAGTCACTCACGTTACAGGGATAAGTGTAAAGGCTTTTAAACAATTTTTTTATTGTTTGGAAATCTGTCGTGATAATATTTTTACTGTTTCTTATTTTGTGATGGCCCTGCATTACATATAAGTAGATTATCCGAATGAGAGAAATATATCGATTACATCAGCGCAGTGGTTAGAGCTCTTATCGAGTTACCTGAACAATCCGCGTTCGATCCTCCGCGATATATTTTTTCTCTCTTCGTAACATCGCCAGGGTTTCGTCTCTACAAATATTGTTACCGTGCGTCATGCATCTCAACGTCGCTTGTTGAAATCTTTGATCCACCGAATGCACTGACTGTATGCATATCTTTCAACAAGAGCGTTGGGGTGATTTGCGCATGGGTCCAATACACACTGCCCCCAAACTCTTCTCTCGATTGTTAAAGTCTCAAAATATTTTTTTATCAGGTCATTCGACGAAGAAAAAATTAAAACTACAAAAACTCGAGATAACTCGAACGTTCACTCGCAATTTTTTTTCGTTTAGTTTGCAGTTAAACGTGCAGAATTATCGCAATTAATTCTTTCGATATTCGGCGCAACGAATTAGAGTCTTTTGAATCGGCATTGTAACGAGATTAGCTGCTCGGAAGTTTTCTTAACCCCGGCCAATCACTCCGGTGTCTTTTAGTTTAATACACGAAATGTTTTTTTGTTCCTCGACGCCCTGCATTTCTATAGATTATTCAATGTTAAATCGATTATTAATTTTTCTTGCATTTTTCAAAATGCTTTCTTTATGATCTTGATTCATCCAATTATCTCTATTAGATGAAGAGTGATGCATTTTTTGCTTTATACGTTTTACCCGGTGCGTATTGATGGAGAGTTTATTGACTGCATGAGAGAAAGATCTTGTACATCGTGTAAAAATCCTTCGACAATTCTTTTTTTTTTTTTTTTTTTTAAATAAAGAAATTCGTCTTACAGTTATTATCTCGCGCGATAAATTTCCGTTGAAACATTCGAATATTTCACGTCATCGGCAGCATGAATTTCATCGATAAACTTGTGTTTTTATTTAAATTACACTGCCATTATTATAGGAAGCAGAAAAAGAAAGGAAAAACCCGTGACATTTCTCGATAAAATGAATGATTAGTTGTAGAATCATATTTAAAAACAAAATGAAAGAAGAAAAAAAAAAGATAATCTTGTAAATAGTTTAGCCCTACGATAATAAGGATCTGTTGCCAATATTCTATTGTATATAGAAAGTTAATGCGTCAACGAAAAAGTGGCTGCAAGCCCAACTCTTTTTCGTATTATAATAATATTAATAATAACGATAAAATAGTTTTTAAATTAAAATTGGTCGGAGTATCCAATCTCCCTCAAAGACCTTTCCCCTCTTACGATAATACATACGAAAGACATCTGATTTCCGTTTGATTCCGTTCGATCATGTACTTCGACATGATTTAAACACGAATCACTCTATTATTTTATTACGCTTAATCAAAAACGAGTTATTCTTTATAATTTCATTTATTCAAAAATAGATAATTACCGCCAAGTCTGAGCCATCAACGGACAAAGTTGAAGAGCTTCCTTTTTTACAACTGCCATTATTATTCTGCGGATACCTCTGTAAATCAATTCCTATTTCCGATTAAATTGCGAACGAATAAAGAAACAAATAAAACGATTATAGAAATAGAAAAAAAATACGGTGATTGGCCGCATTAGTCAAAAATTTATTTCATAAACATTATACCATCGGTATCATATGTATGCACGCAGATCATATAATCGTCTATAAAGTGGGATGTATAATGTAAAGCGATATTATTTAAACTAGTTCCTAGATACATGAAGAAAAAAACAAAACTCTACGACTCGTCCTGTTAGGGTGTAATACCTTTCAATCAATTGCATCGACAACGCATATTTGTTGTATAGATAGCTCAATTGAACAAGAAAAAAATAAATCGTAAAACAACAAAAAAATATAAGCGTTCACTCACGACGTTAAAGAACGGAATACCGCACTTCCGGGAAAAACAAAAATCTTATTAATTTTGTGATATTTTAACAATCGGGCGATGTTTCCCGTCGTGTTAAAGAAAAAGTTTAAATTAAATCAATACTTTAACAGAACGTACATACTACACGAAGATAAGAGAACAAGAAATTGAGAATGATTGGACGTGATTGTCATTTATTGTTTGTGTGATGAAGAAAGAAGTGTGTATGTACATGGATGTATGTGTAAATATAAATATAAATATATATATATATTTATATTTATATTTATATAATAGAATAGGATTATTGCATTCTAATGTCGATTTAACTTATAATACTTATTATTAGATATATATGGATTATGATGAATAAATAAATAAATTTAAAAAATCGAGTTAACGATAAAATTTATGTCCTTTTGATTATTTAAATGATTGGGAAGCTATTATTTGTACCTAATTATGCTAGACTGAATAAACAATGAAAATTGGAGTAATCGAGTATGCTGAATTATACAATTGTTCCTTGAACCTTGGATGTAAACATAAACGAACGATAAGCAACTCTTGCTTGTATAAAACTATTTTTTTATTGTTCACAAGCAAAATACAGTCGCTGCATATACTACGGCAAGTTTTACAAAATTATGTTCACGCGCGTTGGTCGACGAATCCAGCTTAATGTAATTATTTCGAAACTGTTTATTGCAATACTTAATTTTATTGTTGTACCGGTGAACGTTTAATGATTTCGTACATGTTCATTGAACTTTGCGCATTTATATAAGATACCGGCGCAAGGAACATGCGCCGATGAAACGTGTTCGGTGCGCGAGTGATGTAGTCTGGCAGCGGGAACGATCAGAGCAAGCGAGAGTCGGCGCCCTGGCACAAGTTTATACTCGAAAGCCGAGGGCCTACTTGAGAGTTCGAAGACAGCAGAGGCTCTGTTATTTACGGTGAGAAATTGTGCTTGTCATCGCATAAACATAAATCATCCCACCTTTCTCTCATCGATTATTCGTAGACTACGCGAAATTATTCGAATACTCACTTACGGCGTGTCTCACTTTTTCTTTCATTTTTGATACTATGATCAATAGTAATTATACTCTGCCGATGTTATCAGAACCTACGAGTGTTCATCGTATACAACAATGATTTATCATGATTGATTATTAATTAATACGTGCCACTCATTACCAACGATTAGATTAAAATATATCGAGTACGTAAAATTGATGTGTGAGTGAGAAACATGTGGTTATACGTAGAGATCAGATGTACATGAACTCGATATATATATGCCTATTAATGATAAAGGTGACATAACTCGTTTAATTACTATCTTAACAAATGTACGATTAATAAAATGTATGAATATCGAATGATCTTATAACCTTAAATTAATAATTAGTTAGGCAAATAGCAATTTTTCAATTCTTGCATAAGTATATGACGCTGAATGATTCAAAGTTGAATTTTTTTTAATTTAACGCATCTATTTATCTAATTATCATTTATAGTTATTGAATTTGCAGTCTATTAACTTTGAGAAATTATATTAGCTTTCAGCATGCGCGTCGGTAGGATTCCGCTCTAAGAAGATAACGCGAGCTCGGTTAAAAATGCTTCTAACACTTTTCTACATGATGGCGACATGGCTTCAGGCGTTAAGACTTTCGAGTTTGAAAGCTCAGCTGGCCGCTGCTCTGGCAGGATCCGAAGTTGGTCGACCGTCCATTATGTTTAGTACAAAAGCATCGGACAATGCTAAAAATGGTATATCGCTTGTTCATATTTTAATGGAATATTTTTATGGAATTGCGTTAATTGTTATTTCAATTATGCAATTTCTTTCATCGATCCAGTTCAGGGTGGAAGCAAAACAACAAACAAAGACGAGAGCTCCGATGTCCTCAGCTCTCAATTCTGTGTTAATCGCAGCATAGCCAGACTAGGAGATCTACTGTGGTATCTCAGAGACAAGAAATTGTGCACTGTTTATCCGCAGGTTTGTTTCTCTCAAGTATTTTTTTTTAAACCTTTGGAATTGTAGAATCGACTTTTAAGCTTCTGTCTTTTTTACCCTGCAGTGAGTGCAAAAAACAATGAACATGAAAACTGCCAATAAATTTCATTCGTCAAAATAAGAAAAAAACATTTTATTTCTCTAACGGAAAATAAATCGTATAAAAGAAACCCATTGGATTGCTTGTTCGAAACGGTGTTCTGGTTATGTGAATAAATTCCCAGATCCGAATATAAAAAACCGTAGGAGAATCTCAATTTTTTTGTACGAATAGAAGAAAACATTGAAAATAATGAAACTCTTACAATTTGTTACATGCGGGTCTGGGTTTTTTGTACATGAACACCGTTATGAACGATCAATCGTGTGCAATTGTTGATACGATTTTTCGTATCAACTCAAATGAACTCTTTTATCTGCTGCGTGGACTTCATTTTAGTATTTCCTGCAATTAATGGTCCCATTATTCGTTAACTTATTAATTTGTTATTCAATTATAACGAGTAACATGTCATTTGTTTTTTTCATTGAAAAATACTTATTTTCATTTACCGTTTAAACGTACTCTACAAATTGTGATAATCTCAATTTAATACATTTTTGCAGCAAAAAATCGAAGTTGGCGAGTGGTTAATTTTCCCAAAAGGAAATGTGCAGTTTCCACTTTATGTACAAAACCATGGTCAAGCAAACTTAAACGATAGTACAAAAATGCATGTGCTGATAGAGGCTGATGCGGGAATTTATTATCCTCAAGCATATGCAAAGGCAACAAGGGTATTTATATAAAATATATATTTTTTATAAACTAAGTCAACAATTATTGCAGTAAAATATATAAATATTTGTTTACAGCTCGAAGATTACGGTAATATCGTTACGTGGACGATCGACAAGGATTTCGCAGCGATTCTGGAAACCGATTTGGATCACATGAATAAATTATTGATCGCTCTGATGCATGGACAGTGTTTTATTAACAACGGATTGCTTCTTACACGAGTTGAATGTAAGTTTGAAGAATAAAACTCCAATTTCATTATATTTCACGGGCAGTAAATCGTCTACAGGTTCCAACTCAACACAGCAGCGACTCTACACGCGTAAACTGCACACTGTTAATTCCAAATCGTACCAGGTGTACAGTTGACGAGTGTAGAGTCGCTGCTGCGTTGAGTTGGAATCTGTAGAAACGAATTACTGCCTATTTCACGTATATACGATGTATTGATACGTCGGACGTATGGCAGTATGAGAGAGACAGACGTGAGACGATGTGTATCACTTCCTCTTAAAGAAAAGTAGACTTACAATGTATGTTTTCCTAGCTATCGTGGTATCGGGCAAGCCGTGTGTTTATAACTCAGAAGAATTCTTTCCTCATCATTACGATAAGAGTGAGTTGTATCCAAGTTACAAAAAGTCTACAAAGTCTTTTGCTAATTACGATTAATTGTTAACTACAGCACACGTTAATTGAGTTTGCCTTTCATGTAGAACTTAATTTTCTCATGCAGAAGTCAATTGTAATTGCTTTTCATGCAGAACTTATCGGAAAAGCGCAGTGGGTGGCCCACATAAAAAAATTGAGAGCGTTTAGCAGCACAGCTAAACAAGTGGTGCAACAAGGAGTATGTTTGGGAATCAAGGAAGTGCCGGGTTTACTGATATCACCGGGTAATCAGCCGATTACATTACACATACCGACGATACTAGAAATCAAAATTCCAGTTGAAACTGCCGGTACGTAGTTTTATTTTTTATAACAATTTTACGAAATTTACATCGTTAGCGTTTAAAAAATTTTTCATAATTTTTCTTGTATTCTTTTCAGAGAACGATTTAAAGTCTTCGGACGATACCGAGGTACCATCGACCCCCCCGCCAACACCGGCGGCTCCAACCACCGATGAAAACGAGACTGCATCGATAATCACTAGAAAATTAAACGAATTATTCGACCGTAGTCCCGTGGAATCTTCTCCCGTCACAGAGCAGGCATCAAATAATTGCAGCACGTTACAAGCGGCCAATCTTACAGAGCCTCCGAATCTCCTGACTCCAGAAACTACCAAAGACCTGCAGGAATCGATATCCATGGTTTCTCCGAGCGTCGTTGCTCAAACGTTCTCCACTGCCGTCACTGCCAAAACTCCGAATCGCATGTTTTCCACGGCTACTTCGCAGTAAAAAAATTGTCATTTTCTTTTTCATTTCTTAAAATTATACTTAAGACGATGTGCTACGCATAGTCTGTCTCTCAGGTCGCCATACGTGAGAGGAAGGTAGCAGAATTTTTCCATCGCGAAGCTCTCCGATATGATTGATATTTTAGATAAAAGACGTGAACTGTGAATCTTAAAATTGTGAAACGCAGTTCAATGTTCTCGTGTTTTATCCGAAAGATCAATCAATCGAATCAAGGCGGGGAAATATGCGATAAGGAATTTCTTTTGTTCTCTCTTTGGCACGTATAGCGATCCAAGAAAGACCGACGAACCGGAGATGTTTTGGATAAATAAATAATTATTATTCAATGCGATTAAACAGTTAACTTCAATATTGTTACAGTTTTACGCCTGCGAAAAGGCCCCCGGCGAATTACAACACCAACATTAAGCCTCCGAACATATTTATCTACGCGGATAGCACAATAGCCACGGAAAATATAAAAAACGTTCTAGGACTGATCTTAAATAAAGACAAGTAAGTTTCTCACGATTGACTCTAAAATACACAATTAGCCTCTTAACTATGATAAAAATTACGTTACTAGATATACAATTTACACGTTGTCGCTCGAAGAGGCTCGGAAAAACATTTGGATGGACCAGACGGTGCTGGTGATTGTTTGCGGAACCGTAGGATCCGAAGTATCCGGCCAGCTCGTTGAATACATGGTCCGTGGTGGTCGGCTTTTGGCTCTGTGCTCCGATACGCTTCACACTCTTCTTCCGTCTTTCAAAACAGCCGAAGTACGCGAACACGAGCTCGTGCGTTTCTCTTACGGAAAGTGGAAACACGTCCAGATGATGCATCATATATTCTGCTATCAAGCGTCACCAATTAAAACGCGCTTCTCCCAAGACCACGAGGACTCTAGGTGAGTCTGCCTATCGCATACGCTCTATACATCAGCAATGATTACGTTAGAATTCATTTCGCAGAACAACTGCGCCGCAAACCCCAGTCTCGGCAATCGTACGCGATTGCGCAGGACAAACTCATACGTTTCACGTTCAAGTTCTCGCGACCGAAGAAACTTGGCACACACCAAGCATTATACTCGCGAATCTTCCCGAGAGCGGAGGACGAGCTGTCTTCTCCCAAATTCACTTGGAAGCCGATCCATCGCAGTACGAATTCGAAGAGACGAAATTCAACGCTCTTAAACAGAGTAATAACACACGATTAGAAATATTCAGCGACCTTCTCACTACTCACTTCGCCATGAGTGTCAATACCGAGCTGCCTGTGCCGCCCAAATACAGCCCTGGATTTTTCCTTGGAAGACACGAGGTATTTAACGGTTTCTTTTTCAGAATTATCGTTTAATTGTATTGAAAAAAATTATCTCATGCACGCTTCATTCACGAACCATATTTCGCTGCCGACAGAGCTTATGCAGGTTTCGTTTAATCGTTATAGAAATTTTATTAAGAAATATTGGAAAATTTGAAAACAAATAATGAATTTTGGTAAAAAAAAATGATTTTTCTTGTACATTATAAATAAAACGAGTAATTTTATTGGCTACACACTATTTTCTATTCTGCTATTTTGAGATTTACTCCTTAATTTTTTTATGTCCATTGAGACCTTTTTGCATAATTTTCTAAATAAATAACGTAAATCGTCATAATTTCTAAGCCAATCGAAGTAATTTGATGAAATCTGATCCACAAACATTTCATAAAGTCTCCAAATCTTATCTCCAAGGTAAAAAATGTATTAAAAAACATTGATTGCGACAAAAATTGATGAAAAGAAAAATGTTAGAGCCAAAAACATAAAAAATCCTATTAAAGTTATTTTTAAAAAATCAGTCAGTAGGAAGGAAAATAGTTTTTAGCTTTTCGTTGAGAGGTTCGCATTACGAGTGAAAGCAAAGTTTTATAGACCGGCGAGTTAGTAAACGCAGTCGGTAAAACTCTGTATTTCCTCGAAATAATGCGCAATTGGTTGATAAGTTGTCAAAACAAAAACAGTCTCGCGATTCTTGGTATTGCGCGTCATCGTAGCCGCATGTTTATAAGGAAATTGCATTCGAATTACGCTCCGATTAGCCTCATGCTTATGTATTATTTAGCTAAAGTTAGATATGCTGGAGCAACTGAAAACAAAGATGGGATCGAACGACGTATTGAAAACGGATAAAATGGATTTACAATTCTGCGGTACAACGACGCAGCCGATGGCTGCAACTGCTTCGCTTTTGCCAATAATGGTCCATCAGTGTCCCGATAATTTTTCGACAGTAGAGTACTTTGAGGTAAGAATTCAGCGATAGTTTTCCTCATCCGTACGAGGAAAACTAACTTATTTATTAAAACGCTTATACGTAACGAGGAAAATTACCGCCAATCGTGTTCGTAGAATTTAAAAACAAAGGAGTTAGGTCGACTGGTTGTATACGCGGACGTTATGACGTCTTCGATGAACGTCGTAGCAGGACGTCGGTTTCCTCACGGTTTCACTGTTATTCCGAGGCAACAAACACAGGGTCAAGGTGAGATTAACGTTTCATAGCGGGTTAATCAATTCTTTTTTTTTCTTTTTCTACCTTAGCTATGCAACAGATCTTGACAAAACAGTTATTTCTGATTTATAGGTCGAAATAAAAACGTATGGCTTAGCCCGATCGGTTGCGCCATGTACACAATGCAATTGCACATCCCATTGAGCTCCGAGCTCGGGTCTCGTCTTCCGATTCTCCAACATCTCGTCTCGGTTGCTACTGTTAGCGCCGTCACGTCTGTTCCCGGCTACGAGGTTCGATTTTTTTTTGACGATTATTTCAATTCGGCGATAGATAATGATAAATAAACCGGTAGAACTCGGTCGGGATTTTTCGATTGACAATGTTTTTTTCTTTTACAAATAAATCTTTTTATTATTATAATGTGACGTTTTACAAATTAGATAAGCTATCGAATTGATTAATTCTTTTATAATTTCACGTAAATTTAATCAATCCAGTTGGAACGATTATTCAAATTAGTTTTAATATGTTAAATAAGTTCGAGAAACTACTTTTTTTTTTTTTTTTTTTTTTACATAAACTATGATTTTTAAACTTTTGCACGTGAATCTTACGCTCTATCGGTAAAACCAACTGACAATGAGACAAAAGACTGGACAATCACTATTTTGCAGAACATCGACCTCAGGCTCAAATGGCCAAATGACATATACGCGGGGAGTGCAACAAAAATTGGCGGGCTTATAGTTACCACGCAAATCGAATCGTCCGTAGCTATCTGCAACATCGGTAGTACACATGGCATCCATTTTCAAAAAATCTCCAGATCCGCGTTCTCTCACAGCTATAAAAACATTCGTGAAACTATTTGTTTCAGGCGTGGGTGTAAATCTTACCAACAGCTATCCGACGTGTTGCATCAATGATGTTATAGTTGCGTACAATGAAAAGAACGGCACAAAATTGCCAAAACTCTCCTACGAACGATTTATGGCGCTCCTTTTCACCGAACTCGAGAATTTGTTGCTTCTAGTGCAGGACGGTAACATGGATCAGTTTTTCAAGCGCTATTACGACTATTGGATGCATACGTGAGAACATTATTAATTATTTATCAATGAAAATCATTTTTAGATTTGAAAAATCGTTTCTTTAACCTTCACGAGTGAGAATTAATAAAATTATTTATATATTTTTACAGTGACGCGGAAATAACTGTAATAACAGCGGATAGAAAGTCTCAGGAAGTGCAGATCCTCGGAATCGACAGAGACGGCTTCTTGGAGGTTCGAGAAAAAAATGGCAAAGTATTTTCCGTTCATCCGGATGGTAACAGCTTTGATATTCTCAAAGGATTGATAGCTCCCTCCGCAATATTATAATTTTTGTTATTATTGCGAGCAAGTCACACAAATTTTGTTATTTTTTTTTCGCGAATGCGAGATTCTCTGTGTAAGCGTTATTTATTTTATACATTCCTCAACGATAGTTTCAGGAAATGGTTTTTTGTTCCGTAGTCTCGTATTACCTTAACAAACACGTATATTCATAAAACTTACGCGAATATACCGTCAGGGTACTGTAAATTCATCACAGACGTTTCGTTGAATTAAAAAAAAAAAAACACGAAACGATAAAATGTTGTACAAAAGAAAAATTAACGACTGAACCGACGCGCTAGTTATTGTAATTATTTTTATTAGTGTAAAACATAATTTTTCTTTTTTTATTTCAATTTATCGGGATTTAATCACAAATGTCATGACATTATACGAACTGCTCCAAGTTCTTTAAATTTTCATTATTATTTTTGAAAGAGCGTACTGTAAAAGAAAAAGATATAAAATTAAGTTTTTCTTCAATCATAATTGGCTATCCAACAATAATTAGATCATAAATTCGTTACGATAATTCTATAAATTAAGATGTTTATGTTGCAAAGCGAATATATCGAAAGTCAATTACACAACTCCAAAGATTTCATAAATACGATCTCACGGAAAGAATAATCCGATAAGCATTGCTTATCGAGTTCATTCGACAGATAAATTTTCATTGCTATTTACGCGATTAAAATATTTGTTTCCATTGACGTTGAGTAGCGTTATAAGACAAGGGTAAGAGTATATTTACGAGCAATTAGAGCATATCTGTGTACACAAATATACGAGATTCTCAGCAACTTCCAACACGTCGAAAATCACGAGAGGCAGTAGACGAAGTTTGGCGTAACAATGTATCGAGAGTTAATTATTGTACTATTCGTTAAAGATGACTGCACAGGCCTAGAGGGTACGATACCAGAAACATTTATCTTCCCTCAGTGTTTAATTGCCCCAAGTACAATGAATAAAGTAAATTAAAAATCAAATATGCAACGTTGCATGTCGTTATTCCAAACTTTGCATAAAAATCGCTGTACGTGTCTGTACTTAAGAAATGTATACTACGCAAATGTTAAGTTAATGGAATTATGTATCTTCGTGAAAAAGAAGAAGAGAAAGAAAAGTTTATCGTGATCGTGTAAGCGTAAAGAATGGAAACTCTTTAAGACATTCTATGTTGCCTGATAAAATTATATTATTGACTTATTAAGTGTGCAATATTCGTACTGCCTATCCTTATCCTTTTAAAATATCGAACATATGCCTAAAAAACGTTTAAAGGTTCGATACATTTGTTTGTTTGTTTTTTGTTTTTAAATTACAGATTGATTATCGAAAAAATAACGAGGCTTTTGCGCTATAACGAACATATTTGTTTTATTCACGGGAATATCAAGCTATAACAACGTGTAGCGGGACATCGGAAATGCATCTCGATTATTTACTTCATAATAATGCGACAAATTTCGAAGATGCTGTCGTTATATCGGATTTTACAAACACGATACTTCAAGTTCCGTGTAATATGTGAAGTACAGACTAGAGCTGAGAGCACGCGGAGCCTCTTAATGTTCGGGCTTGGGCATGGGCGTGGCGACATCACGGTCGTCGGGCTGGCTTTCGGGATCATGCGGCCAGATAGTCGGTTTATCGATATTGATAGCTATGTCGGGATATAATTCGGCAAAGTCTTCCATTGTCATCTGATCAAAGGGAAGAAGAGCCTTGAGCCTCGCGGCCTCAGCAGTGAATGTCTCGATGCGCTTGTTCGATTCCACTTTAAATTTTTCAATTTCAGCCAACTGTAAAATTAAAGTAATCAATCAGCAATATAATAGAACGTTAAACATTGTGAGAAAAAGGTGCGGATACTCACGACCACTTTCTCACGCTCTTCAATTCTTGCCGTATATTTATCGACCGGGTATGGGATGCTCAAAGACTCGTACTCTTTCTGAAATTTATCTACCATGCCGGGAACCGGAACATTCTTCTTGTACAGAGCCCAATCAATTTTTAATGGCGATTCAGAAAATGATGTGACTCTGTAAAATACGTAAACGTTGATGAAACGAATATTAATTATTATATCAATGAAATAAACATTGAATGATACATAATCATTGAGTAATTAATGAAATTGATTTTAAAAAGGCAGAGGATTCGTATTGAGAGTCAATCACTTTTTCTGCTATTGGAGCAAATCGATTCAATTATTTTAGCGTTAAATATAATTTTTTATAGTCACAATGCAGACAATTAAACCTGCGCGCTAAACTTGCTCAAACTATGCTATCTAAATCTCAGGAAGAGTCCTGGAATACAAATTTTATCTATAAATGAACCGTCGAGCGATGTATTTTCTACAATTTCAAGACATTCCGCAAGTGCTTAGTGGTTTAATTTTTATAAATATTTTGTTGTCTACAGTCCCTAAGTCTAACGAATAACTTTAGAACTTAATTTACCAAAAACAAATGGGCAAAATAGAAAAATCATCTATCACATCTAACTTCGATACACATGCTCAATCGTTAAAAGATAATAAATAAACCAAAAGTTAAACATCAAAGTTATAAATGTAGATTTTTATCTGTAAGGTCGAAGGTCGTTTGTAGAACATTCCGGACGAGCAAAAGAGAACACGACAAGATTTTAATCACTGCTGAACTATATAGAAAACAAATATAGGTTAACTCAACCATATTTTTAAAAGAAGTAACCGTCGAAGAATTCTACCGAGTCAAAGTTTTGCGACAAACTACATTGGTCCATCCAAATTGAAAGCAGACCGCAGTTACATCGAGCAAATTTTTACTGCGTCTTCACCATTCGGATCTTAAAATATATTTGATTGATTGTCGAAGAATTTTATAGAGTAAAAATTTTGCAACGATCCGCATAGAAAGTAAAATTTTTTTAGGAGTTAACCATTCGGAACTCGAAAAAAATTTGAAAATATCGTCAAAGAATTGTAAAATAACATTTTTGACGAGCCTAACGAAGCGCCTGATACATTTTTTACCTTAAAAAATAACGATTTCTCAAAAATTTACGATAATTATATAATAATTATGAAGCCAGCACAGCCAGTCAACGTACCTTTGAAGAAACTGATCGGATTGCGATTTCAGTGCGACGAAATTATGTTTCTCAGACTCGGGAATCATCTCGGCCATAGCGGCCCATTGTATTCCCTTCAACGCTCGTCGAGCCATATTTTTGACAAATTGAAACGTCGAGGTTTACGATTGAATTGATATGGCTCTCTCCGACACGATGACGATCCCCGGTCGTCTTCTCTCTGGCCTCTCGTGCACTCCCGTGAAAATAGCCAAATAGACGTTTCAACGGAGTCGATCGGTGTCACGAGATTCATCGAATTGCCGTGTCAGTGACGCTCAAGCTAACAGAGCGACGTACACAGCTGATGTGCTCTTATCAGTGCCAATGAGCGATCTAAAAATTTCGACCGAATGGAATGTAACGCACTAAGCAAGAGCAGATAGGTCAAGAAACACAGCATCCTTCATGTTTTCCTACGAAAATCATATATTTTTACAGAGAATGGCCTGCAGAGCTATTTGATAACATCCGGATATTGATAAGAGGAGGCTCGTGTACAAGATAGAACGACATTTGTGATATTAATTTCCAAAAATCTGTTGAATTACAGCATCCCGCATGATCCGTGGTGGTCATACATTCCCAGCTCAGACACAGCTGACTCGATGTGCGATGTGAAAGAACGTATTATCTTATCAGTACCAATCGGAGAGCCGGAAAGTTCGAACGAATGGAATGTCATGGGTAAAAAAGAGAGCAGCGTGATACGACGAAGGGCGCAGCAGCAGCATCCCTTCCATAACCCAAGGAAAATCATCCATTCGCATTGAGACTCGCTTGAGAGTGTGGCAAGACGAAACTCAGTGATAACGAGAAGAGCGATTAGAGAGGGGTTCCGCCAAGTGTCAACCAGTATCGAGCAATTGGTGAGAGTCGCAGGGCGCGCAGTATGTGAATGGGGTAACGTCGCTGCTGCCGCGAGAGAGAAGACGAAAAGGAGGGGCTGGTAACAACGTGCGAATCGATCGATAAGGCACAAACTGGGTATGACCCGAAAGGAGGGGTTTCTCTGGGCAAGGGCGGA
Source organism: Cylloceria caligata (assembly GCA_963942595.1). Lineage (NCBI taxonomy): Eukaryota > Metazoa > Arthropoda > Insecta > Hymenoptera > Ichneumonidae > Cylloceria > Cylloceria caligata. The sequence continues at coordinate 70,260,597 of OZ012707.1, forward strand.
GTGGGTGGTGGTAGTGGTGGTTGGGCAATGGACATCATAAAGAGGATAGGATAATACATATTGGTGCGCGTCTATCGAAACAATCAGCCTGCTTAATATTCGGCCGCTTTAATAACACGTTTACGTTTACGATGTAGTTATGCCGAAAAAAAGTGGGAAAAATGTGAGAGAATCGCGTATCGGCAAGAGGATTCACGAGGTAACGAAAATCGCGAGTCCCGAAGTCATTGTTAAACCATTTCGTAGCATCCATATCAATGTCAAAACCGCCAAGAGATGGTTTTTTGTGAAAAAACGTTTGGAATTAGTTACCGACGATGATCTCGCGGCATATCTTCTGGATCTCGCTGAACCTATCGTCAGGTATGTTCGAACACGTTTACACCTTCGTTCATATGTGTTTTGCGGCGGTTTTTCTTTCGTTCGGGAATTATTCGTGTGGTAACTTCGAACACATGGAGGATACACTGTCACCCCTATTGGGGGTTCCCCCCCCCCCCCCTGATTGTATACGCGAGAAATCAAGTGACACGCACCTGTGTTGAGGTTTTCTTAAGGAAGATAATAATTTTAGCCTCTGACTGGAAGAAGAATCGATAGACCTTAACCCGGAAAAATCTTTTCTCAACTGTCTTACAGTACAATCTCATTAAATAAGAAATGACTAAAGGAATGATAATGATAACTCGATTTTATGTTTAAAAGATAAATTATTGAAGACTATCGACATGTTAAAAATGTTATAACGAAAAACTAAATTCATTTTTACTATTTTTATTAATAGTATTTTATAATAATTATTGTAAGGATATTAATGTTTTAAAAAGACAAGGACTGCTTGGTCTACGAGAGAAATATTGATAATATCGTTTAATTTATTGAATTATGTTTCATTTGAATAATTACCAGAAAAAGTATTTTTTACTGTTGTTACATTTTGTTTTATTAAGGCGAGATGGCAAATGCGCAAACTCCGGAGATTGGAAAACGGATCAGGATAAAGAGAACGACCTGGAGGTTGTCAAGATCGACGAGAAGGAGTCGTTCAATGGCGAGGAACCCTTGCGTCGTAGTCCAAGAAAACAACTTCCCATTGCACCGGAAGCTGCGGAGCCTCCGACGGAATCTGCAAAGAATGTACAGTCGAACCAACCGGATGTACCGGTGAACCAAGTCCCTGAGCCACATGAAAAACGGAGATCCAGAGTTAAGCACCACAAAACCAAGGGCAAGCATCACAGAGACAAACGCAGCAAGAGAAAACATTCCAAGAACAGCGAGGACAAGAATCTAGACCAACTCAATGATCAGAAACTTGTTTTATCGCCAGTGGACGATAAGACTGAAGAATCCGAGACAATTCTCAAACAACGTAATGTCGTACTCTCTTCTGATCCAAAATTAGTCGTTGAGTGCTTATCCATCGTTGACAAAAATATAAAGTCTGAGATACGTGATGTTTCACACGGAAATGAAAGATTGTGCAGCACCGAGCTCGTCAGCAATTGGAATGAAGAGAGGAACGAGGCCGAAAACTCGGTTGAAGAAAATTCAAGTAAAGATAATGATTTGGTGGACGTGAGCAAAGAATTTTTAAACGTCGGGTCAAATCACAATTTCGAGGATTCAACAGCCGGAAACGATGGATACAACGTCAAAGCGGACGTGCAAAAAAAATTGTTTGAGAATAATTTCAACGACAAAAGTAGCGATGTCACCGAGAACAAGAATCTCGAGGCAGAAATTGAGTCAGTCGAGGCGCGGATGAAGAAGATTATCGAGGAAAAGAAGACGAAGAAAAAGCGCAAGCATCCGAAGCAGGATTTACCGGTGAAGAATGAAATTTCACCGGATAATCCTGCGGAGGAGACCGTTCACAAACGACACAAGAAAAAGCACAAGTATCCGACTCTACACAAGAAAAGAAGATACCACGACGTACGCAAAGCGCCGCAGGATGGGCGTGCCGCGGGATTGGAGGATCTGGAGACTCCTGAACTGGATATAATTCTTCCGGAGCCGTTACCAGCGATTTACATCGCGCAACCGGAAGTAGATGCTGTGGGGATCGTCACGGAGCCTCAGAGGCTGGCTATCAAGATAAAACTCTGCTCGGATTGCAACGATCGTCACGTCGAGGACGCTTGTCCGCTCAATTCGACGGAATGCGTTATTGCGGATGCCGTGAGTCACAAGGACTGGTTGAACGCGCACCAGAACAATACGGATGTGACGAAAGCCGTAGTTTTGGACGATCCGATGTCCGAAGGTTACGCGGTGTTCAACGAGGACGCCGAGGACTCGGACGAGGAGTCTGCACCTGGAGAACAGTACAAGAGCAAGACGAAAGTCGAGGGAGAGGAGAAGCAATTGCATGTGAGCGAGGATCGCCCGCTGTACTCCAGAGAATCTTTGCCCGACTGTTTCGAATTCAAAATTACAACTCCGGAGCATGGGATTGGAATTTATGCGCGGTACTGCTTGCCCATGTACGCGAAATTGGGCCCACTAGTCGGCAATCTGGTCAAGGAGATGGATATTCCAGATGATTTTTCCATGCGACACATCTGGGAGGTGATGAGTGATTTTATTTACGTAATTTACGTATAAAATTTGGTACAAACAAATATTTATGTTACTTTTGTTGCAAATATTTATCCAGGCTAACGGTCATGTTATTTTACAGGTCGACGACAATGGAAAAACTTTGTACATCAGTACGACCAATCCGTTGAAGAGCAACTGGATTCGATATATGAGACCGGCGGATACCAAAGACGATAGAACCGTTGCTGTTGTCTCTAAACACGGAGAATTGCATCTCGTTACCACGCAAACTATTACAACGGGAATGGAGCTCACGTACTGGGCGGACTCACAGTCTTCCACATGGACTAGAAAAAATAAAACAGATAAAACGAGTGAGTTCTCAACTTTTTCGATACATTTAATCGTGAGATTTCTTTCTAACGCTTTTTTAAAAATTTATATTCACAGATTGCGGAGGATGCAATTTGAACTTCACGCACCCGATATACTATCGTCTTCATTGCTGTATATTTCACGATACGAACTACAGTCTCACTATAAGAAAATATCATTGCAAGGTAATTCGACTTTTTCTTTTATTTAATCGTATAGTTGACAGTTAAAGATATTATTTTTTTTTTAAGATATGCGGCGATGCGGTGTTAGGAAAAGATAATATAATGAAACACGCGGCTGACTTGCACGGTGGTCGCGGGGCTTATCAATGTCAGTACTGCAGAAAATTCTTTCTACGGTTGAATTATCTCGAAATGCATAGAACTTACGGATGCTCGCAGAATCCTCAACGATCGAGGCCTCTGTGTGATTTTTGCGGTCGAAAATTCTGTCAGCCTCAGAAATTGAAAGTGCACATCAAAAGAATGCACAGTGGTGAGTTTAACACAATTTATAATAAATAAAAGTGATAAACTATATTTTTTTTAAACGAAATTCAATGCCAATTTAAACGAGTTATTGGATTTTTAGATATGTCCGAGGTTCTTCGAGAATTTCAATGTAAACTGTGCCTGAAACTTCTTGGTTCGCGAGCCGCTCTTCAACGCCACATGAAGGAAGTCCATCATAAGGACGTCGTCGCTGCCGCGACTTGTGATCGCTGCGGTAAAATGTTTCAGAATAAGAGTAACTTGAAAATTCACATGTTGACGCACAGTGGAGTCAAACCTTTCAAGTAAGTTTGTAAAAAAATCTTTGGTGTTTTTGTTTTCCCTTTATTTGCATCTTAAGAATCTTTTCAGTCGCAAATTTCCTGCTAAACACGAATTGAATAAACTTTTCGACAAAAAACTATAAACTTTTTTGTCGAAATCCGTTTTAAAAAATTGCCATTGAACTTCCAGGTGTAAAGAGAAGAATTGCAAGGCCGCCTTTACGACGAAACAATGTCTCCAATTCCACTACAAAAAGGTTCACGGTCTCACGGAAGAAATGATGCCGAAGATCGAGAGATCCGTGGCGTATACTTTTGACGCTTACAGCGGTGGTCTCGTTGAGGATATTGGCAGAGGGCAGACTTCCAGATCCGGCAGAAGAGGCTCACAGGTAATTTATTATCGATCCTTCTCATTATTACAAATTGAGTCGCGTAAGATGAATTTTTATCGAATAATTTTTCGTTAACAGCAGGACAATAGCAACAGCGTAATGTCCCTGGATGACTGTAGCTCCGAGCACAGCTCCAGAGCCGACGCTTCTATCAGCTCGTTCCAAGCAACGATCAACGAATTTGAAAACGACGTCGTGAGTACCTCGAGAAGCCACTTGGATCGGGAAGCACAAGATCGTGAAGTCCAAGAACGCGAGTTGCGCGATCAGGAGATACAAGATCAAGAAATGCAAAATCGCGAATTACAAGATCACGAAATGCGAAATCGCGATTTGCATGATCACGAAATGCGAAGTCGCGATTTGCATGATCATGAAGTGCAAAATCGCGATTTGCATGATCACGAAATGCAAAATCGCAATTTGCATGATCACGAAATGCAAAATCGCGACTTGCATGATCACGAAATGCAAAATCGCGACTTGCAAGAACGCGTGATCAAGAATCGCGAATTGCACGATCACGAAATGCAAAATCGGGACTTGCAGAATCACGGAATCCAAAATCACGATTTGCACGATCACGAAATGCAAAATCGCAACTTGGAGGATCACGAATTACAAAATCGAGACTTGCAGGATCATGAATTACAAAATCGCGATTTGCAGGAGCGTGACATCCAAGAATCACCGTCACCTTCCTGCCACCAAGAAATCCAAATACCTTCATCGGCGGTGGCCCCTCTGGAAACCCTGCGACCTTCCCCCGAGGTAGATTTCTACGGAATGTCGCGACTACAGAGCAAAGGAAGCAAAAAGTGGATGGGCGAATTTAATCCCCCAGCGGAGCCGGAAATCGTTCAGCAGCATTCCGTAGCATCGTCGCGAGACGTTTACGAATTCGACGAAAATCCTAAAAAAGACAATAGTAGAAACGACTCGGTGTCGTCGAGTCTGATGAACGGCAGTAAGCTCGGATTGAATATTTACCGTCGTCCCGAGAGCACAAACGCGAGTTTATTAGTAGAGGCGGCATTGGACGCCGCTGAGAGGGACATAGGCGCAGTTTCGAGTCCCATGCTCGACGACAGCGACCGCGACGGTAACTTATACTCGATATCGAGTCAATTACAGTCACCATTGCCTTCGAGATCTTCCGAAAGCCATCTCGAGTCTTATATTCAACAGCAGGAGGACTTGATGTCCCCCTCAGCGACTCCGGATGGCCGAAAAACTCCTCCGAGTCACGTACAAATCGATTATCACCTTCACCGTCCGGTTGAGTACATAAACTCCCCGAGAACGCACAACATAGAGCAGTATCTTCCTCAAGACGAGTTGCCGCGGGTCTCCTCGCCCGGTGGCTACATCCACATCCCCCAGGAGGATCTGACGTCACCCTCGGCGACGCCGAATCCCACTCGCTATCAAGGAATTCACCATCCTCATCACCACCACCATCATCAAGTACCCACGGACAATCTATCGAGCGACGAGGGTGACTCGGTAGCTCAAAATTTGAGTCTTTCCGTGAAAGAAAAATCACTTCAGTTGGATCTCTCGACTTCCTACAAGTACGACGCTCTCGACACGGAATTCTGCCGAGAGAGAACGAATTTCGAGCCTCTGGTACTGAACAGCGGCGAGTTGCAAGGTCTGGACATGTCCGCGAGGGGTTTTCATCACGGCTTGAGTTCGCAACTGCCCAACAGCCGGTATCATCATCATTTGTACGAAATAACGGAGCGACAGAGCGTCGATCTTAGCAGAACCAGCGGATACTCGATCTCGCCGCCTCCTCCGCCTTATCCTCACAGCGAGGTGCTGAGGATCGTTAGCCTCGATCTCACGCCCAGCCATAGCGTGGATCTCAGCCTCTCGAGATCTCACCACCTACATGCCGCCGGGTCTAGGGTTATAGGCAATGAGCGGGTACAGCTCGTCAGCGGTAATCCCCAGACGCCTGGCTCCTCCAACTCACACGTCGTGCCTGACACACTGGAGGGAAGAATCCTGTCGCCGCCACCGCCTTCGATACCGGGTTACAACGCGACATATCCGGTCAGTCCAGCCGCCTATCATCCTCCGCGACCTGGATATCATCACTATTCGGGATATTACTAAAGACATTTTTCTTTATGTAAGAAAAATTGCCTCTGGTAAATTTTAGAGTGGTGCGCAAGCTAACCAAACATTTTCTATTCTGTTGAATATGCAAATTCAACGTTGTTAAGGACCTTCACGATGTATCCCAGGATATCACACTTGATGAAATTCATTCATATTTCTATTCTCACAAAATTACTATTAATTCTTATTTAATTATTCTTCAAAGAATTATGAATAATTCTTTGAAAATCAAGAATAACCCAGACAACACATACGTTTTGTGACATTGTGGAAGACGTTAAGACATAATTTATCGATTCTCATGTCTTATAGACGTTTCTGTGTTATGTGGAAATCATTACTTTTTTTTTATTTCCATGGTTTTCTCACTCTTACCGCAGTAACAGGTCCCTCGCGCATTTTATTTCCGCGTTCAATCACTCAAACGCAACATTTTTAATATCGTTTAATGCACAAGTCGAAGGATATTAATTTTTCATTACAGCATATATATGAAAAATCATATATTATGTCGCCATTCTTCATTCGTTGACAAATTCGTGATAAAACGTACATGAAAAAAAATGTTATTTATAATCTAGGATGTATATTCTTCTATAACGCAATTCTAAAACATTGTCATCGTAAATAGAATATTATTTATCCGAAGAAAAACAAACAGAAAATACCTTCGTGACGCTCTCGATACTCGGATAGCCATTTCTCGTGATAATTACCGAATTAATTATTTTCATTAATTTAGAGTACGCACAGTGGTTGTTGAGATAATTAACTATAGTCGTAGTTCATTAATTTTCCAATTATCCGGAAACGAATTCGCGAGGTAACTCGATCGGAGTGCCTAAAAGTCATTGCAACCATTATCCTCACGTAAAAATATTATTTTTACGTTTATTCTAGTCATTTTGTAACATATCTTTCGATTACGATACACTGTCTCGCGAAAAGGACATTTTATTTCCAATTTTATTCGTATTTTATGTTTTACTCGACGATTTGCGTGAGATTATTATTATTTATTTATTTGCATTCAAACTGCAAAACTTTTTCGAGTTCCCTGCAATTGAACTATCCTAAGTAGTTCGTCTTTGTTTCATTCATGCTCGGTATTGAACTTTTTTGTTTTGTTTTATCTTTAGTCCATATCAGTGCAAAATAACACAAAATGTCTCTTCTCGTGAATCCACGAGAGGAGAATTAACGCGGCGATTGCATCGAATCAAGAGTCTAACGAGCTTTATAACGGGACTCAGTTAAATACAACGTGTATCTATCAATTTTCTGTAAAATTCTTATCACTACGACGCTTCGACCTTGCATGAAGAAACAATCGTTCGCTCGAATCTTACACAGTTAGGTCTTAAGAGTTTATTATAATTTATATAAATAATTTATAAATAACCAAAGATATAAAAACAAAAAAACTTTGTATATTCCCGTGCCAAACTGTACGAGGGACGCTGTCGAACTCTATAAGATGTTCATTTGTTGTCGCATAAAAGTACACATCCCCCCGCGGTATATGTCTCGAGCATCACATTGATATTCGTCAATTGTTGTGAAATTAAGGGGATACGATTCTTATTTTTTAATACGAAATAGTATTACGAGTGTACATATCTCGAGTAATTGAAAAACAAAAGAAACAAAGAAAAGATGTATTCCACTTAATCTTACAGTTATTAGAGATGTAGAATAGAGATGTTGAAGCCGTAATCTGGTAGATTGTCTCGTTAAATCGTAATTTGGTTGTCGAATATATTAAACTAGAGATCTAGATACTGTTCTTTCCTCTATAAATATTATTAAATCAGGAATTTGTTACAGAAGTTCAATAGATGTATAATTACAACTGATATATGAAGAAAGGCGATCGTTTGATCAAACAAAAAGAGTTCTTGGTACCCCAAATATTTGAACATTGTTAAAACCTTTAAAGTCATCGGCTGAAAGCATAATCGTTCATATTTCGAAACACCAAGATCCACAAATCTCGAACCTGTGTCTCGTATAATGAATGTTTAAAGCGTTTGACGCCATTTTTCATACTAGTAACTCGTATTTAACTTGAAAAAATAAATACGTGACGTTTATAGCTTTTACGAGAGACGAAAAAGAAAAAAAATTCGAGTTGAAAATATTTTTGAGTACAAAACGCGGCCGGATGTACCTTTCTATCAGGTTTAATGATATAAGAAAAAATTAATAGAGTGCAGCAATACTACAATAAAGATGACCAAAAGACATTTTTGTCGCTTCATTTATCGATAAAATTTCCCGCTCATTTCCTCGCTCTTCAATCCAAGTTGCGCAAGATAGCGATTTTTCAAAACGTTATCCGCCGCATACAAAGATAATTTTTAACAAATTTTTACTTAGAAACATCAAGTCTGTGCAACGCGTCGTTCATATTTCGAAACACCATCAAGAGTCACAAATTTCGACCCTCCGTGTCTCGTATAATAAATATTTTAAGTGTTTGACGCAATTTTTCATACCAGTAACTCGTATTTAACTTATAACAAAAATACATGACGTTTACAGTTTTTACGAGGGACGAAGGAGCACAAAAAATTCGTTTTGAAAATATTTTTGAGTACAAAATACGGATGTAATTTTTTATCAGGTTTAAAGCGAGACGAAACCTCCGTACTCACACAGATGTGCTGCTTCTCTTTCACTCCGCCGTGTCCGCCATACTGATTCTACCTCTTTCGCACTCGCAACGTTTCGCCTCCCCACAAAGTGATGTGTTACTCCACGGTCGGTAACAAAAATTGTAATGCAAATTACTCTGTTACGATTGATCTTTTGAATAAAAGAAGAGAACAGTGAATTGCGTCTTACAATTCTACAGTTCGCTGTTTCCATTTTTTCATCGAATGATCATTCGTGGCGGAAAAATTTGCTATGGGAAACCTCTGCTATCTCTTTTTCTCATGTATAGCAATACGATAGAGAACCACAATGAAGATGACCAAAAGAAATTTCTGTCGCTTTGTTCATGAATAAAATTTTCTCATACAAGTAACGCAAGATGGCGGATTTCAAAAAGTTATCCATCTCGTGCAAAGCATCTACCAAATGCTCGTTGTAATGATGACTTTTTATTATATTCAAGATAATTTAAAATAAATTGTCATTTAGAAACGTAAAGACAAGGCGCAGCACGGCGTGATGGCACAACGGAGTTTGCAAAACGCGTTCCCGTGTGACGACAAAATGCCGGCACCGTGGCCTGTTCAATCCGTTACGGTACACTCACGTTATCAGCACGTCATAAGACGCGAGGTTTTATGAGGTGCCACAACGTGATAGATAGAACTACCAGGGCACCCTAACGGATTTGGATAGATTCAGCAAAACGTGCCGGTATAACGTCGTTACATACGGACGTACGCGACTCCATTGTGTCGGCATGGCGCGTCAATTGTCACGAAACACGTTTTTCTTACTGACCATGTTAATATGCAATAGCAAGATAACGTAATAAAATGTTAAATTATCATATTTTTCTTATGTTATTTTAAGATAATATTAGGACTGTCATGTTGGATACTTTTCGTCAATCCCCCGGATATCGTTTTAAAAATCGCCATCTTGTGCTACTTTTGGGCATCCAACATGGGCCTTTGATACAAATATTTTCCAACTGGGTGAGTGTGTAGCGTGGAATTAAGGGTGCTTCCCCATGCCGCGTAATTTGCGTACGCGTAAGATAATCTTAACCGATCTAAGCACCTTATCTAGAGATTCAGGTATCCGCTATCCATTTTACGCTGTCTGTGTATTGATAGCTATTTGTTTTGAACGGTTTGGCACGTATGCACAGCCGGTATGTGTCTCACTGTTAAATAACACTCGATATTAATCAAGTTATAAGCTATGAGTAACTCATAGCTCATCATCACGACCACGAGTTGATACAGAGCAAATAGTTTTAATAACTGGCATCGACCAGCTTTTCAAGCGTTTGATAAGGCTTTAACTTTTCGTACAGTTTCCAAATGATGATTAAAGCCAAATAAGAATTCATTGTAAATAAATTTGAACTCATCGACACAGATTAGTCTCAACCTAAATTGGCCGTAGAAAATCTGGCTTCGATAAATATTTATTCTCTATTTTGGAGATATTACAGTCGAGATGATAGATTATTGTTTACAGGTTAAAACTCGTTATTGTTACAGGTTATAACAACTCCGATCGATTCTGATTATTTGCGTACATGGCACATATATTCCGCTGCACATACTCTAGCATGTTTAAGTACCTATTCCCCATGACTCGTATTCATAGCGCAACGATACTTTACAACATCCAATGATAATTCCGATTACGGTTTTCGTTCTAGTACTACATATGTTTGGCAAACTGCGATTGGTTGCGCTAAATACACTTTACGCAATCTTTACAGAAATACGCGTTATGGGGATACGGGGCTAAATAAAAACGTAATTTGCTAGTGATTTTTCGCCATATAACCAACATCCGCAAGTTACGCGGCATCGGGACTCGGGTGGCACCCCGACACTCTAAGCGGTATTATTACCGAAAAGTCGATTGAAGGAGGATTCATCCGAATAAATCATTATCAATTGGTAATGAAGGGAGTCTCGACTGTACCGACGTAAGATGCGATAGTAAAGTCAACATCAAGTGCATTTTTTTTGTTACATATTTCTCTTAAATTGATAATCGCGGCGTCCGGTAAGATTTGCAGATATCGGTGGACTCTGCGATTGGACCGAGTAAACCCATTCCCGCCTCCCCACTCACGATATATTTCCACTAGAACGAACGACGGTATCAATCGAGTTGCGAATTACCAAAAGATTATTAATTTATCGTTGCGAACTTTTGTCGCGTTAACATCGAGATGAAAACGCGTTGCTGATAAAAATAAGGAAAAATCATCCAATGATATAGCTGGAAATTTTACCGACAGTTATGAGACGCGCCGTACGATTAGCAGTGACGTTGGCGTCGTTTTGAAATCAACGCCGCTTCACCAATAAAAACTTGCATAAGACGTAAAGCGTTGTTTGCTGTGCTCTCGTACCCGCCATATTGTATGAGTAGCGCGGGTCACTAGCGCGTGTATGGGCTTTTCGGAAGCAATATTATTCAGTGAATAGTGCGTGAGTTAAGGTTTGTTATATTAATTTGCAAATTATGGATCTCGCTAAATTGAAGGTCGTCGATTTGAGGGCCCAGCTGTCCCAAAGAGGCCTCGACACCAAGGGCAACAAACCCGTCCTCATCGAACGGCTTCGAAAGGCGTTGGAGGAAGAATCGGCCGATCGTAAGTTTTCCTTATTCACCGATAAACAAGTACACTCTCGTCAGCGTCGCGCTTATCAATCAACCAAATTTCAATATCTCTGTCCCTCGATTTATCTTTGCATCCCTGACGTCAAGAAACCCTTTGACATTCGATCCCGCGTCGTAAATTTCCCACCGAAATCCACTGTTTTCGACTCTTGTCCACCTCGATGCTTGAAATCAGACACTGTATTGCTTTTCAGTTGATTGTAAAACTAAGATGATATTTGTACAACTAAGACGATGCGTAACGTTTTTGGAATATCGAGTACACAAACATTTTGCATACCTTTATTTAACCTTTCGTGAACGGGGGCTTTTATCTGAAACGACTTTTGTCCAGATAGCTAGACACGGTACCACGCGTTGTACAATGTTTTCTGTATATAAAAAATTGTAAGCCGCGTAGCTTCGAGAGCTCATTGGATATGTAATTTTAGCAAAATCAGCAGCAGAGGCATCTGCGCGGGACACGAACGAAGAGAACATAGGCGAAACGGCTCAAAAGGAGGAAAGAGAGCGAACGCCGGAACCCGTGCCTCCGAAAACCCCAGGACGATCTTCCAGAAGTTCGACCGCCTCGACTCCGTCAAAAGCAACTCCGCAGAGGGGACACGCAAAAATATTACTGTCTTCGCTGCCGGAGAAACAGATAACGCCTACAAAGTCACCACCTGCGGAGAAGGCTTTGTCAGAGAAGCAGGAAAAGACGTCGTCGGAGAAGCAGGACAGGACTTCGCCGGTGAAGCAAGAAACACTGCCACTGGAGAAGCAGGAAAGGGCATCTCCGGTTAAGGCGGAAAATTTGTCGCCGGAAAAGCAGGAAAGGTCGTCACCTACGAAGCATGAAAAGGTGTCATCGGTGAGGCCGGAAAAGACGTCGCCGGTGAAGGCTGAAAAGTCGTCGCCGGTGATACAAGATAAGACGTCACCAGTGAAGCAGGAAAAATCCTCACCGGAGAAGCAAGAAAAGTTGTCACCATTGAAAAATGAGGCGCCACCGGACGAGGTAAAGGAAGAGGAAAAGCCGAAGGATACGACTCGAGCGCAGAAAGAAACAGTGCCGGAGCATTTAGAGACTCCGAACGAAGCAGCCAAGACCGATACGGACGCTACTCTACCGGAAAAAGATGAAAATGACGAAACGATTCCCGAAGATGTGATTGAGGAAAAGACAGAACCGAAAAGTGAGGAATCTGTTGAAGAAACGCAGAAACCCGCGTTAAAAGACGAGGAAATCGTCGATGAAGACGACAAAGATGTAGAAAGGACCATAGGAACTCCCGATGTATTCGAGGATGCGAGCGTGGATGACATAGACATCGCTGAGGGAGGAAATGCCGAGGAAGTAAACGAAGAGGCTTCCGCGGAAGCGGACAAAGACGATATCGAAGAAGCCGAGACAGTCGAGGAGGAAACTGACAAAGAGGATGTCGAAGAAGCCGAGACTGCGGAGACTCTCGACGTGGAACCCGAGGAACCAGAAATTGACGATGACGATAATCTTTTGGAAGACGAGGCGATGGAGACTAATGAATGTTACGAAGATAACAAGGAGTCGGGAGAATCGATGGAAATTCAGCCAGATACTGCTGACGATTATGTAAACGCCGCTGAAGCAACGGAAAATAGAGAGGAATTAGCGCCGGAGGAAGAGAAACCTAACGTTGACCTCAAACAAGAGGTGGACGAGAAACCAAACGTCGAGAATGCGATCAAGAATAAAGAGATCAAATCAGAGGTTTGTCCAATTATTTTCATACATATACAATTACATTGATAAAAATTTCGATTATCGTAAGGATCAATACATTCGTTTAAAAATGTAAAATCTTGAAGTAGTTTCGGACAGGGTGTATGTGATTATTCGTACTTTTTAAAATTCGTTATGAAAATATAAGTAAAAAATCTTTACCATTTACAGCATGACATTGAGATAAAAGAGACAAAGACAGAGCCTAAGGAGGATACAGAACAGGATTCGAAAGATCGAGACAGGAAGGACCGCAAAGATCGGAAACGGAAGAGATCCGCGAGTCCGCAGGAGGATCGACATAAATCGCCACAGCCGAGTTACAAGGACGACGAGCCCATTCTGAAAGAGGCTGAAGTTGTCTTGTCCTGGTGTAAGTTATCTCTGATTCGATTAAAACTGATTGGCTGTTGTTTTTTTTTTTTTTTTTTTATTTTTTTTTTTTTAATTTTCTGGTATTTCGATTGTGTTTAATTGATTTTTATTTTTATTTCAGACGATTCCGATTTGAATCTCGTAATCAACAGAGAAAGCTTCTTGTCGGCAACGGCGATGCACAGCGACGGCTTTGGCTACATATGGGCCGGTGCCAGGGCCTCGTTCGGTTTCACCGAAGGAAAAGTCTTTTACGAGGCTAAAATCACAGAATGCTGCGAAGTAAATTTGCAAGATGAACGGTCGCCTCACGTGCTTAGAGTCGGTTGGTCGGTACAAGGCACGAATATGCAACTTGGCGAGGAACCTCTCACTTACGGATTTGGCGGAACTGGAAAAATATCAACGGCAAATAGATTTTCCGACTACGGAGTTCCTTTCGGCAAGGACGATGTTGTGGGCTGCTATCTGGATTTCTCCCACGACAGCAACATCGTCATGTCCTATACGATAAACGGCAAAGACATGGGTCCTGCTTTTACAGTATCAAAATCGGTACTCGAAGGAAAACCGCTATTTCCTCACATGCTGACGAAAAATTGCACCTTCGAGTGCAACTTTGGCCCTGGAAAATTGTGGTGCGAAAAAATTTTGGCGGGATACGTTCCCGTCGGAGCCGTAGACCTGAAACAACGAATTGCTGGACCCCGTAGACCCGAGAAACGAGAAGAATGCGAAATAATAATGATGTGTGGACTGCCCGCAGCCGGAAAAACCGTTTGGGCAACGAAATATGCACAGGATAATATGGAGAAGATGTACAATGTTCTCGGAACGAACGCTCTCATCGAGAAAATGAAGGTGTGTTGAATACGATGTGCTACAAGCCGTCCGTCTCCGATCGCAACACGTGCGAAAAAGATAGATTTTTCCTATCGCGAATTTCTCCGCCACGAATGATTTTTCGGGTAAAAGACGAGACCGATAAACTGTAGAATTGAGGGACGCATCTCGCCGGTCTCCTCTTCTATCCGAATGATTATTCGTGGCGGAAAAATTTGCATTACAGTTTCCGTTACTGACTGCGTGGCATCTTAATATTAGTTCTTTTAAAATTAGAAAATCAATTAAAGAATACAAATTTCAACAGGTTATAGGGTTACCGCGAAAGCGAAACTATCCCGGCCGCTGGGAAGTACTCATAAACAAATGTACTCGATGTCTCAACAAGCTTCTAGAGATAGCATCGACCAGGAGACGTAACTACATATTAGATCAGGTGAGACCTCGAGTTTTCCTTTTTCGATAAGTCATTGCGATAAGATTATGCAAAATGCAACGCATATGTAGAACACCTTTAGAACCTAGCCTTTTGCACAAATTACGATAGTTCGTCAATGTCTGGTTCAAGTTATAATAATGCCAATAAAATCATTCGAGTTTAAAAAAATTGTATTAATAAAATTACCAATATTTAGCAGACAGTAAAAATTGGAGCATGATTTCCATTTCTCGAAAACTCTCAATTCATGGTTGGCACAGAATGTCACGTATATCATAACACAGCTGAGAAAAAATTATATCTCAAACAATAATTGCGATATTGACCTTTGCCATTGATGACCTTTTCCTTGTCGTCGTTCAAATACGTTAAATACATCGTTAAATCTTGGGAACTAGGGAATCGTAGATTCACGTTGATATTGTTGAGAAAGATAGAACAGAAGAAAAGTTCATTTTGCGGTAATTGTGTGGTAAATCACATTATAATTTTAATATGCTGTTTATTAGAATATTCTCTTATCAAATGTATATTATGTTTATGGTCTCAAGTAGGTACAATGTATGCAAACGTTGTTTATTTATCAACTGTCCTTTATTTCTATAGAATCAGTGTAAAAGTCGATAACATTGACTCCAATTATCTTTCAAACGGAAGAAAGAAAACCTAAAAATGTATTATCGGGATAAGAAAAAAAAAAAAGAGGATCAAGTTACTATATGTTTATTGGTGAACCTACTTTAACGGTTTTTAACAAATTTTCGCAGACAAACGTTTATCCATCGGCGCAGAGACGTAAGATGAGAAATTTCTACGGCTACAAGCGTCGAGCGGTAGTTATAGTACCGACGGAGGAGGAGTTCAAGAGTCGCACCGTTAAGCGCACGTCTTGCGAAGGCGAGGTGGCTCCAGAATCCGCGGTCCTAGAAATGAAAGGTTTGTAACATAAAATCCTTTTTTTTTTCCTCTTTGACGACTTCTGCATCCTTATTTTCGTTTTTTTTTTTTAAATCTTTATTGCTTCTCGCAGCGAATTTTGGTGCTCCCGTGGTCGGCGAGTTGTTCGACATTATTGAGTGGATAGAGCTGCCGGCAGAGGAAGCGAAGAAGTTGATAGAGAAATACAACAAGGAAGGCAAAGATGCTGGTTACGGACAACAACAGGCGAGCAAACGACCACGCTTCGAGAGGAGCGACAACAACAGAGAAAGTCGGGACAGTCGGCAGAGCAGTCGAGACAGTAGAGACAGCAGGGATCACCGAGATCGAAGAACCAATTGTAAGAATCGTGGGCTACAATTAATAATCATTATTGTTAATTGCTATAATAAATAAATGGCATAATCGTTAGAAGCTGTTATAAAAGTCTGTAATACGGATTGTCATTCTTTTCAAATGTAGATCCAGACAGAAGCCGCAATTCCACGTGGCGCGGAAGTAGCAACAGTGGTAGCAGCGGTGGTGGTGGTGGTGGCGGTGGCTGGAGGGACAGACAACCCAGACCGGCCGGTGGCCACGTGAGACACGGCGGAAGCGGAAGCGGTGGATACGGTGGTCCGTCGAGCGGAGGTTGGCGCGGACGTGGCGTTGCCGGAGGAATTTCCTCGTACAGACCTGTCAACGAAAGACGAGTGGCCGTACACGACAGAAGAACGTCCGGGTCCGACCGAAATCGATCTACGTCTACGCGACAAGGCAGCTGGGGACCGATGACGTAAGATAAATGTCTCTTCGCGTCATCGATCGTTAGATGTTTCCCATAAAAATTCATTTCCGCGATTCCTTTAGTAGCTACCAGAGTTCACAACAGTCGAGCGGCTGGGGTGGAAGTCAAAGTGGAAGCTGGCCGAGCAGTCAGTTGCAGCAACAGGCAAGTTGGGCCGGTCAACAAACGTGGAATCAGCCGCAGCAGCAACAGCAGCAGCCGCAGCAACAGCAGCAGCAGCAGCAGCAATGGGGCAACTGGAAGGGCTATGGCCAGTGTACCTACAACCAACAGTCGAGCTACAGCCAGCAGGGTTACGGTAATGGGAACTGGGGCAGTTGGAATCAACAGTATTACAATCAGTATTGGGGTCAGCAGCAGCCAACCGGTCAGACATCCGCAGCTGGTAGCCAAGCTGTAAGCAAAAAATAAACCACCCCCCGTAAATGTTGCGAGAGTGGAAACAGAAAGTCAGGTATAAATGCCAAATAATACTTTATTTCCTTTAACATTCAATGTTTTATTTAATTTTTCTTTTTTCGTCTCTCCAAGTTTCCAAGCTGACGCGGTTGTCGCTGTTGTCCTTGAATTCAGCGTTGATCGTTTTATTCACGAACATCCATCATTTTAGTAATTTAATACCAAAACCGATACTTTGTTTTTATGCAATTTGACGATGCATTTGTCACATTGCTGTATCCGGAAATCGAGATCTCGGAATGCATCTATATCGTCGATAAATGTCAATATTTCTGTTACCCGTGGTCAGAAGAACTTTATACACTAATAAATATACAAAGTGCGCACATTCGTACAAACATTTACCTCATAAAACAAACACTTTGCGTTGCGATAAATGATAAAATTCTAGTGAATGATCGTACATTTAGTTACATTAGCGATTAATTAGCAATTAATTACGCTGAGCTTTAGTTATCGCGTACAGATTGGTCTTATCTTACCTCACTTTCTGATTCTCTTTTTCCGTTTGTCGTCACGCTGAACTCGGCAGATTTTTCCCATATTCACATATATCAAATACAAAATCGTTTAAAGTAAAGATAACAATTTTTGATTTTTCTTTTTTTAAATACTTCCGTCGGGTTAAAAATTGTAAATAATTTCGTACAAACCAGTTGACTAAATTACTAATATCTTGGAGATTTTTAAATGTCCTTTGTTTTTTTTTTTTTTTTTTTTTTTGTTTTTTTGTTTTGCAGACAAGCGCAACCGGTAGTACAACCACGGGAAATTCTACGACCAGCACAGGCTCTACGTACAGCAGTTACTCGTCGGGCTGGCAAGATTACGCGCAATCGCAATCGTACAGCTTTCCGACCGAAAGTTCTAACACAAATGCCCAGCAAGAAAAGTAGAAAGTAACGAAAATATTTTCACTCGAAAAGTACACACACACAAACACACGAACACACATCGTCACTATCACTGATTCACCATCTACGTTTGAATAATCTTTTGACGCTACCGTTCGGTATTTCGTTAATTTTTTTTATGAAAGTTTCTTCTTTTTTTTTTCTCAATTAAAACAGTCGATGAGTTCGCTTCTGTAATATTATGTGAAAGAGAGGAAGACAAAGTGCGAAGAAAATCCTGCATCTATGAATTTTTATCGAGAATCACGTGTCTTTGACTACTTCATGTTAGATTCACGAAGGAATCCAGTGGGAAAAAAAGAGACAAAGGAATAGAGCTGTAGCTAATCACATTTTATAAGGAACAAAAAATACTTTGTTTAATTATCGAATATTTAATAGTGGATCTATTATCCTACGGGCATCGAAGATAATGAAGAAACAACAAGAAATCGATTAATAAAGCATATTATAGATTGAGAGAAAGAGAGAGAGAGAGAGAGAAAGAAAGAAAGATAAAGAGACATTTTTTAAACGTTATTACCTTTGTGTCGAGGTCAACGCTATTCCTAAACATCTAACAAATTCATGACAAGTTGTGTGTAAATATGTACAGATTACCCCAGGTTTATGTGTGTGGAAAATAATAATCTCCGTAGATCTGTACCACGTTCATCGAACGCGCTCAAACGATATCATCTCGTTTACGACGACTTTGTCTCACGAAAACATCGACAATCGTTTTTGTAATGCGCGTGTTATCGTAAATTTACCGAATCAAAGAAGCAACATTCGTTTTCGCGATACGATTCGCCGATACGATGACAAACGATCGGACCAAACGATAATTCTCGTAGATGAGCCAGTCGCTCGTATTTGAATTTATCTTGCGATCAATTCCGTTCAAGTGGATAATTTTCTTATTGAAACAAATGTTTCTTTACGCCTTGCTAAAGATAGTTGTACGAATGTGATTTATTGTTATAAACAATTATTTCTTAGTAGAATCGCTTTCTTATTTTTTTTTAGTTATAAAATTTTTTATTTAGATAATTGAACGTGATTTTGAGTATAAAAGATAACGTAACGATACGTACGTTTGGTAGCTTTATCGAATATCTCGAGAGAAAAATTCTTTTCGTACGTTTCCTATAAATTACTTTTTGCTAAAACTTTCCTCTCGAGAAAGAAATTTTCAGAATTCAAGATACTTAAAAGACTGAATTGTTTATAACAATTTTTTTTATATTACGTTCACATCTTTCCTTATTTTGAAGAAGAAAAATAACAAAACGTATAACCTGTATTAGTACGAGGAAAATTAATTTTCGAAAACGAAAGATAGATACTAGAGAGCGATATCTCGATTTATCCCTTTTCGGGGATTATTCCGGCCGCTCGTTGCTGGGCAAAACGCTTGTAATCGCTCCAATTACGATTCGCGAATTATCATCGTCATACAGATGATTAAAGAATGAAGAAAAAAAAAACAAAAAAATTTTTAAGCCGCTGCGATGAAATTTTCTTCCGTTTTTCTCGTGAGACTCAACGATTATTTATTTCAGGGCTTGCGCAACGATCCCTCCCCTCCGTCGCCCTTCCCCATACTCGAATGGTCTTTGTCACATTCCTCTCTGTGTAAAGTTCCGATTGAGCAGACATGTATGTACAAAAAAATAATTAACAAAAAAAAAACAGTTAAGTAAATCAAGATTAACGTTGTATTAAAAAGAACATTTTTTTTTTTAATTAAAAAAAAAAGTAACTAATTGGTATATACCGTGCACGTCGTGGTTCCGTGAATAGAAATAAATGCAATAAATATCTTGAGAGAGTCGGAGATATATTTTTCCTCTCTTTTTTTTCTTAATCAAAGACGATGTACCAAACGAGTTTCTGTCAGTTTTCTCTCTAGTTCTATCACGATCGCCTATAACGCAATCTCACTCGTAATCGTATCGGCTCGAGCGGTTTGGCACATCGTCTTAAGGTTCAACCGATGCGACATTTCCGCAGTACACCTAGTACGTATGACACGCGTTACCCGCTGCGATCTGTATCTGTGTCGTCGACTTAGTTTACGTAGATAAAAGAAAAACAATTAGAATTACGTTTACTAACGAATTCACGTTAAGAAAAGATAAAGTAGATAAAAAAAAAAAATATCCGAATCAACGCGATATTTATTCTTAATGCGAGACGAAACCTCGACACGCGTTAACTTTTTTGTTTTTTTTTTTTTTTTTTCTTCTTTTCTTTCGCTCAACCGTGAAGCGTCATTTAGTTCTATATTAATAGTTCGTCTCGTTGTAATGAAATCATTATAAAATATATCAATGAAAGAACAAAACATTCATCCGTGACGCCTAAGCGCACACATTTTTTGTGAAATACCAATTAAATCTTGTGTGCGACATTTATAACATTCATCCCGCGTTTATATTTACCAATTGTGGGGGGGAAAAAAATGATAAGGAAATAAAAGAAGAAGAAAAAATATTACACCCGGTAACCTAAATTGTATATTATAAGTACGTGTGTGGAAAATCATGATAGAACATTGAGCGACGAGAAGTGATTTTGATGTTTAAATGCGAATGGGATAAACATTTTCTTATATTATTCACCAACTCGTAATTAGTAATCGTTGTATCTTTAAATTTCGACAAGTTGTACAGCGTGTCTTACGAGGGGATTTACAATAAAACTTATTTCTCTTTCGTTTGGCGCGCGTGTTCGCCCGCCGCAAACCTCTAAGATATAAGTCGGTTAAGTACGGACACGCGAGGCCAGATTTTGTTATCGATAAGCATGCTAAGCGGCGATAAATACGACATATTTTTTAAGAAATAAAATCGAAAAAATAAAATGTATTCAACCTAAACGTATCACGTACACCACTATATATATAGATATATAGATATATACATTTATATATTAATGCGTTTAGAACGAGAGTCCAACATTTTCGGGAGTTAATTGATTGCGGAAAGTCAGAGACTACATTCCTTGTGACTGTATCTTCTTACGTACATCCTCAAGAAGCGAGTGCATTGAATATATATATATATATATATATATTCTATAAATTCATCTGTTGATAAAAAAAAGAAGAAAAATTATGTACAAACCTATTGATAAAAATAAAATGTCTTGTATGATATTTAAAAAAATTTATTTTTAAAGATTCCTCGACGATCTTCTTCTCGTAAATTGATTTAAAGGATATTGAAAAATAATATTATAAGAATTGTCGAGTCAACGGTGAACGATAACAATTGAAAAGAATTTACGATTTTTTTAATGAAGAAATAATAAAGTTCTTTGAAATTAGAGAATTTTTTTGTTAATAGTTTGATTACTTTTTAACATTATTATGATTAATAATTAATGTTACGTTGTGCTGGGAATTTAATTGATTTTTAAAAGGATTGTTATCTTGTCGCGAATTACTTCAATTTTGATGGAATATTTGCAATAGTAATATTCTGTTATCTTCCTTCGTACGAATAGCGATCTAAGAGACATCAAGTACGATGTAGTATTAATAATAAGTAATTAATATTACTTTTAATTGGGAATGCAAATTTGCAATGGAAATATTCTGCTATCTTACTTCTTGCGAATAGCGATCTAAGAGAGATCAAGTACGATGTAATATTAATTATCGGTAGAATTACAATTTTTTTTTTTTTCATATTTAAATTATAAAAATAATTTACAGCTGTGTAGGAGGATGAAGAAGAAGCTAAGAACCTTCTGTGTAGGAAAATTTAAAGATTCTCCGCGTAACGTTTCACATATAAACCCTCGTTACTCGCGTAGAGAATAATGAGAGTCGTACACCCACCGTTCATAAATTATTTCAAGTCCTCCATGGAGTCGATTCCACTCGTGGTCGAAATCTCCTCGCACAAGCTCAGGGACAGGTGATTCGATGATAAGGTCGAGGGGAAGATATCAATAATAGGGGAAAGGAACGGTTTAATGATAAATTGCGAGGGCGCGTAGTATCCGAGCCATACGAAATCCCGGTAATTGTATATTAAATTAAATATACATCTATTTATACTCATACATGTTTCCTATAAAAGATCATTGATCAACAATATATTTTTAACACTAGATTATAGTACTCGACGCATAGTTATCGCACTGGGAATGATAAGATCGAGGGGGAGGTATCAATGATAAAAACAGGGAAGGTTCAGTGATAAATTGGGAGAACGCGTAGTACCCGAGCCGTACAAAACCCTGGTAGTTGTATATTAAATTGAATAAATATCTATAAAAGATTATTAACCAACAATATATTTTTAACACTTAATTATAATACTGGACGAATAATAATCGCGCTTGGGAATAATAAGATCGAACGATTGACAGTGATTGTAATCTGTAACGTATATTTATGTTTTTCAGAAACGAATACATTATAATTTGTATATAATTGATCATTAAAATTACAATTTGTTTTTTATTTATTTATTTATTTTATTATTTCATTTAATGAAAAATAAAAGAAAAATCTTGAGACATACGAAAAATCTAAATAGCTCGTTTAATGGCGGTAAAGCTAATATAAAAGCTCGGATTTTTGTTTTTCTTGTACGCAGGCTCAGCAATATAAACGTGGGACTTGTTGTCAAGCGCCAATAAAAAGCGCTTTAAGAAAATTAAATCATGATTCGGTGTATATCAGTTTTGAGTTACATTCGCGAATGTAACTTTAATACTATACAGAGATAATAGTAATGGCAAAGTTTTTTTTAATTGTAATAAATTAAATATTTCAGGTATACAACTAAGCAGTGAATGACTACCACTTGGAACGCGATACTTGGAGCATATCTACGCTTATTTATTTTTAAATGCCGATCAACGGTACCAAGGTATATGAGATATTATATTAACTAAGGGATGCCGATTTTTTTTTCAATATCTAATTAGATGTAATAGCCACACAGGAGCCACATAGAATTCTACCTGAACTACGAAATCGTAGCGCAGATAGAATTAAAAATAATTGTTATTTTTAAAAATATAAACAAAAAAAAAAACAATATTCAAAGCACACGCGTGCTCGTGAATGTAACAAATTTTTGTAAAATTTGTTACAAACAAAACACGGGTTTGATTGCGGCAATCGTGCGGAAAAAGATTTAAAAAAAAAAAACAAAAGAAAGAAAAATCGTGCTCGCGCATTTACGTACAATATTAATTAATAAATATGCATGCCTGGCTTCTAATTTCGTATTTACAGTTGATAAATCGTTTCGTTAATTTAGCACACACCTCGAAAGGTCGTTATTTGTAAAAGAATAATAATAATTTAAATATTTCAATAAAGTTTCGCTTATACAAGTGTTCGTAGTATGCTAAAAAATGTTTACAATTACGATCCAATAACACCTGGGGTTATTAAAAATATAATATTCCCTTTGTGCAACAAAGCTCTACATAGCGCGACCGATTTCCGCGCGTAACTTTACATCGTTTTTCTTTTCTTTTTTGTTTGTTTCACTTATGTTTTTTTTTTCTCCTTTTTTTTTAAATAATTTGTACAATCAACTTTCTCGACTCAACACGTTTGGTCTGATTAAAATTAAACAATAATTTACAAATAACTCTGTACACGTTTGTTTGTTTCTTTGTTGTTGTTGTTTTCTTTTTTTTTTTTTTTGTTATTGCTTAATTTGTTCTATTTAGCAAAATCAAAAGGGTCGTGCTTCGCAGCTGAATTTCAATTATTTTTGACATTTCACTCTCTCTCACTCTTGACCGAGTATGTGGGTTTGATTTTACCATTAGCCGTTTGTGAAATTCTCCATATTCACTCACACACACACACACACACACACACACACGCACACGCACACACACTATACCATAACTAATCGTACGAGGGAGACAAAATATTGTCTCGAGACGAACATTTCTCGCGGTTACATTGAATTTTTCAATAATTCTTTTTAAAAAACTCATTAAAATTAATCGATTTAATTATAATTATTAAATATTTTCAATAATTATCAAAGATAACATCTAAACAAATAAATAAAATAATAAATTAGAAAAAAAAAATAACCTAAAACTCGCAGCTCACCCCGAGAGAATATTTCGTCTATAAACATCTGGTAAAAGCTATAAGCTGAATGGACGGGATGTTTGAAAAACCTAGTTATCATATTTTCTTTTTACGTACACAAGTAACGTACTTAAAATTAATATAATTTATCATACAACGTAATGATACTGACCACCGAAAAAAAAGAATTCCGTGATTTTTCTTCCACGGACCGCGCGCCTACAAATTCTTTTGCCAATTTTATGCGGTTTTCGTGGAGGATTCAGCAACGGAATCTCAACAACTGGTGCTAGACTCTACTCAGGCCGTGATAAACAATAGAAATACACTGTCCTGTGATTTTTATTCAACAGAGTTACGGGTTAACTCGGGTTAAACGTTTTCTTTTTTTTCTATTATAATGGCTCGCTCGAAACGTCACTATGTACATCTGGAAAATCCAATCAGATTTCGCGTCGAGTCGAGCCTACTAAATTATTTAATTGTGAAGAGCTCGGGGCTTATCATCCTCGTTTTCTTCTTCGGTTTCTTGGTCGGGAAGAAGTGTTTCTTATTTTTTTCTTCGTTTTTTTTCAATGATTTTTTTTTTAAATGTAAATCACGTCGAGGACATTACCTACGTGTTGCAATGTCACCGACGTCGGGTGACCCACTGTCACGGATTCAGGGCACCTCCTATCCTCTTACGATTTCGACGATTTCGCTCCAGCAGGAACGAGAGATCCAGCGGATCTTTCTTGTTTGGCATTCTCTGAAGTAGGTTCATCAGAATATTATTTAATCTCTTGCGCTGTTCGTCCTTCTGTAAAAGGATAACAAAGTTTATTGAAAAATATGCATCTACGATGAAATAATCGATAATGAAACTAATTATACCGAAATGTTTTGTTTTGTTTTTTGGCGTAATTTTGTCAATAGTTTCGACTGACCTGAGCGCAAGAGACACTGAACGACGGACCGACCGGATTGTCGCAAGATCTGCGTCGCGTTCTGTTATTAAACATTTTCGATTGGTCCTTGCCATTCGTTTTTGTAGTTTCAGAACCTTCTGGCTGAGAGTTGCTTTCCACTTCTTGATTTGTCGCTTTTTTCTTATCCTTCGGCACTTTGTTGATACCACCCTCGATTCCCTCGAGACTGTGAGGCTGTAATGGAAAGTAAACTTGTTTTCAGTACATTAACGTCGTGTGATACGGAATTCTGTCGAGATTCTCTCGGTTCACCGTGACAGCCAGTCTCACTCCCACGTGTTACATCGATGTATTACATCATCTTAAGATTAGGCCCGATACCGACACTTCGCTTCAAAACATTCAACACATTTTTGTGAAATCTAGATATTTGCAGGGCCGTCAGAATTTGTGTGGTTGACAGCGTAAATAAGTGACGCAATGAGCCCCACGAACCGACATTTTTCACAAAACTTGGGTTCGATAAAAACGTGTTGGAATTTTTGAATCTCTGTCTTACTCGCAATCGCGGGTCCTTGAACCTTGGATCACGAGACGCAAACCTCCCCCGAAGATGATGTGACACACCTTCTGAAACTGTAATCGGTAACGGAAAGCGTAATCCGATCTACTTAGAAACGGTTGATGTTTGAAAAAAAAAAAAAAAAAGTAAATCCGAATGTGCTTTTGTCTAAAGTATTAACCGGAACTGATTAAGATGATGTGGAACATGTGTGGTTGCGAGAGAACCAGAACTAATCTTGCGATACCGCATTTCTCTGCCAATGTTGATCCGTCGGATAGAAGACGAGAACGTCGCCCTGCAGAGTTATCAGAAGGAGGACAACGTTTTTGGCTTTTATTCGACGGACCAAACGTGACAAATAAATTGAGATTACAGTTTTTGCTATCGACCGAATAGTTATTAAATTGAATAACAGTTTCCGTTACTGACTACAGTTTCCGAAGGTGTCACGCCACCGTAAGAAAAGCCCTTTAACGAAGTATTTGTAAAACTTTTTGTACAAAAAGTTTACCAAGTAAGTTCTGTAGTGTTTGATGCGTTCGGGGAATACTTCGAAGGCGTAAGGCTTGACACAGACTTGATGACGAGCCCTTGCTACTTTGGTGAAGAGTCTCGCAGCTCTATCGACTCTGTACTCGCAGACATACGTATGCTGCGGCGCAGAACCGACTGGCCGACCTGAGTTGAAAAATAAAATAAAGTTCTAAATCAATTAAAATACAGAAGAAAATCAATATTTCAGTCGGTGGATTGTAATTAATATATTTCTTGCCTTTGCAGTATGTGTTCGGGTCGAGAACCCAGCAACGCTCTGCCACAAGATCGCAGGGAACTGCCTCGTAGAGAGGCGCGCATACAACTTCGTTCTCGTAGAATTTCCGCGTTGGCTCGTGATATGTCTCGTGCGGTCGGAGATAATGATGACCGAATACGAAGCGTTCTCCCCTTCGAAGGTCAATAATTATTCAATCGACTCTCAATATATTTTTTATATTTCTAACCAAATAAAAGATAAATACATACTCTGTATTTTTCCAGAGTCTTTCGATTCTAAAGATATCCATCTCCTCGTAATCCGGCTTTTGTATCGTTTTGTAAGTATGCTTTTCCGGTGTGTCGCGTAGAACGTACACCGTATCTCCCTGTCTGAGTTGCAGATCGCCTCGCAACAGAGTAACGTACTGTTTCTTGCCCTCTTCTTCCTCTTCGCCCTCCAGAGGAATCTCCAAGTCGACTTCTCGCGGTTGGCATCTCTCGCAGAGGTAAGAATCGGCGCTCGTGTCGGCTTTAACGCAATCGCAATGTTGCCAGACGAGACAACGCTCGCACTGGATCATAAGGCCCTCGTCCCTGCGTGAATCAACGTATAATTACCAAATTATTATTCAGAGAAACTGCGGCGGATTATAAAATAAAAACGAGCCCTTCAAAAAATGTCATAAAAATTTTAATAAATATCAATTCTCTTACCTGTGAAGGCCGCATATACATCGAATAACGTCTTCCTCGCCGGCGGTTAAGCCCTGAGGAGGTAAAAAACCTTGTGCCGGTGGTGAGCCCGTAGCCTCGGTTATAGCCTCGATAAAGTCGGCTTTACTACCGAGATAAAGTTTCCGCAGTCGCGCAGCAGCTATACCGACTTCGGAGGTTCGTCCGAAGAACTTGACGTTATTGTCGAAGAGCTTGATCATGTCCTGATCAAACTGCTCGGCCGACTTGTAGAGTCCCGTACCCACACCTTGGTCAATCATCGTTAAATCGATCGGATCCAGAACTTTATCGTAATACTCCGGGAGCTTTCGCTTCGGTGGTAGTGACACGAATGGTGTGCATAGCAATTTGCGATTCTCATCGTTAGCCGTCGCCACTACATTGTACAAATCCTTCAACACCTGCAAATATTTTTAACGATTATTAGATTCATTTTTACAACCGAATTCTCAGTCCTTCGAAGTTTATTTTTCATCAATTCTGTCACGATTCAAATATTTCATTTAACGTGATGTGACACCTTCGGAAATTGTAATTGGTTACACAAACTGTAATCCAATCTACCGAGAGATTAATTATGTTTAAGAAAAAAAGAAAAAAAGCAAAATCGGTTTCACTTCATCCATATGCTCTGCAGTGAAACAGAATTTGCTTTTTTTATCAAACATCTATCGTCTACAGGGAGATTGGATTTCAGTTTCCGTTACCGATTACACTTTCCGAGAATATCTCACATCGTCGCAATACAAATTTTCAAGACCGTTAATGGCGAAGGTTACTTAATGCGTCTAGTGAAGCAAATAAAACTATTATTTAATCGATAACTTAAATTAAAAACTATTAATTTATCGTTGTTTTGTCGCTGAGCAGTATTAATAAATTTCAAAAGTTCCACAAAGTCGAAGAAGCTTTTTTCCTTACTTTAGCCAACTTTGCAGTCTTATTAACTTCCGGATCGTCTTGCGCCTGCGCAAGTCTTCGTGTCCGCACTGTACGGCATGTAACGTTGTTGAGGGCCGTCAGTTGAGAGTAAAATGCATCCGATTGAGTCTTGGAATCTCCCGTAGTCTTTTCTTTGATCGTTTGCACAGTCTTTTCTCTCCCTTTCCCGGTGTGCGTGAGCACGTGACTGCTCACCAGGGATTTAAGGCGTCGAACTTTTTCCAAATTTCTCAGAAGGAAGCAATGATGCTGCTGAGCGAAACAACGCTGCTGATGAGACATTGGTTTTATCGACGGCGTTTGAATCATCGTGGTGTCACCGATTTTACGAGTTTTGCACAATCCTTTTGTATTTGAGGACTGCACGATGTTCGATTTTCGAACGTTCTTACGCGGTCGACCCACGGATCGTCGTTCCGTCGTTTCTACTTGCGAGGGTGTTATCGCCAGCGATCTTGCTACTCTCTGGCTCTTTCCACCTAATGAAATGATAATGAATTTGGTTTTAAGAAAATTTTTAACGTGTTTCGGACTAAGGAGTAGCGTCCAGAGTGACCTCGCCAAATATGATACGTCAGGCACTAAAAGACTTATTAATGATCTACTAATTTACATAATAAAATTAG
This sequence comes from Cylloceria caligata, assembly GCA_963942595.1. NCBI lineage: Eukaryota > Metazoa > Arthropoda > Insecta > Hymenoptera > Ichneumonidae > Cylloceria > Cylloceria caligata. Next base: position 70,289,258 of record OZ012707.1, read on the forward strand.
TGAGAACGTACCAATAACGCCCCTGCAGCCTTCGCTGCCGCATCTACACTGTTGGCCTTCCGATGGATTGAAAAGAGCAAAGTTGTAATCGTAAGTTAATTCCTCGCCGGGTTTGATGTCTCTCGACGCGAACAGAGCCATTCGTGGCAGCCCGTGAACGCTCCACTTCTGCATCTCGCAATTTGGCTCGCAAGAATGATTGACGAATCGTCCGTCACCGCCCATGCGATGACCATCGATCACCAATCCACCGTCGAGATGAAGGCAGTAATGATGCGTATCATTGGCGTACCTAAAATTATAGAATTGCAAAGTTAATAAAATAATTTTAGGTACGATTTCGAGAATCTATGAACGTGACTACCTCGTAGCCATCCTGGACTTGAATTCACGTTCCGAGACAACTTCACCGACGTATTCGAGTATAAAGTCTCCAATTTTTATGGAATCCTTAGTCCTGACGCCCCATCCTTTGCAATCTGTCATGAATCGCTGCAAACCCGGTGCCCACTCGTGTCGCTGTATCTTCTGATTCTCGCACTTTTCACCGCAAGGACAAAATTGCGGCGAACACTCGCTGAACACCATGCGATTGATGCAATCGTCGCCGCATCCGCTCTCGGGCTTGCACTCGCAGGCCTGCGCCTCGTACAGCATCGTCGGTTTCACGTCGAAATAAATATTTGTTCGAATTTTTCTGAAATTCAACGTTAACAGATTATATTTTATCTGAATCAACTGATCGATCAATTATTTTCCATTGCAGCGAATGATAAAATGTTTAAAACGTACCTGTAATTCCAAGAGGGCACCAAATCTCGTCCAGGCAATCGTGAGTGCGTGTGCAGCCACCACAGATCGTAAGGCAGCTGAAAGTGTATCTTTCGTTGCCTCAAGAACTTGCCGCAATGATAAGGAGGCGGCAGCAACCCATGCGGATGTTCCGAAGGATCGTAAGCCATCTTATTCTTCCCGGATGAGCTATCGGAGCTCGAGACTTTCCTGGGCTCATCCTCTTTGTAATAATCCGAGAAGAGACCAGCCTGTAAATATCTCTTTTTCCACCTCGGCTGTTTCCTCTTTCCTTGCGAGCCCAATTGCTTTCCAACGTCAGGCTCGTCACTTGCCACGTCGCTGCTTGGCAACGCGTCGCTCTCGGTGTCGTAACCAGCATTTCTCAAACGCTTTATATTCCTCAGCGTTAGATTGCACGGACTCGTTGAGCCTCTTCGCCTCTTATGATTGTTATTCAAACATCCTGAAATTTCAATCTTCACGCTAGCTTCGGAACTCGCTCTGTCGAGTTTCTTAACGTTTTCAACGCTCAACTCGCCGACACGCTGACTTTGATTGTAACGCTCGAGGGATTCCTCGAGAGTCGCGTTCTCGTCGTACATTCTCGAATCCTGAATCTTCTCGAATTTCACAGGACACAATTTGTCGCAAGGACTGCTACCGTCGCACTCGACCAAATCTTTGCGAACCCTTAATTTTCCTGAGCAAGCGTGCGATACGTTATCGCAGTTACTCTGACCAGTTTCCTCGTGTTCCGTCAGACCAGAATCCTCGATCTCTTTGTATTCCGTTGGATTATCTTTCTCGTCGTCGATATTCTTTAAAACTGGTTCCTTGACTATCGGAAGTATCTCCTGAATCTCATTGTCGAGCAATATCGATTTTTCCTCGTTGGAAATCTCAACCTTGTTTGCGTTAGAATTTTCGACAGCGTCTGCGCGCCTACTCGATTGGAGTTTCCCGGATTCGTCGCTGCTCGCGACCACCGATATTTTTTTCTTTTTCTTCTTCAATGTCGGGAAGCCCGTGCGATTTATCGGCTTTCTTCGTCGTATCTTCTTCTTGGTTAGAATCGTAGCTACAAGAGGATTCACCGGATTCGGTACGTTGAGAACAACGTCGTTCTTCTTCTCTTTCTTTTCTGTCGGTAGAATTTTAGTAACCTGAGGCTTTGACTCACAGATATCGGGGATAACCTTCTCGGTTGTCGCTTCGACCTTTGTGCTTTCAATATTCTCGACTTTTTCCACGCACTCGGGACTTTTGTCGACTTTAATCGGTTTATCCAGACCTTTATCAGACTTTATGGGTTTTTCGTTGTTCTTTGGACTCTTTTCCGGTAGATTTTCCGTTTTCTCGGACTTTTCGGTAATTCCATGATTGTCGGAAGCCAATTTTGTCACTGTGACTCGGAGGTCTTTGCAAATCTTTTTCTTGCGTCTCGGCTGAATTTCCAGACGATTCGCGGGTTTGTCGTCGGCGGAGTCGCAACTCTCGCTGACTGGCGTCTCGATTGTCGCAACTTCCGCGTCCCTGTGCCTCTTCTTAGGCGTTACGGGCACTGTGTCCTTCTGATTTGAGCTACCCTGACTCTCGCTGTACCTCGTGATCGTGGCTTCTATCGCCTCTTCTATGTGATTCTCCGTGGAATTGGATTCCTTCGGATGGACTTCGGCGCCGCTGCCGTTTGAGCTCTGCGAGCTGTGAGGGCTCGACACGTGATAGTGTCTCTTCTTCAGGGGCAGCCTTTGCTCGTTAGAGTTCGAATTGCTGCTGGAATTGAGATTACTTTTAAGATCTGCATTAGAAGGCAGTTTTTCTTTTTTCAGTCTGCGTTTCAATTTTTGATCCTCGCTCGCATTAATATCGCTACCTTTCCTCTTCTTTATCATCTTTTTCACTCGAAAAATTTGTGGCAAGTCCGGATGCACGGTATTCGCATTATTTTTACCCAAACTGCAGGATCTCGAGAATTCGTCGATAAGTTTCTCCAGTTCTTCGCTTACGCTAGGATTGATCTTTATCGGTTCTTTCGGAGGTACGACGACTCGTCGTCGGTGCTTGTGATGATGCTTGTGTCGATGATTGTGCGAGGGTTGAACCGATTTTTCGCATTTGTAAGATTCGACCTCTATGCTCTCGGATTTCAGCGTATTTCCCACCGGAAGTGAAATTACAGTCTGCACACCCACTCCGTTGGTCTCCGATTCGCTGACGCTCTTCTTGCTGCACTTATTTTCCTTCAAAACGCGTCTGGGTACGGGGAGCGGGCACTTTTTCGCCGATATCGCTTTTTTACTCGACGACGATTCTATTCTATTCTCCTTCGAGCTTTTCCTGCTTCCGCTGCTGTTCCTCTCCTCTTGTGCCTGCGCCTGCTCCCGCCGCTGCGACTTTTGCGCCACCGGCGACGTCGATTTATTTGAATTCGCGAGTTTATCGTTTTTAGATTTTTTGCTAATTTGTTCGGCGCTCTCTTTACTCTCCTTGGCACAAGATTTCTTCGGGCACGGTTTGCTCGAGCATTTTTCGAGCGTCGCGGAACTCTTGTGAGTCTCCTGGCAAGGTTTCTCCTCCGGTTGGGCTGGGACTTCGGCGTTTGCGCTTTGACAAGTCTTTTTCTTAAATTTTTTGCTCTTTGGCACAGCAACCGCGTTTTTACTATTCTGTGCCGGCGTCGTTTTAGATTCTGTACTGTTTTTCAAAGATTTACTTTCGCTATTGTCGCCTTTTTTGGATTTCACGGTGGGCACGTCGTTTCGCTCGACTTTCTCGATTTTCTCGATCTTCTCAACGACTTCGGGCCTCAGTCGCGGCCTGCCTGGTCCTCTCGGCTGCGTAGAGACCATCTTAGCGGGCCTGCCGGGTTTTCGCTTCGGTGGATAGAGAACACGATCGACGTTCACCGCAGGTTTCGACGGGGCGCTTTGCACAGGCGACTGGGAAGGCACCGGCGGACTTGGCGGGCATATCGCGAGATGCAGAGGGCTGTTATCCACCGATTGAATGCCTGAATCGGGCGATACATTCGATAAACAAGCATACTCTGCATCCGTAGCTTTCTTAACTAACTTGCTGCGTCGCTTACGAGGTTCCGAAAGTAGAGCGGTTTTCTCGACGAATTGTTGCAAGAGCGTCGAGCTGTAAACAGGAACGGGATTCTGATCAGCAGTTTCGCTCGAGTCTGAGTCAGCACCCAGGGACATCCGCTCGATGGCCTTTGAGACGAGTCTACCGCTCTCAGAGTCCTCAAAGCCGTCGAAAGGAGCGTCCTCGTGCTCCTGATCCGGCAATATCGCCGCCAGATCCTCCTGATTAATCTCCTGCAACGGTTGCTGAAGAGAAGGCGCCGCTGGTGTTGGCGCGGGTGTCGGAGCAGTCGGCACCAGAGGCTGCGTCACTTGCTCCTGAGAATTTGTAGCGCTCGGGCCCGCCGACGAATCGGAATCGTCAGTTGTGAAATCGCCGCTCTGTAAACATTTATTATACATTTTTTTAATCGTCAAAACGAGAAATTAATAAAAATTTATTTCTAGCATTGATTTGTGTAAAATAATTACTTTCGCGCTGGTGTTCGCTGCTTTTGCCTTTCTCGTTCCAGCCCTCCTAGTTTTCTCACACTTCGGCTTTTCGACTTCTTCTTTCTTTTGTGCTTTCATACTGATTTTCAGCTTGAGTGCACCCTGCAAGGTAACACGAGGACGTAAATACAATTTCATTGAAACTATTACAGGATTTGTTGCCTGAAGCATCTTAAGTGCTAGCATAGAATTTGAATATCCGGTACCTGTTCAAAATTAGTTTCTCTTATAGAGAACGTTTGTTCGCTATTCTCGGAAGAACAGTCAGTGTTCGATCCAGTCTCGGCGCATTCCTCTTCGCCGCTGCTCTCATTTTCGGATTCTGAATCTGAGTAAGAACAGCTACCCTCTGTTCCTCCTGAGCTGTCCTCGTCGGATTCCGAATCATCCTCTGAATCGACTGAATCAGTATCTGCATAAACCAACAATTAATAATACAGTTTTTCAACGATATCATGTTTATTTTCTTTTTTCTCATTACCATTTCGACCAGTTACCGGATCCCAGCTACCTCCTCCTTTTATCGCATCCATATCAACGGTCGAAGGCAATTCTCTTTCAGGTTCCTCATCATTTTCGTCCCAATTCCAATTTTGGAGCTCCAGTTCCGACGGATGATGGATAACAGCGTTCCATCCCGAATCACCGGACATTTTTCCGATTGTCAGACATTCACGTGTTTAAAGTTTATAAACATTCCTTGGAATTTAGCCTATCCGTTGGATCCATCTAGGGTGAAACTCCTTGACTGTAACTGCTTTTCTGATCCTGCAGAATAAAATATTTTACAAAACGCCGCTTATTACCGTTAAAGCATATTCTTACATTGAATTTACTTCATATTTGCACCATTTAGTCTTTAATCTTTGCAATACTGTTTAGACTTGAATTTATATCTGTTTTATTAAAAATAGAAGAAAAAAATTAAGATTTTTTTTAGAGAAAGCATTCTTGCAAATATCATTTGTTTAAATAGATTAGGAATATCTTAAACTTCTTTTGAGTCTATTAAAACTCTATTGTTTGCTTTTAGTCATAGCACAAAGTAAATAAATAAAAAATTAATATTATATTTCAAGCATTGTACGCTTTTATGCGGCAAAGAGAATATTTAACGGATCTTTTAAACAATGCTAATGGCATTGGACTGGAAAATACGCAATAACACAGGTGCAGGTGGTTACCAGCAAAAGATGGAGAACATTTTTAATATATAACCTAAACACACGATTAATTAAGTAAATTTTGTTCCAAAACTAAAGTCTTTGATAACTAATAGAAAGTGGTCGTTCCACAGCCAAAATGATCCAAAACTACTCGACTGTTATAGTTGTGATTTCTGATTTTTATAAATTGGGCCAAGATACGATATCTCGCTACAAAAGTACATCGCAGCTAGAATGTGTGATACGCGACTAATAATGGTTGTTTATTATAACGCTTTGAAAGAAATTTAAAGAAAGAAATGCAACTTTGAGATTGTATAGCCAAAGTCCTTTTAACAATCGAGCAGGATGATCTGGGAAAGCTTGAACATTGGTAACAACAATGGCATGTCTAAGTATCGCAGAGAGAAAATATATATGGCAATCACCCGGGATTCAATCCACATTATCCAGGTACCGAATAAAAGCGCTAACCATTGCGCTAATGTCATCAAAAATTGAAAATTGTTTGTTCCACATTCAAATTGCGCCAAAACTACACGACTGCATATCCAGATGGAATAACGCTTGAAAAGTTGCCAATGTCTGCCCAAAGACCTTAAAGTACACATATTACTCGTATCGCTTCTTATTGTGTGTCTTGTAAGAATATTTGCACCTTTCATTGGACAACTACTCGATCTTGCTCCAAAAAATACGTATTACAGTAAAAAGATTGCTACATAATAAAAAATTTGTTGTTTATAATAACTCAGAAAGATGAATTTGGAGAAAACAATGCAATTTTGAGGTTCTAAGGCTAAGTCCTTTGAAATAATAAAAAATGACTTGTTTCACATCCAAAGTGCCCCAAAACTATTGGACTTACATACCCAGATGGAATAAAAAGGGAGACGTCTGTCCGAAGGCCCGTAATCAAAATATCGATGATTATACTCAATTACTTAATCGTATAAGAATATTTATACTGTATGCAGAATACAGAAAATACAATGGAAATCCAAGAAACATTCGATTCTACCTGTTAGCGGAAAAACAAAGTCAGGGAGTAACGCCACTGAGGCACAAGCACGATGCATATTGTGCTCGGAGCTACACAAAATTCAAGCACAACCGATTACAGTTATAGCTGGCAAGAAGTAAAATAAAAGAAGCTAAGAGCATTGGCAAAGATTCGTGAATTCGTTAAAACGAAGCATCTACCTCACATAGTTTTCCCTGGGTTTGCCATTAAAACTGACAACTGATAAGAATCCTGCATTAACGGTGGCTGGACAGCTGTTTGTTGGGTAAGCCAGATGTACCAGGTGCATCGAACGAATTGGCGCGAAAAATTAATCGCTCTGATAAAGCTACGAAAGAACGCACCGGCTTTGCGAGATAACAACTCGTTGTCTAGCGCGGCGTGCGTTATTGCAGCTACGATTGTGCTAATGTCTCGTGCACGCAACAGATAAACTCGATTAGAAAGTTTGATGTTTACTTCTCCGTGCGTGTGTGCTGCACAAAATGGCGTTGAACGAACGAGACACTTATAAAACAGCACAAAAAACACAGAGTATAACACCGATCGCAAGTACAATTTCCTCAATCCGAGGCTTGCGTATTTCGTGTTATCGAAAGGCTTCGATTCGATTTCACGTAATCGCGGATTATCGGTTAACGTTCGAAATTTACATGATTCTTCTTCACTCGTACGTCGAACTCGGACCGCGTCTCACGTTTCTCGGTCATTGCTTTACTGACTCCGCACATCGGTGACTAATTGAACGTCCTCTTGATGCCCCATCGATAATGAAGAAAGGTAGAAAAAAAAATGTTTAATTAAGAACAGGTAAACAATTGACATTCTTGAGAGAGGAGAGATTCTATTGTTTATTATCGGTACGTTTCAATTAGCATATTATTTCGATGATGGACCACCTTCCTGTGTTATCAAACGCCTTATACGCACATGCGTACGCACGACAGTTATATTTACATCGCGCAAGTGTTTCTGCCCTTTACCGATGGCTCACCGGACACGCGCTCCATTTATAGCGCGTATTAAATTCTTCCGACAACAGCGATGATACAAAATATCGATCGAGTCTACAAAATACTTCAAACTATTCGATTTTCTCAAAAAAATACCGTCGCTTGAGATTAATTTTGCTTCTACTTATCGACCAATCATCGATATACGATTTCCAACGCAAAAAAACGCTTCGCATTCTCTGCGTATTTGCGTCGGTAAAAATAGTCGCTCGCTTGCCGACGGAAAGATATTTTTTTTTGTGCAGCAAAAAAACTCCCGGAAACGAAACTTCCTATCAATCGACAATAAAAATGTATGCTTGATGCGCTGAAATTATCGAAGGGCGGAGTGGGGGGCATCGATTTCATCATAGCCATACGATTGATCGTTTATAACGGTATTCCGATCATGTAACAATATCGCAATATCCAAATATAATAATTTGTTGAAGCTTCAATTGTTTGAATATAAAAAATAATTAAACGCTTTCCACAATTCGTTAAATTTCGATGTGAGATTTGTTTACACGATTTTATTCACCGATAAAAAACACAAAGTTACGTTAACTTATAACTTATAAATAACATTTCCCCTTAATAAAACAAATGCAAGATCAAATCAACAATAACGACAAAAATAATAATAAGTAACGTAACTAATCGCTTTCATATTTTCTACACAAAATCTCACATCCAATTAGCACGTACTCTAGATAAAAAATAGTTGATGAGGCTGAGTTTGAGATAAAAATGCAATTAAAGTGAAATAAATACAATTGTTAAAAAAAAAAAAAGACAAAAAGCCCGAGTCGAAGCATTTGAAAATGATTCGAAAAGTACGGGACAGCGCCACGTTAGCGAGGGACGCGCCACTATCGACCATGAATTTCGTACGTCGCGGTGTGCATCTCGTTGAAATTGTCGCGCACCACGGACGAGAGTAGGAGTAGAAATTCCGAGTCGGCAATATGGCCGGCCAGATGTGCAGCAGTAGGGTGGTGTCACAGTGGTGTTAGTGCCGTATTATTTATGTCGAATTATCGCAAGTCCTGTCCGAACCTCGCGTGTTTTCATGGGCTCAGTGAGATACTGTGCAGGAGCAGAAATTCGGTTTGCATGAGGGCATAGCACTCACCCCCCAGCTCAGCAAACATGAAGTAAGTACACATAAAAGCACTTCCTCCCTCTTCGGTAACACGGCTTCGTTGCACTTCTCTCGATACGCGTTTTTTTTCTTCTCTTCTTTTTTTTACATACATCGAGCATTGTTTATACCGTTTGTCGTCGCGACAGTTGTGCGCGAATTCGAGACGAGCCTTTTCCTGGTATCGCGATAATTGTACAGTCGAATCGCGCGACCCTGGGCTACGGAAAGTAATCACGGTCGGCAGGGGGGCGGGAAGGCGTTTTTCTCAGGGAATTCACTCGGAGAGTATCGCAACGAGGCATGGCTGGGTAACGATTTTTGACAGAATATCTTTTCGATGGTGCATATCATCTCCGACAACGCGCCAGTAGTTTCTTTAAACTTTTCTCGACGAAACTTTTTTTATTCTACGGTATTTTACGCTCTTTGTGCATCTCGACGATAACTCTCGCTCTCTCAACGCTCGTTTATTATTGCACGGGGCTCCTGCTTCGCGCCCCTGGTGTCATTCACACTGGATACATGCGGAACGTCGTCTCACCTACATATTTAATAATAAAATTCGCTTTCCTTTAATAAAGACAAGCGATCGCGTGATTGTTGTTGTCCGTTTATTCGACGTTACGGTGGTAAAAAATATAATTGCGGTTCGCCTAAAACGTCGAAATTGATAAAAACAACGCAACAATGGAAGTTTGAGTGGCTTCTTGACTATAAAGATACGATAAAGATAGTTTAAGCCGTAAACGTCATTTGATAAGATCCAGAGAGTTCGCACGACGATATCTCGCGCCTGATTCGCTCGAGCGACTCATACTTCCGGTTAAACACGTTTCTTTTTTTTTTTTTTTACAATTATTTTATCGTTTCGTCTTAACCCAATTCCTGGATAATATCGATAGGGATTTGTCATCGAGTTGGGAATTCCCGATTGGCGAAAATTGCTGGTGAAGGTGAAGCCCGGTGACGGCGCTACGCGGGGGTCCCTCCGGGGTTCGTTACTTTTATTCGTTGACTGCTCGCCCCCTAATCTCTCCCACTTCCCTGTTCCCCCGCACCCTCCAAAATATACCCCGAACTCTCATCGCGCAGTTACACGCTTACGAACCCGGCAATGTCGAGGGTGAATGCGGTGCAACTAGACGCTCACGCCCTACAGAGATCTTCGTTCAATATCGCACTACGCAGTTACGACAACTCGAATTGTTTACCCCCGGAACTTCCGTTTCCTAACGTTATGCCATATGGGCGCAGATTGCTTCGAAATATTATTCAATTGCAACCTGATTGCGCTCTATCGCGGTACAGGAAGTTGCTACGGATCTCGAGAACGAGCAGACGGAAAGGTCGTTGGAATTTCATCGTGACGATATTTTTTTTAATATTCCATTTTTAACTTTGCTTCCTCTGCTTTCTTCAATAAATATTCAACGTTTTGGTTGTTACGAAATACCTAATAACATGAAAGATTACGAAGATCAAATGGAATTTCATGGAATCAAAGCTTGTGAGAAAATATTATTTAAACTTTCAATGAAATGTACGGTTTTAATAAATTTATTTATTTACTTTTAGCGGGGGAGATCGTATTATTTAGCTTGGAATAGCAATTTTTAAAACGTTCGTTCGATTATTCCTTGCACTCGTGATTAGGTTTCGTGCAACAATAGTCATCCGTCTCTGATTACAGTTTGGCTCGTGAAAGTGATATGCGAACACGCGAGTATGCACGCCTCGCCGGACATGGCGTGCGTAATACCAACCTCAACGATAATCACCGCGACTTAAACGATTTGCCACGGTTCCACGGAAGGATTTGTCATTAACGCGATCCCGAAGCGTTATTTCACGCTTAGACATTCAGAGCACACGACGAGCGGCGTATACAACGTTGCAAAGAATAAATTTTCTCTATCTTCAATACAACGTGAAATTCTATCGATCTCTGTGTTGCAATTGAGCAACTTCATGTTCAGACATCGTATGAGACAGTCTCGAGACTTTGCGCAAGGTTTCCGATGAGTCGTCCTGATAAAGATCTCGCGATCACCTTCAACACTTGTAACTTACCGTCCCCTTCGTCATCTCGTTGAGATACCGGTGTTGGTATCAATTGCTACGAGTTTTTTGCAAACTCCTGTTGGATTTCTATGTACAGGAAATATGTTATTGCTAAATAGGAATTAACGAATGTTTCATAAAATTTATTAAAATAGATGACGGAATGAAATTTTAGTTAAATGACAAAAATTGATCAACGAAATATTCGTTTAGCGATAGAGAGAAAAAAGAATTAGTGGATTAGTTTCCATTTTGGTGTAATAAGAGATATTCAATTTTGTTTTCTCGTCAACTAACGTTGAAATCGTTATGCTCGCATCAATTTCGACGACTTTTCTACAGACTTTTAGATTTACGTATGCATTTACCTTTTTGAGATTTACGAGAAAAAAAGAACGAGCCACGTTGACAATAATCTTGAAATAAAATTTATTAGAAAGAAATCTTCATTAACATTGATTGGGTTATAAAATTTTGTGTAGAAACTCTTTTTAAAAAACGTTACTTTTGTTTCAACAGACAATACACAGCGATCCTGTTGAACGATCAAGGACAAATTAAGAGAAACAAAACCTCTGGAAGCTACACATGTGTTACAGTAGCCGCGTGTTAGAAATATGGTAAAGACACGCGAGGGTAGAGAGACTCCTTTCAGTGTCGCCGGGTCAGCTTACAACCCCACTCAATTAACCATATGCTTTCCTGCAGCATGCAATCATATCGGATGACTCAAGGTGAAGCCCCACGACACACTCACAGCAGGCACACACCATGGAGAGCAGAGTTATGGGTTGCATTCCCTCGACGACTCGGTCTTTTGGCACATCGCTGTAAAAACCTTCTAACTACATCTTTAAATCCCAAATAAGTATTTTTGAAAGAAGCAAAAATGTCTACTTCCCGAAAGAACGTATTTTAAGCTTCGATGACTTGTAACAAGTTTCATCTGTTAAATTTAAATCCTCCACGATTCAAGAAAAACACTGCCTTTATACTTAAGGGCTCTAAGGTGTATGCATCGTGAAACGTAGCTCTCTCTCTCTCTCTCTCTCTCTCTCAAATCAATATTTCTGCAATAAACAAAAATGTCTACTTCCCAAAAAGATGTCTTCCAAGCTTCGAAGATTTGTAACAAGTTCTATCGCCTAAATTGAAATCCTCCACGATTCAAGAAAAACACTGCCTTTATACTTAAGGGCTCTAAGGTGTATGCATCGTGAAACGTAGTTCTCTATCTCTCTCTTTCTCAAATAAGTTTTTCTGGAAGTAGCAAAAATGTATACTTCCCGAAAGGACGTATTCTAAGCTTCGAAGACTTTGAACAAGTTCCATCTGCTAAATTAAAATCCTTCTCGATTCAAGACAAACACTGCCTTTATTCTTAAGGGCTCTAGGGTGTATGCACCGTGAAACGTTGGACTCTCTCTCTGTTTTTCTCTGAGAAGGTAACCGAATATATCTTGAGGCGAGAGAGTCCCGTATAAGGTGACCTGGGGACACACACGCTCCAACGAACGTTCGTGAGACCTGGCTTTTGCACAACTCGCCTAGTTTCGCGTAGTTGCCCCTCTCACTCCCCCGAGCCCCAACCCCGTCGACCCTTGCAGACACTGGGATTTTCTAGCTTTCATCTTAGCATTCGCGATTCTCTACGCTGCATATATGTTTCCAGCATTTCTTTTTTTTTTTTTTTTTTATTAACCCACAGTCGGCCAGATTATTAATTCCGCTCCGTTTTTTTCGCTCAGGGCTTACTGCACAAGAAACTTGCACGAATAAATGGGAATAAATCCTTTTTCGTTGCATTTACCACCCTCGACTTTTGGCTATGGATTAAAATGTTACGGAAGGCAATTTTTTTCATCTATTCAACGCAGTTTGAAGTTATTAAAACAGTTCGCATCTTTTAACTGCTCCCCGCTTCAGGACTCAGGCCTATAGCTGAATCGACTCGGCCTGTTTTTAATTTTGTCATAGCCATCAATGTCTTTCCACCTATACCGACCAAGCGAACCCCTTTCTCACAACTTCGACTCCTTGTACCGTATTGCATTCGCATTCGAACACTGCATATACGGACAGTGTTCAGAGAATTCAAGGAAACTGCAGAAAACCAGTATCGTTACAGTCGGTTTCGTATTCGCGTCACGATGCCAAAGTTAAATCTCTTTTGGTGAAATGTTAACATTTGAATACAGCGAGGACCATATGAAACTTAACACCTCGAAGTGGTATCGTAAAATAAACGTATCATGACTCTCGGTCATAGACCGACGACCAATCGGCTTTGGTGGCGCCTTTAGGCTGTTTAGTCTTACTTGGCCCCCGCTCTATGTTATATTTGGAACTACATCGCGCCCGAATATTTATATTTTCAACGAAAATACGGCGTCGAGAATCGATCCTTCGATTTACCGATACTCTGGTTCAGATACAAGCGCGTTGGCCACTGTACCACAATACCGGATCTGCTTTTTGATAGCGTTTTCGGTTCGCTACACCGGGATACACTTGGTGTATCTATCAATCGAGAGCAAGAGAAACAGAGAAATAATTGGCGTGGAGTTTGACTTTCTTGTTACCGTGCAATATGTACACCGAGTGTAGCCCAATGTAGCGAATCGAAAACCCCATGAGCTTGGTTCAACTTCAAATCTCTCGTAGTTTCCAAGCATTATGTCTGCAAATTGCTGAAATTTCAACGAAGCGACGATTTGTTTAAAATCCGGGACAACATTTAAACGTATTCTAAAGCAAATTCCTCTTGTAATAAAATCATAGTTGAGGCGATGTACTACTCCTCGGTCGGTAACAAAAACTGTAAAGGAAATTTCTCCGCCACGAATGATCTTTCGGATAAAACAGGAGAACGGTGAATTTCGTCTCACAATTCTACAGTTCACCGTTCACTTCTCTTTTGTTCGAGAGATCAATCGGGGCGGAGAAATTCGCGATGGAGATAATATTGCTATCTCGTATGACAATTTGAGAGAGACAGACAACATGTATGTCGCTTTAACACGTTGATCGCCCAGAGTGACGGGGCCCCCGCGAAAACTTAGCCCATCACCCAGATCTGGATGACGCGGCGTGTTAAAACGGAAATATTTATCAGGAACTTTTTACTACAATTTTCAAACAAAGCGCTAGAAACTTAAGAGGGTCATAGACCGCGGGAGATTCCTATGTATCATGATTCAAGATCGTCGATCAATTGAATTGAAGGTGCACGAAACCCTCCCTATTATCTTATCAAGATTAGGTTTCACCGCTTATTAGCATCTACATTCAAGTGTTGTACTCGATACTTCTTATCTGTAGTTCTACGGTTTCTCAGATGTCGGAGTACGGAAGTTACGGTATCTCACCGCATCCTCTCTCTTTCTCGATCGCAGCCGACTCTATTTTGTGGGAAGCAGCAATTAAATGGTTCATCGCGCCTTGATGCCGGAAGTCAAACTGCAATCTGCATACCTTGAGAATATTTTTAGATCATTCAAGAAAGCTGATTAATCTTAATCACTGCTGCTAGCTTTCTCAGTCTTTCGAAGACGTATTTGTCAAATATAAATTAGTAAATATTTTATAAATTACAATTTAACGAATGATATAATTAAAATAACTTAACAAAATTTGTTTAATATATTTCCCAACACTTCGAAAAATATATTAGGATATTCGTTTTCATTTTTGAAGTATAGGAATTTATTAAGTTTTTTTATCGTTCACGATTAGCGCTATTAAACTTCAATTTACTTATTCCTGCAATTGCGTACCAACGAAAGATAATTGGACGATGCGTAGCACGTGAGATCATAAACTTTTTCATCCTGTGTGTCTGTTACGCGAACGATACATTATCTCATTGTCAACGGTTCGGGCACACGCACACCATCGTTACAGACCCGTTAGACTGGAAGTTCAGATTATCATTAACTCCAATTTATCTTCGAGCTTTCGCGCGTTATGCACTGCACAAGCGTGGGTACGTGCTCGATCGACGAACATTGTAATAATCGAACAAGCAGTGCGTACAATATAATGACAATACTTGGAGTCATTGACTCAAATGATGTTTAAATTGTCGCTATATTTTCCTGTCAAAGAGAATTTCTGAAATATGGTAATCATATTTCACATAAACGGAATTTGTTTTCTCATAAAGGAAATTTTGCATTCACGATAAATAACATTTTCGGCATTTTCATGTCATCGAATTCAAAATTATCCAAAATAATCAAAAATAACATTTAGAAAAATGGGTCTTTGTGTGTCAGACTCAAAAAAATTTAATCTATAAGTGAAGAAGTTGTTATCATTTTTGAGCTACCGGGTTTAATAATTCTGAACAAACAGGATGTTCGGTATTGAATTTGGTAAGAATCGATCGATCCGTTTAAATTTTACAAGTTATGGGATTTATCAAAATTTACGAGTTATTACTGTAATGATTCTGAGTTTACTAAATCCTGAGCTATGGAAATTTTAATAGAATGATACAAGTATATGTGTTAATATAAAATCATTATATATTAAGTTTTACTTTTAGAAGTTAGGCTGTAACTTTCCTATCGATTGCCGCTTACTTATATTTTTTATAAGAAAATGATTAATAAAGTTGTTCTCTCGTTATGTCAATAGCGAAGTGAGCATATCATCCGCCCGAGCGTCGGTGATGGTTTACGACGATGTGAATAAGAAATGGATACCAAGTGGCACATCATCGGGACTGTCGAAGGTCCAACTGTACCATCATCTCGTCAACAATACGTTTCGTGTCGTTGGAAGGAAATTGCAGGATCACGAAATCGTGATAAACTGCGCGATTCTAAAGGGACTCAAGTACAATCAGGCCACAGTGACGTTCCATCAATGGCGTGACAACAAGCAGGTTTACGGCCTCAACTTTTCGAGTAAGGACGATGCCGACGCCTTCGCCAGGGCGATGCTACAGGCACTCGATGTGAGTTTACTCGATTTTATTCGAGTACTATTCGAAATATTTGTGAGATATCGAATAATGTTGGAATCAGAGATCGGCAGATCAAAATCCTTCTGTCATTCAATTACCGCTCAATTCTTTATTCTGGGTGGAATTAGTCATTTATTTTTATTCAATTCATAACTCCAGGAGGTATTATTCATTTATTTTCATTCAAATACAAATTCCAGTTGTATTAATAATTGATATCCGTTCAAATACAAATTCTTATTCCAGAAGGAATTAGTATTTAAATATAAATTACTTACAAAATCCAGTTTAAAATTGGAATTGTCATTGCCATATTCCGAATCTGACGATCTCCGATTGGTATATTCTTTTTCTAACTAGCAATAATTCTGTTTATCAGTTTAATACGCGGGTTGAATGTTTAATATCAGTAAAAGACATTTTAATACAATGAAATTGTTAAATTCACAAATTAATTTGAGCAGAGAAATATCTTGTGAACATGTATGTTCTCGAACTAGAAACATTAATTTTATAGTAATTTCCTTCTGCGTACAGAGATCGATATTTTTTTTCTGCTGATACAAAGTCGCCAATTACGTTTTTTGGGTACTAAATTAATCGCACGACTTACGAAGGTTTCAAAGGACTCGATTCTAAAAAGCTATTACGACTTTAGCCTCGGTATTGCTGTAATTGATCTTGTCATCGTTAATTAACTATTTTGTACCCTCGTGTAGGTGCTGAGCAATGGAAGCAACATATCACGCAGTCTGGGTCCGTCAGTTACTCCAGCGACGCAACAGCAACCGGCTTATCCTCAGCAGCCACAGCAGCAGTCGCAACAACCACCGCAGCAACAACCACCTCAAATGACCTCGCAATACGACGAGGATATGGGATACAGGTGGGTCACAATCCACGAGTTTCTCAAACTCGCGATAAGGAATGAGAACGGAGAGAAATTATATATTTTTTGAGAGAAAAATTAACATCCGCGCGCGTCTTACGATCAAATTATTGTCCTGGAGTGAAAAACTAACGCATAGTTTGTCCGAATCTTCAGCTGCCGATATTAAGAAGATCCTGTCGGCATATAATTCCAGAATTGTGAGTCTTCGATAGCTTTTAGAGTCGATAAACCGGTTATTGTCGCAACATCATTTGGTAATCGTTTTCGCTGAAAAAGATATAAGAAAAGGTTAAAGAGGCTGGTCATTAAAAAAAACCATTAATGAATCGAATGAACTCAAGCACTTTATTTTTTACTGGTTATGTTTATCATTATTTGCAATTGAAGCAATTTTTTCACGCAATGTACCAAAATACTACAAGAATTATTAATTAAACGATGATGCTCTCGTAAAAAAATTTGCCAATTGATGATATACACTTTGTTCAAGACTGACAGGATCTTAGAAATGTCGAAGAACAACAAATAATTTTTAAAAAATATACACGAAATATTAATTAACATCAGTATGAGAGGGGGCAGCTCGCGAAACAAGAACATACAAACAAAATTAACACAACTTACCCTCCAGATGTCGTAAAGAGTTTTGTCATTTTTTTCTTTAATCGCGTACCGACGACCAGAAGAATTCGTTTGATTGTACAGTGTAAGTAGCTTGAAAGGATCGTTGGCTTTGTACACACCTGGGTGCACGTGACATACATCATCGTGCAAAGTGTATATTTTACATTCCATGTCTTCACTCGATCATTGAAAAGCTATTTAAAAAATAATTAAACCCAAAAAAGCCGTCAGAGAAGCGGTTTTTCTTGTCGCGAAGCTATCGCTGCAGTAGTTTAGTCAAACGGTTCATTGAATGTGCTCGTGGATCCTTCCAGTCAAGGTCAGGCTCAGATCCAAGACATTAGCACGATGGGAGCTATCTCGCGGGTCTCGTTGTCACTTGGCCGACTAACTACGAGAGGGTCTGCACCCTCCTCCGTGCCCCCGACCCCAAGCCCCAACCACAACCACCCGTCTATTAGTAACGGTACCACCACCGTTATACAGGTGGGCTGCACACCCGGTACACGCGGTTCGCCGGCTGAGGCCCCTATGAGGTGACTTCTCGATCTAATCTTTAACAAACAAAAAAAAATTAAAAAATAAATAAGTGAAAAATTACAAACAAAAAAAACAATGATTACGCGATGACCGCGATTTCTAAGCGTTGTCATTGATTTTTCTTACATTCTAACGGTGGCGTTCATCCGATAGCTTTCATTAACAAAGCAAAGGGTATAAATCTCTCGTACCTCGAGATGCATGCCATTCGATATCGATCCAATATACGCATTGTACGATTTCATTCACCGCTCATTATTGAACGAAGAGGGTCACTACAGTCTTGTCGAATGATTACTAAAACGGTAATATTTAAATTTCAATATTTTAGTAGATAAATATTTTTTCAAGGTATACACTGCGCGATGCCTATAAGCAAATCGGTTGTAAAGTTATATTTTATATTGAAATAAATCATTACTAGGAATATTTCAAATACTAGGAGAGTCAAAGTGATGTGACACATCGCGATCGGTAACAGAAACTGTTGTTCAATTTACTCAAGACCTGTTTATAATTAAAACAAAAGCAAATTCGTTTTCACTTCGTCTATCTATTCTACAGTATAATCGATATAGCTTTTTTTTTCAAACATCGACTGTGTCCGTGTAGATTGAATTACAGTTTTTGATACTGACTGAGCGTAGAGCGGGTGAAAGGAGAGATTTTCTGAGAGACGTTTAATATTTGAATTAAAAGAGAATTAGGTTCTGATGTATCGTAATCATTCTGCACGTGAACTTAATTTGTTTATACTCGAAAAATATTAACCGTCCTTGAGAAAATAGGAAAGATATATCGACGGAGCCTCAAATGCGGTAGCATCGTCGCTATGTCGCTTCTTCGCGATCCGGGGAATCCTCGGGAAGCGCCAACTCGGTCAGTAACAAACCTAACCGGGTACATTTTTTTCTAGAGTGTCGGGACTTTACAGATAAGAACAAAGTTTTAGTTGATCCACAGCAGATCAGACTATCGGCTAAAGCTAGTTTTTTTTTTTGCATTGTGTTTGACAATTCAATGAACCCAAAATAAAGTTGCGCGGAAAGGTATTTTACCGACTGAGTATGTTCCACCGCCGATTAGGACACAATTCCTCGGTCGGTAAAGAAAACTTTAATGCTAATTTCTTCGCCATGATATTGATCTCTTGTACAAAAGATAAGAGCGGTGAACTGTGTTTTATCGTTCTCGTCTTTTATCCATACGATCGATCGTGGCAGAGAAATTCGCGGTGGGAAAATTCTGATCGTACTAATGGCGATCTGAGAAAGACAGATTACGCACATCACCTTAAAGACGCTTTCTGTTAATTTTTACGTTACCTTCGGAGAATTTGTCGATTCGATAATTTTTTTTTCTTCCAATTTTACTTGTACTTTCTTTATTTTCATTTTTGTCAAGCGTTAAAGTATAAAAGCAACAACAAAAATAGTTGAATGGTTAGTTAACTCATGGAGTTATGCTTTTATCAAATAATTGACGATAAATAAATTAGATAAATAAACGAAGAATATAAGGAAAGGTTACCACATTTCTGATGATCATTTCACCAGACTGTACTGGCCAATTGAAAACTTCATCGATTGCGGTGTTTTGTATCTCGCCTACACGTTTTGCTTGATGGTACTTGACCAGCTTCGCAGTTCAATACGTGCTCGCCGTCGCGCTAATAACTTTCGAGGTCGCGTTGCTGGGAAAGTCCCCTTAACGTTCTCTCACACGCATAAGTATTAACGATAATTGCAACGAGAACCTTCGTACATAATATGGTTAAGCGCGGAGTTATATCAACGAAAGACAATATTTCGAGCGAAAGGAAACTCGTGAGTTTCTCTATTAAAAATGCTTGAACCGGTGCTTACATTCAATATTACTTCAATAAAAACAGTTAACCGATCTATAACGAGCGCATTTCTTATACTATACTCTGCAATACTGTACAAGGACGTAACGCTTACGACTAAAGTGCAATTGCAACGCCCCGTGAAAAATAAAAAATCAATATATCGCATCTCAAACAAAACGTAATTATACTAATGCGTAGCCACCTTAGCGATAGCCGCTTACGTAATTGAGGGTAAGTATAACGTTCCTGCCTGACGTAAAACTCTCTCTCTCTCTCTCTCTCTCTCTCTCTCTCTCTCTCTCTCTATTCAACGCTAATCTAGAAGAATATTGTCAATAGAATGGGTCTAGAAACATGATTTCCTCGAAAAGCGTTTTGATATCCAAGAGTAGAAAATTATTTTATCGAATCGTATAAATTTAAGAATAAAAGTAAATTCTCGTTGAAGCAATCGCTAAGGTGGTTCGATATTTCATCATCTCTTATAGGTAGCTGGTTCCTAGAGGTATTAACACATATATTTTTACTTTTAATCCGTTAGTCTAGCTGGCTGATTAATCCTGCTTTGCATTAATATCCATATGATAATAAAAAGAACTCTCGAAAACTACAATTAAAAAATTGCTCAATTAAATAAATTAAAACAAAGACGGAATTTTTATAGAACCATGACAAGAGAAGACGTCGCGATAATACAGGAGCGCAGGATGTCGCAGCAAAACCAGAGTAAGACCTTTAGCGAATGCTAGAATTCCTCAAGGGAGAATTCCTCTGACATTTCTCTGATTCTCAGCTACGAACGGTCCGAGCGTAATATCCCCGAGTTGCCCACCGACGGTTCAACAGCAGCAACAGCAGCAACAGCAGCAGCAGCAGCAGTCCGGTCATCACAGGACGTCCTCAGCGCCGCCTGCGCCTCAGCCGCAGCCTCCTCCGATGCAGCAGCAGCAGCAGCAGCAACCGCCGCCGCAACAGCAGCAACAACAACCACAGCAATCAGGCGCGATAGTTCCAGCAGTTCCGCAAATGTCCGTCGTGGGTCCGCCGATCCCGCCGCCTCAGCCGCCGGCCGCTCCACCGATACCGCCGTGTCCTCCGGCGATGATGAACTTGAACACTCCTGTACCACCCCCAATGATGCCTCAGTACGCACAATCGCCTTCCCAATCGAGTATCCCAAATCAATCGCAATCCCAGCCCATTTACGGTAGCAATCCGGTAAACAGCTCGTACGGGGGCAACGGTACCGCGGTTCAGAGTCAGTTTACGGGAAATCAGAGCCAATACGCCGCTAATCAGAATAGTATTTACGCCAGCAACGGTCAGAGCAGTGCCTACAGCCAGTCGGTGGTTGTTAGTCAAAACAATAGTCAGTATGCGAGCAGTTCGGGATCACAGTACGGCGGTAGTCAGTACGGGAGCAGTAGTTCGATTAATCAGTATGCTCAGGGTCAGGGTCAGTACGCCGCGGTTGGGATACAGCCTCAAGGCCAATACGGAAATCCTCAAAGTATTAACAGCCCGAATCCTTACGGTACCCCCGCGAATAACGTAAATCAATATGGCAGCATCGGTCCCACGGCTAACGCTATTGCTTATAATCCCATTAGCAGCAGTGGACCCCCACCACCCCCGATGGGACCACCGGGTGGTCCCGCCGCTCCACCTCCACCTCCACCCCCGCCCGCCCCTAACGCTAGCAACAGCAGCGGCATCCCCAATGCCCCGAGTATGGGACCTGGGATGATGAATAACAGTTCCTCGGACATGCCACCAGACATGAATTCACTCGCGGCCGCTCTACAGGCTGCGAGACTAAAAAAGAAACAGGTTAATATGGCAAAGATTTTTTTCTTTATCTTTTTTCAGAGATTGGCGAATTTTTGTACTTTGATGTTATTTAGAACATTCTTTCATTCTTTAGTACACCATTCAGGGAATATTCATTTTTAAAATGTCTTTTAAGTGCTTTGACAATTTTTTACCAACAAATATTTTTGTATATTTTTATAGATTCTATACAAAAATTTAATATAAATTCGGGACGATACCACCTAGCTAGCTAGAGTACATCGATATAAGACTTTGAGCGAAATGATATTTTCAGAACTTTTGGTTTGTTGTAGAATTCAAGGTGAATACAGATTTTTTGTTGAATATATAGAAAAGCTGGTTTTTACAGTCTCCGGGAAACGATGACAGAATTTTGTTAATGTGGTTTATGAATTGTTGACAAACAGCAATCGCAACCGGTGGAGAACAGCGGATCCAGTACCAGTAGCAGCGGAAGTGGCGGGGGTGGCGGTAACTATGGAACGTTGGGTCGCGGCGGTGGCGGCGGTATGGCATCTATGATGGATGAAATGGCGAAAACTTTGGCACGACGACGCGCCGCCGTCGAAAAGAAACAGCCCGAACAGCCACCGGTAAAAGCTTTTACTTTATTCAGTATTTTTCTATTCATTTGTAGTGACGATTATTGCCATGTTTTGAAATGCAGTTTTGCACTTAAGGTTATATTATGTACCGTTGTCGATATTCAAAACTGTTTTTCTATTTTTTAAAGAGTACACCGAGGATTACTGGATAAAAGTAAATTAGATATCTCTTCGTTCATTCGTTACGCATATTGATCTAATTTTCTTTTGTCCGGAAACATTCTACACTTTGAAAAAACAGGTAAACAGTTTTTAATACCGACTGCGTATGGGATGGCGACGGAGGAGATCGTGTCACATGCTGCGGATATCCTTGAAATTGTACAGGACTCTAAGGCGAACAAAAGCGCTTCGATGTCTGGCCGAATGTCGGTTGAAAACGTGAATAAAATATTAATCGTATATTACTGACCCTTCAAAAATCCAATATGGCCGCTCGAAATGTCAACAACCATCATTAGTTTTGTAGAATATAAACCTTTCTAAAGTCGACAACGTTAAAACGAATCGAACGTCGATTCTTTGAGGTTTTCCAAACATTTCAATATCATCAAAATGTCGATCACACAAAATAAATTAACGTAGAGTGTATACCGCGTTCACGCAATCTGTCTCTATTCTCGTTGCCGTAAGCAGCCATCTTAAGATGATGTGCTATCACTCGGTCGGTAACAAAAACTGTAATGCAAATTTTTCAATCGCGATTGATCTTTTAAATAAAAGAGGGGAACAGTGAATTGCGTCTTACAATTCTACAGTTCACAGTTCTCATTTTTTATCCGAACGATAATTCGTGGCGGAAAATTTTGCTATCTCTCTCCCATGCATAGTGATCTGAGAGAGAACGACGACGGGTAGCACATCGTTTTAATGGGAATACACTTTATATTTCAGTTGCATTATATTCGCGCGATGAAAAAAAATTTGACTACTCAAAGTGAGGTTCGATACCGACAATTCATCTCATAACTTTCAACACCTTTTTCTCAAACCTAAATATTTGTAGGAAAGGCTCACTGTGTGAATGTGTCACGGAGTGAGCCACTCATATCCGAAAATTACCAGAAAATCTGGATCCGAGGAAAATGTGTTCGAAACATTTAGCTCTGTCTCTTTCGCACTTGCAGATTCTCGGACAAGAGATCACGTGACTTGAGCCTCCTTTTAAATGCAATATATTCCACAGCATCGATCTATTTTTGATTCTTTGAAGAAAATATTGACGTAATTCTATATTTAAAAAATGTAGGAACCGGAAAGCTCTCCGGACAAAAAGTGGGATAAGAATAATTCGTCCAACAAGTTCTCAAACGGTGCTGAATCCCCGAAATCGGCTCGCAAAAGGTTCGGCTCTGCCTCGGAAGACACTCTTCTTAAAATAAATGGCGTCAGCGACGGATCGTCGTTTTCTGCTCAAGAGATGGAAGCATTTAAAGCTGAAATAATAAAAGAAGTGCGGAAAGAGTTTCAAAAGATGAAGCAAGAAATAGTTGATGGTAAGAATTCATCATCGAACCATTTAATATTTCATCTTTTGCCATAAACTACAGGATTAACCAATCTGAAACAACAAAAATTCGTAGAAATTAACAATAAACTTCATTGAAATATTTTTTTTTCAGCTTTAAAAGGAGAACTGAGAAATGGGTGAAGACAAGAATGTAAACCGCACTGCAAAGTGTCGAGAAAAAAAAAGATCAGCGAAAAGAGAGATTTGACTAGATAGCTCAACCGCAGCATCATCGACAGCCACATACAGGTTTTTATTACATATTTGCGAATACGATGTAGTAAAATATTCGTGTATATCAGGCATTTGTGTGTAAGTCCGTCAATCTAGTTTAGTATTCTAAGTAAGCTTTTACCCCTCCGTTGCCTACTGCATACTACTTTATCCGTTAATGTTCGAGCCAGCCGGGGATCGATTGAGTCAAAAGCTACGAAAACAATCAGTATTTTTTCTTTTATACACCGTCGCACAATTTTACACGGTAGATAATTTTTTTCGATTACTCTATACGCACAACGAAAGCGGCATTTGATATCAATGTAACGGACAATTTTTCACGAACAACAATCGCCAAATATATTGTTTTAATATTTATTTTGTGTGAAGCTCAATTGATCCAAGGTTCGCGCTCGATTGTGTCGTCGGTCGTGAGATAATTTTGAAAAGAGTGTTCGACCATTAATTTTATTTTAACGAAAATATATTTTCTTTACGTTTAGAGAAGTAAAGACAAACTTGCGAGCTTCTAATTCCGCATTTAAGAACATTGTGGCAAGGAAATTAAACGTACGGTCGAAAGAACAACTCTGGAGTAGTATTCGGGGTCGCCGTCTTTCTAATTTCCACATATCGCAATCATTCCAATGAACCACCGAGTCTGGCCCAGACTCTTGTACTAAAATAATTTCGGGCATGAATTTTGCATTTATACGATCTCCTATCTCGACCGATACCATTACCGGCCGCACCCTTTCAGCTCAAAATGACATTTTTTGTTCGATTGCCACGATGTTTGATTACTCGAAGCTTTTTTAACGCCAATTGTCGTTTCAAAATCTAAACAGTTGAACAGAATATATTTTATTATTATAAGTTCTTAAACGGAGGGCTTGACGTATAATAAGCGACGAGTTCTATTAGCGATTTAAATGAAATAACAAAAATTTGTGATTTTTTTTTTATACACGTGGAAATTAAAAGTTATTTACGTATGTGACTTTACGTATAGTTTACATTGATAACATTTTTTTAATTACGAAAACGATACTGATAGAAAGCACAGACAGGCATACCCGATACGCGACTATTCAGAAGATCGTTTAATACTCACGTATTAAAGAGTGACGTGAAACCGGACTCGATTGTCAGTTGAGTAAAACACACGGTTCGTCGACTACAATCCAGCCGGGCAACCTCTATACTCTGCACGGGAGATATAATTTCCTTCATAAATCCCGTAGTTAGAATTTAAAATCAAAGTTTCTGTCGATCGAAGCGCGTTATTTAAATCGCAAAATAAGCAACATTGATTTTACAATCAAAAGTTGGTTATTAAAAGAAACAAAAAAAAGCAAGTAAAATTACTTATATATAATCTGTAAGTAAATTCCATCGGTGTTTATGCCGACGTACAAGAATTTCAAAGGCTGATCGTAAACTTTACATGACTCAATGCGTCGCACACATGCCCTGACGCGTGCTTCAACGTTTTTTTTTCTCTTTATCGATAAAGCAATGAAATGTCAAGCAATTTTCCAACGATTTTTCAAAAAGCAAATGTTAATAAAGTTAACCCGAATTAGTTAAGTTGATGTAGAAGAAAAAAAATAATCGATGCCATTGAAATTACAAAAAGTTGTCTCCGTGTAAATTTATTTTCTAAACCAAGGTAGACTTGGTTGAGATTATTTTCTTTTTGAAAAATCGTGTAAACGCATTTATCGAGTTGACGTTTGATTTAGAAACTCGTTGAAACATCCTGAAATCCTATTGAAAGGATACCCGCTTATATAAAGGCTTTGTAATACGATAAAAAACGTCGAAGCTCGGGTTACGGGTCAGATCTTTTAAAGAAGATACACTCTTCTTCAATCTATCGCTATCGACCTAGGAGCTTTATCAGGATGGTATATCTGTATATATACTTATGTTCTGGAGTTAAAAAAAAAAAACAAAACGGAGCTCGCGAATTAGAATTTGTCCTGTACGAAGAAAAAAAAAAACAAGAAGAAAGAAAAGCAAAATATAAGACTGCGTCTAAATCTGTGTACCGTAATAATTTGTGAATGCGCAGTAATTTATTAGGCGTCGTACAGGCGGTGTTCACAATCGAACCCTCGGACCCTCTTTTTTAAATGTATTTTATACGCCCCTTTTGTAAATATAATTCTTATATCTTCCAGTATAATATATTTATTTTTCATTTTTCTACAATGCACAGACATTCATTTCGAACGATCTTTTAGGATTTCGATTGTCACGGAGAAAGAGAGAGAGAGAGAGGCAAATATCCTGAGTGCGTTTGAAATCCGTGACGAGCCTCGGGCTCTTTATCCTCTTTTTAATGTATTTCTCGTAATTGGCATATAAATATAATACGAAACAACTACTGATTTCTTTTTTTTTTTTTTTCTCATGTTTCAAAACGTTTTAGAGTTACTTCGTAAATGGTTAAACACGATACGGGTTATATTATCTTGCAACAAGCCCATTCTGTTGGTACTGTAAATTCGTTTTTGTTTTTCGTTTTTTTTTTTTTTTAAATATATTATCGATGAAAAAATTATTGAAAACAGTTCAGTATTAGCCCGGTAATATTTCTTTGGTGCATATCATTCTTACACTGTCAATTACCAACTCTGTTTTTTAATTTGTTTATCAGTACATTATAAGGATCTGGCGAGTTCTTGAATATACGAATTTCAATCTAAAATTCGATATTTTTGCTCCAAAAAAATGAAAAATAATTCGAATAGAACGGATATAGTATAAAAATTTGTGTTTTTTCGCTGATTTGAAGATATTTGTTAACTTTGTCGCGGTATGATTGTTATTTAAAAAAAACTGCAATACTCGTAAAATGAAGATTTTAGTGGTAAAAACTCGAAATCGTCGATGTGAATTGAATTCGAGAACCGAGCAGAGCCTTAGTGCACACATTAGAAATTTAAGAGAAGGAAAAACAATTAAACGGTTGAATAAAAAGCTAAATGATCCGAGAATCGAATCAAATAGAAGAAACATTACGAATGCTTCGATGATTTATCCGCGCCTTCGGAGAAGCCCGTTTATTTAAGTTGCAAGAGATCGTTGTTTATTAACGAGAATAATTATCGGACCAGATTTATTAAAGATTTTAGTGTAAGCCGCATTTACACTGTAAACTTTATCATTTTTATCGGACTAGTGTCTAGAAAACGATTGCTAGGAGTGTTTGTTAACATTAAATTCATTAAGAGAGCTATCGAGGGATAGCGTGGAATGTTGCAACCGTTAAGACGCGGCTTGAACATGCAGACAACGTACGTGTAATAATGCTGGAGATATATAGTAACCGAGGCCATTATAATATCTTGTACTGTAACAATGAATTATCTACACTTTCGCGAGCGACAACGAGAGAGCTCTTCTCCTGTTTCAATCAGCAACGGTCACCTTCGATGTAATCCCGATCTTGCGGATCGAAGGATCCCGCGGACTTTCGTTGACACTCGTGAATACAACAACATGTTTAAAGACAAATAACAACAAAAACAAAAACAAAAAAAAAGAACAAAATGCAAAACAAATATTACGAAATATTTTATAATCCCTAAAGAGAAGACAGTACGAGGATACGTAGTCGATTGAACGAGATGCACTGGCTGCGGTTTCGTAGAAATATTATCGACGGAGACGGGTGATACGAGTCCATCGAATCGCCAATACCGCTGTACCAGCTTTTTTCTAAAAAATATATTTTACTTTCCGAGGCCATTAATTCAAAGTTATTTAATACGATAAGAAAATTGTATACATTTCTTCGTACTAGACATTCGAATAACAACAATAAAAATAAATTGAGATAAAATATTCGATTAATATTTTATTGGGAATGCAACGATGCCTGCCTTGCATATAATCAGACGATTCGAATGAGAGGAATACATTGACACACCAACGGCACAATGTGCAATTAGCAATTATTGAAAAGATAAATTGAAAAAAAATATTGCTGCGTCGTAGGGTAATTTTGTATTTTTGTACTCATTGATTCAACGAAACTCATCGGCTTTAGTAATAAGATCTGGAGTCGGGATCGGGAGCGCGTTTACTTTCATATTGATCGTACAATCTGCTCGACCCGAAAACGACTATAATTCTTCGAGTATTGTCAGGCATTGGACACGGTTTTGCCGATAAAGGCTGTGATTGAATTGGTACACGTTGCACGTCATTTTACACACGCAAACACATACATACACACGTATACAACAAAATGAGTTTCAGTTTCATATGGGGAATTCGCGATTCCCCTGGCTGTGAAGCAATTATACTTCACTCAATGCGCGCTCGCAAAAAAAAAAAAATAATAAAAACAATAAAAACCTCAGAACTGGATATTCCGGTAAATCGATGACTCGTAAAGCCCCATCTCCTCGTGCTATTTGTATTTGTCTCCTGACGAAATAAAAGCTGCAATTTGTGCGAAAAATAAATGAAGAGAAGAAGAAGAAGAAGAAAAAAAAGCGATTCCACCAACTATAAACAATTGTTATAATTCTCCGTGCGTTATGGCCATTTTTTACTTTTTCACTAATTCCACAACAACGCGAATCCGATGAAACGTTGATGACATAACAAAAAAAACCCAAATTTGAGTGTTTTAGCCATAACTTCTTTTTTTTTTTCAGTTTACTTTCGTTACAACAAAAGTAAACAAATAGGAATGCGTGTGTCTAAAATCTATAATTAAATCAACCACGATGATCCCTTGAGTCCTCAGTTTTTTTCATACATTTTTTGATTACCCATGTGCGATAAAATTAACGATTGAACAACCGAGTATCGTTGATTCGTTTTAGATTATAAGGGATCGTTTTTTTTTTTTTTTTTTTTTTTAATAATAAAAATAATAGAATAAAAAAGATAATTGACGAGTCAGTGAAGAAGCGCGTACATAACTATAAATACGATTGAGATTGAAGAAGTGATTTGACAACGCCACATTGTATTTGGAAAGAAAAACAACAACAACAACCTAGGAGTATAAGTAATGTAAAAGTACTTTGTATGGATACGTTTAAATTATGAATAATAAACGACATAGAGGATAATAACGAGAAGCGAGGCGAGCGGGATAATTCAGATTAGTTCATTTCATAAACGTATCTTGAAAATATTTGTATGTAAATGAATGACAAAAAAAAATAATAAAAAGTATCATGTGTATCTGTACACATTTCTGTGGAATATTTTATTATTGCTTACGTAAAGAAATCCTGGCATTATGAATGTGTAATGTTCGATTCTCTAATATTAAATCTACAGATTTTCTATTCGTGTTAGTTCCTATTATACGTGGACACACATTTTTTTAACACATTGTTTGCGTGTTTGGTACAGCCTCCTGCACTTGAGCAATTTTACTTCCATTCACCGACGCACAATCCCCTCCAGCTACGAGGGACCGTGACTTCTGGGACTTGTGTCGTGTCGATGTAACGCCACAGTATCATTTCTATAAATAACTCGTTAGTAACGTTTACAAAAAAAAATAAAAGTAACTATAACGTAGCAATGAGGTAAGCCTTGCATCGAGTGCATAATAACGATACTTCTCTGATATAATTGCTACGGAAAAGTATTGAATTAGATTTAGTACGATTCAACGTATGAGAAACTTTAAGGAGATTCGAATGTCACTTTCCAGATACACGAGTGACAAAAATAAAGGAATTTAGACATTTTAAAAATTCGATTGAGAGAGAAGAAGTTTTTATCGAAATTTATCTTTTTGTAAAGATAATAATTATTTTTTAACACTTCAAGGACACGTTTATAGAATAAAATTATTATTAATCTCAACCGCTTTTCGAAAAGATTAGAATAATAATTATTTTTCAATTTCTTACGGTTTGACTGAATAGCAACAGTCTCAGTTCTTAAATATTTGTAACGCCACCTGTTTACCAATGATCAGCGATGTTATTAATAAAAAAATTAGTTTACATTTTTTTTAGCAAGGCTGATCGTCTCGTGGCATCGATGAAAGCAACTGGATACAAATAATTTTCCTCTGGGTAACGAAATGGCTAAATCCTTTTTAAACAAAAAAAAAACGAATGGGAACAATTCTCTCGACGTAAGATATAAGAAAAATGTAATGTTTGTTTTCGTTTTCACTATTTTCAGTATTTCGTCGGATGTTTAACGAGCCGCGATGCCAAGGAATAGTCGAGTAGCGTGTGCGCAGCGGATCGATAAGAGACTCGTCGCTCGTTGCTGCTGCTGCTGCTGCTGCTGCACACACGATCACACACAGGCTAGGGTCATACGGACTTGTACGAGATCGCAAAGCGGTACCGCCGTGAGGAAAGGAAGAGTGGGGACTGGCGCGTGAAAGGAGAGATACGGGGGTGGAGAATAGAAGGGGGACTTGGACGATACGTCGCCGGCGTGGCGGCATTTTGCTCGTTGCTTTAATCGAAACTTCAGATCGTAGCGGACCTTCGCACATGGACGTCGTGGGCATAATTTGTATATTTTTTCCTCGCGGTATAAATCCGTGAGGACAAAATCTCGCTCTGACTACTTTTAAATCTCTCCAGCGAGGGAAAACTGCGACAAAATTCGTTGCGGTATTGGAAATCTACAAGAAACTCTGATGATTTCTCGGTTTACTTTCGCTTCTCGCTCCTGCATCGACTCGTGCGCAGTTTTAATTACGTGAGAATTATATACTTGTATAGTCGTGTACTTTAACCAGACGGCAATCAATCGTGCGTTTTTGGTCATTCTGTAAAAAAAAAAAACACAACAACAAAAAATCAAAACAATTATTTATTCGAACCAGATGGATCTGTGATAACGCGAGACCTACCTTCTTATTGTTCGTGCTTCCTGGATAATTGATCACTCAAAGAACACGCTGTAAGAGACAAAGTATTCCGTCAATCGTGGTGTGGTGAGTACTCCTTTTTATTATTTATTTCCGCGCTTTGAAAATGCATCGCAACATTCAATTTATCGTGCTACAATTCTTCCATTCTTCCTATTTATTTGGAAAAAGTTTATTATTTGTTTACAACGCAATGTACCACGATATCCAATTTATAACGAATAAATTATTTTATTAGTACAAGGAAAGTCGAATTTTTTTTCTTTTAAATTGCGAGTATAATTTACCGCAAACTTAAATTTCTATTTATTATTTATACAGAGCTTTACCTTATTTTATTTCGTGGAAAAACAATTTATATTTCCAGATAATTTTACGACGTTATAAACGGTACGCGTCGATAAAAATAATATGGTAAACTCATGGTACTCGATTGACACGAGACACTTTAACTAATTATTCCTTCAGAGCTGTGTAAGAAACGGATAAGATTATTATAGAGTCCGTGTTATCGGCTTAAAACGACTAAACAACTGTTTTCAAGGTCCTTGACACACTGATGATAAAAAAAAGTTTTTTGTTAGTTGAACCGTACATTTTGTTTGTAAATGATTTTTCTTACAGACCACTAGACGTCAAAACCTTGAGGAGCAACGCCCGAGCACGTGTCGGTCGACCAACAGTCGAGGATTTGGCGCGTGGAATCGGTTACTCGACGTTCTTACAGCGAATGCTAATGCCATGTGCTACTGGCACGTGAAACGTCACGTACACGCTGCGCCTATGATAAAATAAGCTGTCGCGTCAATCCCAAGTTCTCTATCGAGCTATTCGAAGCATCGATGAAGAGGCGTACGATTTATAAGGACTTGTTGTTCTTGGTCGTTGAACGAACTTCTTTTCGTTACGTGACTCGTAGAATCTTCAGTGATAAGAATCCAACAAAACCATCGATATTCACTCAACTGGACGAATTTACTTCTCGTTGATACTTGGCATATTTATTTTTTATTGAAACGACATCGAAAACCATCGAACTTTCTCTTGATAATGAACCGGCGTGTCAAACGGGATGATAAATAGTAAGTAAATCAGAGATTTTTTGTTATCCGCTACGATTCAGAGATGAACATTGCTACTTTGAAAGCAGTCTTTGCTTGTTTATCATGAAATTTATTCAATATTAAAACCGTTGCGACTTTTGTGACGAATCTAGTAGAATTATCATGAAAATTTCGATAAAAATTGGCAAAAAAATATAAGTATTTATTTAAAAAAAAAAACACATTTATGAGGTTTTTGATGAAACGTTGTGTTTTTGAAAATGCCGGTGTCGCGTTAACAATTACCGGGAAATATACAACGATACGGAATCAACAAAAAATTTTCAAGTGCTTTCGACTCAAACTACAAAATAATTCTCGACCGTGGGACAATAAAGACAGAATGCTATTTCAAAGTATCGAGAAGCATCGTTGCTTCGATTCTATTGGCACAATTAACAAAATTTGCATTTTTTAATTCCAGATAGGCCTGGAAAGATGTCGAGGTCGTCTAGAATCTTCATTCACGTTGCTTTTGTCGACCGTGCGACATCATAGATACAAAAAAAACTCGGAAATTAATCGACAACGTTATTGCGAAGTCGAGTCAGCGCGATAGCTTGTTAAAGCGAAGGTGACGAGATTCTCCAAAAAGCGTGCTAGACAAAAGTTTAGGAAAGTCTCGTGTCGGATCAAAGACTCGCGGTAGACCGGAAGGCCGGGTGAAGATCTCGGGTGTTGCGCCGCCGTTATCGTCGACGGCCGGTACGAGAGACCGCCAGGGTGTACGCAAGGTGTATAAATAGAAGAGTCCGAGAGCGAGTAGTCGTAGGTGGGGGGCCGCTCGTCGGTGGAAATAGAAAAGAATGTTTTGGGAATCCAATTGGACTTGGTTTGCAGAACGATGGGGCAATATGGCCGACTTGGCCGAGCGGGTGGACGATCTGATATGCAGTTTCGATTCGACTGGTGACACGACGATGGACACGCTATCGATGCTGATTTTCGGCTGGATGCTATTCGGCCTCGTCGTACTCTGCGTCGGTAAATTTTTTTACAATCGTTTTGTCGTCAATGACGTTGGAAATCGGGAAAGTAGCGGTGTCGGTGCGACGAGCAGCAACATCAGCGGTACCACCGCCTCCAAAGAACACGGCCATGCATTCCATATCGGTGAAAGTGTCGTGGGTGCCGGTAGTGTCGCGAGTAAATTATTGGCGAATGAAAAACCGATAAGAGCGATGATGGCGAAAAGTGCATCGATGGGTGTCGGGGGCGGCGGAGGCGGCGGCGGTGTATTCGGTGGGGGAGGCAACAGCGGTGCCGGAATTCTGATGTCGTCATCTATGATCTCATCCGGTGGAGGAAGCTACGTGCCACCGACCCCACCGATACGAAAACGACTCACGAGAAAGACTTCCGGGCCGCTCATCAGCCCCGCAAGGAGTTCACGATCCTTGCACCTACCATCGGCCACTGGCGCTGACGCCGAAGCCGTTCGCTGGGTTAACGAGCTCGTTGTTTGGCTACACTCGGATCTCGTTATTCTCAACGAACTACTCGCCACCTGGGTCGTCTCGCTCAATGACTTTGTCACCAATTCCGTCGAGGAGGTACGAATTTTTTCTTATCTCATTTTCCAGCCTTTCCAGTCGGCTTGTTGGTTTTTACTTCTAAAGCAGTCAAAAAAAAAATTTCAACAATTTTCCAGGTTGGAATTCCTCATTTTTCACATTTTATTTTCAAAATAAAATTTAAAAAGAAATTACATTGCTCGTAAATTACCTATTTTCGTGTCAGATTTTATATCGTTCCTTTTCCAGAGTTTCGAACAAACGTCTCGCATAGGAAGTGCCGATCGGAGCAAACTTTTATTTAAAGCACATCTGCACTTTTTTTCAGAGATAACGACACAGACGATAACGCATGTACAATCGCAGGGCGCATTCTGACCCACGAAAGTTAGAATAAAACGTGAAATTACATCACAGACTCGCGCATATACGTCTCTTGAGTAAATGTTGCCTGGGAGAACGATCTCTTTGGCAACAACACCGGTCATTTCGTCGAGACAACCGATTGACTGGTTGGACGTAAAATCCTCAGCTCATTCGTCGGTATCTTCTCTCAAAAAAAAAATATATATATACACGAGGATATATCTTAACCTTAAGGATGTAAACTTTACGTATACATTCCCAATGAAAACTTTTATTTGATCGCAATTTTAGTTCTGCGGCATAAGAGAACTTTTCTTTTAAATCAGCCATATTGCAAATATCAAGAACATTAATTTTCAATAACAAACATTTCAAAAAGCCTACATAAAAATAATTTTACCAATTTTCAGAAAACTTAGTTTTATGAAATTAATTCATTGACTTGTCCGAATTAGAAGATTTGTATTTGTTGATCATTTTTTTTTTCCATTATAATTATTTTTAATCAATATTCTCAGTATATTTAAGATGATTGTGATAACATTTTTTTATTAAATTCTCATCGCGAAGTATTTCGATTCAAGATAATTGTGATTTTATAAAAAAAAACCTCATTGCCAAGTCCTTCAATTCTGATCGATACTCACTTTCCGTTGGCAATGTATACGTGAAGAATTCTTTAGAAATAAAAATACAAAAGAAATAAACCTATACCGATAGGTTTACGCATTCGGCGATAAACTCCAACGGTCTTTCGATTTATAGAGTTCCGTGTTAGAGCAGTGGGGATAGATGCAGCTGTGCGGGGATTGTACGTGACAGATATGTGCGACAGTCACGCGTTGGCACATTTCTATTTAAGGGAGTACGAGCACCTACTTAATTATTAAATACGTTGTTGATTTTTTTATTTGCTACGAATAATGCATAGACGAGCATATGTGTAAAACGTCAAGCAAATTTACCAACTATTTACACTAAATAAATAAATTCAAATAGAAATTAGCATGGTTTCACATGGGAAAAGCTCTGCGATCGACCTTTTGTTTCGTCTTTCTTTGTATTTCACGATTAATCACAGGAATAAAATCGTCACGGATATTTCAAGAATTAAAACGAAACAAAATTCTAATTGCCGAATTTTTTAATAAGAATTTCGTTGTTTGCGTCGATGATAAGATTACGAGCATTAATGACTCACCGATAGACCCACGAACACACAGAAATATGTTAAATTTGTGTAAGAATATACATAAACTGCCAATTCGTTATCAATCTCGTAATTACAACAATAAACTTTCTATTGTTTAACATCATGTTGTTTACATCTTATAGATTACGTTGAAGAGTTACATTTTTCTTCCGGTCTAACAATGTGAATCTAAATTCATGATGTCTGAATATTTAACAGTCAACAACGCATATGGAATAATCTAATTTCCTTTTCGAGTAGAGTTATACCATCAAATATTATTTTTTCGAAATTAAATAACGATATTTGAGTATACTCCGCTAATACTACCTTGAGTTGTAGAAAGAAAAACGCGTCTTTTGCGCGTATCTGTTGTATACGATCTATTCCAACTTTAGAAGAAAATCTTAAAGAGGTCTGTCAATGAAATTTAGCTGGAACGCCCCATAAATGTACAAAATAAATACAATATATTAAATGTATATGCTTTTCTGTTTGAGACGTACGTTGTATAATTCTGTTGTGAGCGCCTCAGCTAAAACAAATAATGCAAAGTACGTGCAGAACATCGAGCGTTTTATCACAAGAATGTCACGAACCGTGACCAATACGTTATCCATTATAAGTAATGAAGTTTTATACAACTCGGCCTCGTCATGAGATGCTTTTAGACGTTGAATTTACTCTTGTAGGATGGGCTTCCGCGAATAATCGCAATTTGCATCAAGCATCACGCGGTTACGCATCTTTGGCTTCCGAATTATAAACCAGAGTTCAATGCTCCGAAACTATTTTCGTGGTTCCAATTGGATTGTAAACCAATTTTTTTTTCTTCTGTATTATTATTACTTTTTTTTTTTGCGGTGTTTCGATTTTAAAGAATTCTTTGTTAAGCGATCATCGTTGTACCAAAGCAATGCGCGCTCTGACGCCACGTACGAATTAACAATCAATTAACAATCCGACGTGAGCCTCTGCAGACTCGAGGCATCGCTTTCGCGCTCGTATCTTACTTCGCTTTTTACCACTGCAGACGATTTGCAGTTTGTTTTTATTTTGCACAGATACATCGTATCTACCCGATGCTCGGACTGCAACCTACTTTTCAATATGGAAATTTTAGAGTCAATTTATTTAGATTTTCAGAATCAATTCGTTTTTATTATCGAAGTTTAGTTCAATGCATGCTTAATATTATTTAATTATCAAACGAATTTGGTGTTTTTTAAAAAATTAAATACTTTTTTTTTTCGTATTACTCTCTTTTAACATTGATTAAAGATTATTTATATTATGCATTGTTGTTTACACATACAAGAAAGAGGCCGATTTATTTTTAGTATAATTTATTACCGAGCAGACTCGAGCTTTGGCAGCGAATAGAAAATTAAACAACCAAGCGTTGAATAATCGTTCGTTAACTTTTGCCTCGATATAGCCTTTTAGTATATAGCTGAGGCTTTTTTTAATTGATACAGGGAAGCGTACCAACTGAATTGGAATGGTAGCGAAGTCGAAAGTCGATGTAATATGAGGTCATGCCGGTTACGTCGCTGAACAGCAGACAAATAAGATATTTCGTCACAAACTGTCAACGACCTTGCCGCTTACCCGTACTGACGTCATCCTGTCAAAAATAACGTCTCGTTCGACGCGGACCACCAATCCGCTACTCAACATTTCTTGTCGTCTTCGATCGGAATCCTATTAATTTTTTTAACTACGGATTATAATAATTTAAACAAAAATTGTTTTCTTTAATGTTCTTTGCCAGTTTAATGTTTTATGGTTTTCCTATGGTTTCCAGGGATCAAATGGCTGTGTTGTTGTCACTTTTCAGTCGTGTCCGATTGGAAATTTATCATTTATTACAAATCTGCCAACATTTTTATTGTAATATCAATATAATGGTTATCTCAATTCTGACTTTCTCATAGAGAAAGTGGTATTAAAAATTTCAATAAAATTTAAAATGTTGTAAAATTTCATAAAGTTCAAACCCCTTAATCGACTCTCACCAAATTCGAGACCAAGTATCCTCGTGCCCTGGTCAATTTGTATGCCAAGTTTCAATTTGATAGATAAAAATTTACGAAAGTTCGAGGAAAAATAGAATTTTTTTCGAAATATTACAAAAATTCATGATTCTATAAAATCCTAACGCCTCGATCGATTCTTGCCAAATTCCCTGGCCTTTTAATGTAAAAACGGTCATCCAAACGTACAGCTTTATTTATCAATGAAATACATTTCATCTTGTAATTATTCATCGAAAATTACAAGTTGTCCCTCATAAGGATAACTTAATTTTAAACTTTGGATTTTTAACGAGATAACGAGGATAGAACATGGTGATAAATGCATCGAGGAGAAAAGTTATGGTCATTCATGTAAATTGATTTTTTTTTGTAATCTAGTAATTATCGATGAATAATTACTAGATGAAATGTATTTCATTAATAAATAAAGCTGCACGTTTCGATGACCGTTGCGTGTACTTGACACCATATTCTCAAGCCTGAAGGCGAAGTGTCACTTCAGTTGAACTATTCAATTACTCACGAGAGCGCTAATTACACTGCACCCGACAATAGTAAAAACTATTTTTTTTATTTAACAATTAGGTATTTACATGGATAGCACAAAATGTAAAATAAATTTTCTATATGATTTTTAGATATTAAAGTTCGATAAGAATTTTCGTGTAGATCGTAGGTTAGAAAATTAATAACCTTGATTGTAGTTCAACTCTTAATAAGTCACGATGGCCCAAACGGGACTGTGAAGAGTAGAATGGGGGTAACGCGGATTCTTACGGTAGAGCCAAAGAGTGGGGATATTCTTGTGACTAATAAAGGGTTAAGACGGCAATTGGCGACCGTCTGGCCTTGATTGAATTATTGTAATTGATTCTCCTTGAGGTCTCAGGCACAGGGCATAGTTTAATTTGCTGACTCTTCTTCGCGCAGCATTCAAATTATTTTTCAATACGAGAAAGAAAACAAGAGTTTGAGCATTTTCTTATCAGTAAAATTCAATTTTTTTTTTTTTGTATAACGTACTCACTATCTCTGTTATGAGAAAGTCTTAAGTGACTCAGCGAGCACATTTCACTGTAGAGCTGCGCGTTTCACACGGTACAACGCTATGTACAACATATATAAATGAATCACATGGTGAATCTCGGTAAATATAAACATATAGCGTTCCATAAAAATCATATCGATGAGATTACGATGGATAATACAATGGAATTGGTGTCAATGATAAAATTTATCTATTTTTACTATTGTTTTTCGTTTTAAATGACGGCTTCTTTATTTAATATTAATTATTTATATTTTTTTTATCATTACAGCATGGAGTCGGTGTTGAATTCGTTCGTGTCCTACCAGAAACTCATCCCCCTGTTTTGTCCAACATCTTCTGCGAGTGTGACTCCAAAGACGACGTTGTAAGTATTAAAAAAGTGTAATTCAATTTTTTTTAAACCTGCAAAGTACAAGCCAGAGGACTTCTTCATTATTATAAACCTTTCACAAATCCATTTCTGTATTGGTCGATTGTAGTCTTTTCACAGAGAAAGCTTTGTGGGAAATGAAAAATATTAAGAAAGTAATATGCAAGGTTCTACTTCGTAGGATTCTCCCATTTTTTGCAGCCTCAAAAACACCAAAAACTTTTTTAAAATGCAGGATTTCAAGGAATCAAAACTCTTTGTTGACTTCTAGTGGATCAATCCAGTAGAAAATATTCTCAAACACAACTTAGTGCTAAAAAAAAACTGTCTATATTTATACTTCAAGGTTGACTCGTTATACAGGGTGATCATACAGTTTTCAGAAAAATTGGAAATTCTATCAAATCTGTACGGCTCGGTAGATTTTCTTCAAACTCAATAGCGAAAACACGTATAACTTTTTTATTTATTTTTCTACATAATTAAAAAACATCACGACCGTGATTTCATTCTGGAAAACAATTCTACGAGAAGCGACAAAATTAATATCTCTGCCACGAAATAACTCGACCATAATTGAGACCTCTCCGGGAACATCTCTGCCATAATTAAAATTCTCCGAATTTCATTTCTAACAGTTTACAACAAAACAACGATAGCGTTATCGGAGCTACGGTGCGGAATAAGAGAGAGAACAGCCTGAAAACACTTACAATCAGTATTGGATCGCCGGACAGTTATTCGTTGTATTCTGATAAAAATATTCCTGGGGGGGACTTTAATTATTACGGTAGAGTTATTTCCTGAAAGAAATATTCATTTTTTTGTTTCTGGTAAAGTTCCGTTATGGTGGAGATGTTATCGGGAATTAAACGATGGCGGATATGCATTTGGTTGAAACATTAACGGGAAAATTCTAAATTTGTCGTAGCGAACGGTGTTTTATAATTGTCTACTTGTTAAAAAAAATATTGTACCTGGTAGCTTAAAAATTGTAGCCGCTAGAAGCTTAACAGAGGATTTTGAAAAAGTTTTAACTCACTTAAAATTGGAAACAGTGATACAAACTTAACGAAACTTTTTGTAACCTCATCACGTGCGCGCATAACTACATACGTGCGGAGATAAAAAAAAATGTTTTTGTCGTCACTTTGGTACGTTCACGAAAACAAAGTTTCCTCTATGAGAAATGGAAACAAAGATATCGTAACAATTGAAGCGTATAATAAATTGAAGTGTACTTAGCAGCACTTTGTCCGATTAATTTCGATCCCACGACCTTCCTCAATGGTATTTCATTGATTCACAGACAATTACTTGCGATTGCGAAGCAACGCCGGCTCTTCAGTTGAAAGCTTTTCGACAGAAAGGCGATAAGGTGGAGGTCAGTCACTATCGTGTCAATGTTAATCGCTTCCGGGCTCGGTTAAACGTCGTTTGCATCACGGAGAAAATGCTCCTCGATTTGAAATGCGATGGCTGGCCAGAGGTAAATAAATTATTTAAATGAATATTTAAAAAAATGACAAATTAATTATTTTGTGTGCGAAATAAAATTGAAAGAAGCAAAAAATTCTCATAAAAATCCTCTTTGTTGAAGGTCAAGGTATCTCTAGCTGCAGTCGGTACGATCAAGAAGGACCTAGATGAGAGTCAACTCCAGGAAGTCGTAACCGAGATTGTCGTTGGTGCACTGAGAGGTACAAATGTACACTTTAATCTCTCGCAATATCCTACGTGCCCCCGTCTATGGCGAGAACCGCCTCCGCAGCCTGGACACACACTGTCTCTGCACTACGACAGTATGGTATGAAATTGATTAATCTATTGGCTCATAATCAAGCGAATGTCGAATGCTATTAATGCGATTTATGTGGCATCTCTACGCTGTAGAAATATTTTTTTACTTTAAGATTAGGTGACTTGTATCGCGTTATCTATAAGTGTAGTCAGCAAAAAGTATGAATTACTGGGTCATCGATTATTTTCCTTGAGTCGATCTCTGTTTATCACTTTTCTAATGCGATTGATGTTAAAAAATGAAAACACTTTTGGTAAAAATAGAAGCGTAATTAAATTTAATGAACGCTTCGATTTACAAAGAGAAAATACTGATTTTCTTTGTCAGAACCAAAGTGCATTCGTTTAGCTTTTCAAGTTTAGCAATGTACATTAAGTATTTAAGAGAGATATTAGATTTCTCGCTAAAAAATCTTCTCAATATGACTCGAGGCTTCTCTCAAGTTACCACTTACTGTCCAGGATATTAAAAGTATTAATTTTATTCGTTAAAAACGGAGAACGCAGCCGTTCTTTGATCTACATGCATGCACAATGGCATAAGACTCTGAATAGCTTATTTAAAACACCTTTTGCTCTATAAATTGCACAATTGTTATTGGTTCTTTCGGTTGCTTCAGTTTTCGTTATCTTGGTTGTTACCGCTTGACGTTTTTATGCTTTGCTCGTAGACCGCCTCTCATTCAATGTCACAACAACATCATCAACGTCTCCAGGTTCATTCTTCGGCGTCCACGATTCACCAGTACGTGCCAGGTGATCGACGTTTGCTCGTGAAAGTCGTCAAGGCCGCGGAATTGGGAGGACAAGAGGGTTGCAGGGAACCTTACTGCGTCGTGGAGCTGGACGAACCACCACAAAAAAATCAAACTTCGATCAAAAAGGACACGAATAATCCTATGTGGGAAGAAGCTTTTCTATTGTAAGACATTTTTTTCAGATTTCAACAAAATTTCACCACAAAAATATTAAATTCTTTATTGAATATTATTTTAGCGACATCAGCCACAATACCTCGGAGGTTCTTTTGGAAATTTACGACCACTTCAACAAGAGTCAAAGATTTTTAGGTCTTGGAATCGTTGGAGTGGAAGAGCTTCTTGCTAATCCAAGTCAGAGACAAATAATCCCTCTTCAAGCTCGGCCGTACGAAGCAGACGAGGTCACTGGAACTCTGACAGTGGAGGTACAGCAGGCTCTCATTTCTGTTATCATTTATTCATAAACAGAGAGAGAGAGAGAGAGTGACGAGTATCGTGACAACTAATACAATATCCTTGATTTACACAGTTCTTATTCATCGAAGGGGCAGAAGTACCGCAGATCGGTTCGAAACCTTTCAAAGTAAAGGAATCGATAAAGCCAGCGTCACCGACGCGTACATACAGCCCAACGAATCTACTCAGCAATAGTAGCCTTAATTATAACAATGGTAACAGCACTCTTATCTTGTACGACTCTACCAGTCAGTCTGCCGGCGGTAACTACCGATTACTTATATATGTGGAACGTCTTGCTACCCTGCGTGAACCTTTAGTTTCGTAGGGCACGTTCCTCCATTCCAGATTAAAAAGACGCTTTAAAAAATACTATTTTCTATACAAAACACTACCCGATAGCCAATCTGCCTTTTTTTTTGCCCGAGATTGGTCAAATTTAGCACCTTTTAGCTTTTGATTATATCGTTTAGACGTCCCAGTCTAATATCTGCTGTTGGAGACACAC
Organism: Cylloceria caligata; assembly: GCA_963942595.1. NCBI lineage: Eukaryota > Metazoa > Arthropoda > Insecta > Hymenoptera > Ichneumonidae > Cylloceria > Cylloceria caligata. Next base: position 70,331,108 of record OZ012707.1, read on the forward strand.
AATTTACAATTTATGTAAAATCGTGTTTCAATTTTCTTTCCAAGTAAAAATATTATTCTTTTCGTCATATAATGTCTCTGATGGTAGATATAGTTGGCAGCATGAAACACTTGAATCCCAAAGCTTGACGATTCATCACGAAAATTCGTGAACGCCCCCTTATTCGCCTTCCGGAATCTAAAATGTTTCGAATCATAGCGCTAGAAATTTTTCTTGATTGTGAGAAACACTGCTATAGGTACATAAACCCATAGAAATATAAATTTCCATCTACCTGCATCGAGATATCTAGAAATTTTATTTAATTTTTCTATCAATTGCAGATTTTCTAACGAACGGCAATACCGACGACTCGCCTTATCGAACTGGACAAACGAACGGCAACAAAGGCACCCTTATTGTCCATAGCCAACAGAGGGTAAGTCGAATTTGATCCATTGCGTTTGTTGCCCGTTTTTATTAAATTCGCTTTTTTGTGTATTTTTCATACCCGATTAATCAACTCCCACTAAAGTTTGCTCTTTGCTTTCATTTGTTTTTTAGCAATCCGAGCGGCAGATCGTTAAGGTGAGATAAAATAGCTCGGGAAAATAAAAAATAACTGAGTGTCGAATTTTCGTGGACAAGTTTCGTTAATTTCAAGCAAACGTGATTCTGTAAAAAAAAAACTTTTTCCTCAGGCGAGACTTGCATTGCGATAATGTGTCAATTTTTAAGTTAATCGTATTGCTTCTTATCTACGACAATGTCCCAGATAATTAACGACATCGCAATGGGGTATTTTCTCTTTAACGTCACGAACCATGCTACTTTGAAAATTTATATTTCTTGCTTCACGTAACATTTATTACGATTGTAACGTCGCCGGGCTTGAAATTCGGTTGGCCCGTTGTTAGCTGCAGCGACGAAATTAGAAGATAGCGATGATATCCTTCGTCATCGGATTCATTGGCGCGACTCCAAGGTTCTTATCCCTCTCGGGTTTCACGTAAAAATCGAGTTGCCGAATGAATTGACGAATTGTTTACAGTACTAGTTTTGCAACCAGTCAGCTTCGACTGTTTTTATTCAGCAGAAGCCTTTCGCCGGAGTTGCGTTTGACGAATAACAATCCTTGAATGCTATGTGTTCACTAATCCAACAGGTAGCCCTCTCGGACAATGGAAGTTGGCAAGAAATTTCACCAGAGGTAATTTATCTCTTTTTGTGGTCTTTAAAGCGGTATTATAATCTAAACAGTCGTTTCAAAGGTCATTTTTGGGAATTAATCATTGTTTAAATATTACACTTTACGAGATGATGATTTGCATTCGTAGCATCAACTTTTTATAAGTCTTATTTGTGTAATTGTACAAGGTACAGATTGTGCGGGTCACATTGTGAAATAAATGTTTACGGCCATCCTACTCGTATAAAATAAACAAACAATTTTTATTATTCTCTATGTATGTGGTTATCGTTCGATTATCAATAAATAATGTGAAGAAGTTTATCCGTCAAACTGTAATGTAGCTATGCAACTTGGAATGTACTCTATATACGTGGAAAATTGTACATCGATCTGCTTAGTGATTAGTAAGAAAAGTACACGCTCGATTTGAACAATACCGTTTCAAGAAAAAAGCATTTTAACAGTTGCATGTAGTGACGACGTATGAGCATCGTTACGTTATAAGTAAAGACGATTTATTAAATTATCGATTTTGTGACCGGCTAGACTCGAATATCGTCTTGAAGGATCGTTTCAATGTTATTTATCGATTTTAAATTGCTAAATTGTTGTTATAAATGTAATTTAAAAATGTGTATAGGATTACAAATACGATTCTGTGTAAAATATAAAAGATTTTTTTTTCAGCACGGCAACAGAGACACCAGCGCTACTTCTGGTCCAGAAAGCACTCCTAATTCCTCAAATTCTGAGAGTATGAGAGGTAAATAAATAAATAAATAAATAAATAAAATAATACAAGTAAAGATAAATTAAAACGTTGATTAATTCTTAATAACATTTTCTATTTTTACAGAACGAGGAAGAACGAGGAGGAAACGGCGAGACTTTTTCGGAACTATCAAGCGACGCCTCGGAAGGTCCAAGACGAGGAGTCGATCGGTAGGTCCAGAAGGAGACACGAATCACGAGGAAGCGCACTCGAGATCTATATCTGCGGACAGAGCTCGAGATCCAGGATCTAGTAAGTCTCTTCTGAAATTAGTGTCAGCTTTATTGCTATTTTATTGCGATTAGAATGGCCCGTTTAGAATTTGTTAAAACTTTTTTTAACGAAAAAAAAAAAAAAAAAAAAAAAAAAGAAAAAAGAAAACAAACAAACATTTTATTATTTAAAAGAAAAGAATTTTCGCCTTGGTCTTGCTTCTCTGCTCCCTTTATCTTCATATCGAATGCGAAATTTTGACACTATTTTCAAACACTATTTCGTGCTTCCACTATTCTACATTCTTCGCTGTTGGTAAGTTCGATATACGAATTTTGTAGATTTCTTTTATAAAAAAAATCGCCTTTTTGAGGAATATTTATTTAAACTACTGTAGTAATTGTATGGAACGATGGTTGTATAGTTCAATAAGATACCGTGTCGTAGATTCGACCAGTTTAGAATAATAAAATCACTGTAATTTGAAAGATTTAAAAAATTTTGGGTAATATTTGTTTCAGCATTACTGTCAGTGCCAGGAAAGGAGGAACACTCTAGAAGATCGAGTTTGAGCGAGGCTTCGGCAATTAGCGGTACATCGACTAGAACATACATCAACGAAGCGTCCACCTTGGTGTTAGAAACATTAGAAAATGGAATTAAGAAGTAAAATTTATTTTTACATCTAAAATTTGTGACAGCAGATGTTAAACTTGTAACAAAACGTTTTAATATCTGTTTAGACATTACCTTGTACCCCTGTCACTCGCACAAAAGAGCAAATGGCGAAAAAAGGGTACAAAACTTCACATATTCAACGATCACACATTCATTGCGAAACACATGTCTGGGTAATTTTAAATTGGTACTTAAAGCGATGCGAAACACATTCGGAAAATGTAATCGGTAAGATGAATTGTATTCCAATTTACTCAGAGTCAGATAATATTTTAGACAAAAGCAAATTCGATTTTATTCCGTCAGTGTACTCCGCGGTGAGATCGAATTAATTTTTCTCTCCAAACACAAATGGTTTTCGAGTAGATTCGATTACAATTTTTGATACCGACCGGACCCGTAACGCGGTCACATCGCCTTAAAGCAACTACTCGCGATTAGTAACTACATTAATTAATATTTTTTGTGATTTAATTGCAGTGGTACGGTGTGCGAAGTATGCAAAAGGACTTTAGCCCGAAGATTGGGAAAGCAGGGTTACGAGTGTCGTGACTGCTTGATGAAATGTCACAAGCAGTGTCACGTAAAAGTCGAATCAATGTGCTCGACGTCTACGATTCAGAGCATCGAGCTGTAAGTATTTATCCTGAATCGATATATATCACAAAATTTTCGTTTTTTTCTCTCTCGAAAAGACGATTGTACGGAATTTATATTAATGGCTGCTTGGATAACATTCGTATTTCAACTACTTGTGTTATCGTTTCGCATCTTGTCGCTGTGTTTTCACGAGAAACCGCTATCGCGCCAGTTGGAAATGATTTTGAGATTCTAAGAACACGTTGGTTTCTCCTGAAACGCAAAGTACGGAAATTTTACGTACAAATTCATTGAAACGTCGATTTTAACGTCTATTTCTTTCGACAACTTTCGAAAAGGTCCCTACTACCGGTACTGAGCGAATAAGATAGGTAAGCCAACGACGAAGGAACGTCAGACTGCTGCTGCTATGAAAAGCATGAAATTTCGATCTCCGATAGTAGCGAACCGTTAATATGCTGTTATAGAATTTTTATTATTGACTGTGCATATTGGTTTCATTAATTACGTGTTCATGTCCATGCTTACGATCAAAGTATATCGGGAAACAAGGTTTTAATTGAAAACTGATAGAGCAAAATATAGAGATTTATTTACATTTTTACCAACAGCTGTTAAGTGTACTTTTTTTATTTCGTTCTATTATATTCCTGAAAGTTGCCTTGTCCCGATGCTGTTGATAAGCTGCAAATAAATGTCAAACCGTCAAAATATCATAAAAATTTCAATTATTCTTTATTTACGTTATAATTTTTTATTATCAAAACGCTTATCCGATAAAACAGTGAAATATCTCGTAAAATATTATTACGACAAAATAACTCATTTAAACACAATTTTTCTATAAGATTTAGCAATTTAAATACCAAACGTTACCGTGAATGCATTGCTTGCGCACGAATTATAGCTCATTTCCTCAAATTATAAAAAACCGAACTATTTTTACTATGCTACGCTTCTCTCGCTTAAACTTTATCCAACTGTCTATCCTGAACGAAATACTAGCAAAAAATAATTGTGTAATGTTGAAAAATTTTAATAATTATTGTGTTGGAGTGAATTAATCAAAGGCAACATCAACATTTTTATATTTTTCTCACCTCGACTTTCATTTTCAGAACTTGCATCAAGACTCCGCTGCTCGAAAGGAGATTTTCGACCCGGCGATGCTAGCGACGACTATCTTGTTGCTTACGTACCGTGTGACAAATGTAAACAACGACTTGGTTGATGATTTTTTACGACAACTAATCTTCGTTCAATCATCTACTTGTGTTGTCCAACTAAATCGCGTATCGTGACGGTACGTGAATTACACCGAGGGTGTATGAAAGCAAACCTGAGAATATTCACTTTGGGTGACAAATAATTCGTCGTTGACTTGGCTCTTTAAATTATTGACAATACGGTAACGACGCCTGAACATTTTATTCAGCATTTGCAAAGTCAGGTTGACTGAAATACTATATTATTACGTTATAATCATCGATATATGTTGATACGCACACTAAAATTGCCGCGAGGATGATAAACGCAGTGGCAAAAGCTGTAAATACAGTTTAAAGAAATTAAACCAAAAGCTAGGGTTTACTTACATTTGTATCGCACAAGACTACAGAGTCAAAGGTGGGGTATTTCACATATAAAAAACGTCTTTTAAAATTTATGTAAAACCTTCTAATCTTTCCAACTTTGTACTCTGATAATTTTTTCTTTATTTATTTTTTTATTTTTTTTCTTTATTCCTAACACGTTAGAAAATTGAGATCCAACGTAAGTGAGAGACTTGGCTCCTAATTTAATCCAAAGAACCAAAGCACCGATCCATCGTGTTCCGGTCTCTGATATTTGTGTCAAATACTAGCTGATATCTAATTTGAAACACAAATGAGAGAACAGAATGGTATTGGTCAGTAAATTAATTTAAAAAAAAAAAAAAAAAAAAAAAAAAAAAAAAACAATAGCACATCGTTTTTCTAATGAATTTTCTGAACGATTTGATCGTAACTGAGATATATCGTTTTGTCCCACCTTTCTCTAGCTTTAACACGGAATTAATATGGCTTCCTAGAAATGCTCTCTAGATTCTTTTTCTACTGGAAATGACAGTTGATAGTGATAAAAAAGATTTTTTAAATGAAGGATACTCGAGGTGTTTAACGGGATCTTCCGTTTAACAAGTACTTCCAAATAATAAAAAAACGCATCTCACCCGATGACACGCGATTACTTGAAGTGTCCTTCAAAATTCACCTTTCGAAATGGGGTTTGCATGTGTCATTAATCATGGCTATCATTATCGTCGCTGATGAAGTCAGACGTAACTAGAAATCTCTGCCTTTGGATAAAAACTTTGACGAACGCGTAGCGGCGAGACTCGACGAAGCAATAAGCCAAAAGTTTTCGTTTTTTTTTTTATCGAATGATGAAAGCGTGACGAGTTGGCAACTCTGTAATAATTAACGATTCTTTGTTAGCGTTGACATATGAATATAAGCAGTGCTGGTAGCTGATTGAATCGAAATTTAATTGAAATACTTTTTTTAATAATTTTATCATTTGCAAAATAATATAAAAATCTATTCGACTATCGTTGCAATCTAGTTGAAGATATAATACGAAAAAATAGGTTTTTTTTTTTTTTTTAATATTTAGCCTGGCACTGAACGTAACTCTGTACATCGATAGAGTTCAACGTGCAGTTTTCAAATCAAGGCAGACAATCAATCAAACATGGTAAAGATATTGAATTATTTATACAGGTGTTATGGTATTTTTTAACTATAGAGCTCTAGTTACGACTGATTTTTATTTTTAAAAGGTATTATCAAAGTGACTTATACGAAATCTTTCACTTTTATTGTTGCACAAAAGTCAACACGCGTGTGCGATTATCTTTACCAATTATTTTATCGTTGCGTCACTGCTGGCTCTATCGAACGTTAATATATACCACACATACACGCATACTATATATATTTAAAAATATATTATAACCGTCCTTGTAACATTTTATTCAAATATTAAGGCGACGTCTTAGTCGCTAAATTATTTATTTGTACACTCACCAACTCGTATGATTTACTTTTTTCGTTTTTCTCCTTTTTTTTCGATACAATTTCTAATACATTCGCCAGCGAGACACTGTATTAGGATAATCGTTTGATAAACTTTTTTTTTTTTTTGGAGCGTGAGATACGTTGCAATATTAAAATGCGCTCGACTTCCTAATCTTGTTATTATATCAACAACGAATACGCTCGATTATAATCGCATAACGTTATAAATTAAAGTTACGCGTATCAAAGATTTTTTTTTTTTAAAGAACATTTTATTTATTCAAAAGACATTACACCGAGGATAGAATTGGTTTTTCTTTTCTTCTACGAATAATGTGTTCACTCATGCTCGTCAATCGACATTTATAAGCAATTTGTCGTCAAGAAAGTTGTTAATAATAATAATAATAATAATAATAATAATAATATGATGATGATGATGATGTTGATACGGCCTCGTGAAAAACAATTCGTTACTTATGTTATAACATGTCGTGTTGTTAAAGACGCGGTAACGACATTAAACGACGTGCTACACGCGAAAACAAAACTTAAGATAATAATTATCACTTTAGATGGGCTGTGAATGATAAACGGAGATATATTGTGGGGCGCAATGAAACGTGGGAGATGACAAAATTTGAACGATCTCTTACTCTCTCTTTCTATCTCTCTATCTCTCTCAATGCAGACACAACATTTTCTTCGATTTACACTCGCTTTCAGCGGACAATTTCTCGTCAATTAATACGTTTTTCATTAATTTTCGAATCAGACTGAATGCTAAAATCAAACTTATAGAATTTACAATATACGATACATCACTTTGAGTAGAGATATTACCATTTTTTGCAACACTCTAGTACAGAGGTTCGTTTATTCATTTCACTATTTATTTAATATTAATTATATAACAAAGAAAGAAAGAATGAAAAAAATGTCAAATAATTTTTATATTAAACAAACAGTGAAATACATAAACAAACGATATTGAATTTTGAGTAGTAAACTTTGAGACTAGTACCAAAAATAAACGAAAGTAAATAGATGAATTACAGACGTAAACGAAATATAAAGTAAATATTTTTTAAAAATTGATAAATCGCAATGTCAAATGCTTTCCAGAATTTTATCGATTTTTCTTCTCATCATCGAGTACTTTGTAACATTGAGATAGCTATTGTATACACAACTAAAATGCAAGCTTGCATAATAATGTTAAAAACATTTTTCAGTCAAGTAACAAAATGATTGGAAAGGTACACTGTTAAAAATCCAGAGTGTTAAAGGTGATTGGTGTGAACTTTTCACCAGTGGTGATCCATTTGGTGTTCATTTTAACAATTTTCACACTGTTAAATAGACACATCGCGATTGTGTTATAATCATTAGGTCCCACCTTGAAATTTACAACATATTTATGTTCGAAATAAGTAGATGAAAATCAAGTAATTATCAGCAATCGATACAGAATTATGCCACGAATATAACAGGTGGGCTAAAAAGTTCGTAGGCTAACATAGAAAAAATCTTTTTTTTTTTATAAAATTTGATTTTATTATTCAATATAGTTGCCTTCGAGGGCGATACAACGATTATAGCGGTCATACAATTTTTCGATACCATTTTTATAGTATGATTTGTCTTGAGCGTCAAAATAGGCTTCAGTTTCGGCGATTACCTCTTCATCGGCGCTAAATTTCTTTCCAGCGAGCATTCTCTTGAGGTCTGAGAACAGGAAAAAGTCGCCGGGGGCCAGATCTGGAGAATAAGGTGGATGCGGAAGCAATTCGAAGCCCAATTCATGCAATTTTGCCATCGTTTTCATTGATTTGTGACACGTCCATTTTGTCAAACTAACAAAAGTTGCTTCACTCAAAATGCTATATCTCACAAACTAATAGTGCGACAGCTGTTAAATTTATCCACGTGTCTTTTGAAGGTTAGGGCTAACTAAAAATCATATGGTTTTAATACTAGTAGCGCCATCTATGTGTCAGCCTACGAACTTTTCAGCCCACCTGGTAATCCGAAAATTTCATTGAATTTTATTCACTTATTTTCAAGTAAAATACGTTTAAAGTTTTGAGGTTAGAATGCAAGTCGACATCAGCTATTGAACACAGGTCATTGACACCCGTCGTCAGTGTGGACTCGTATGAACACCGCTTAATGGCGATTGGTGTAGATTTTTGACCAGTGTTGACTCATTTGGTTATCATTTTAACAATTTTCACAGTGTTAAATTCACACAGGCGATCGTGTTATAATCATTGAGTCCCACCTCGAAATTTACAACATATGTATGTTTGAAATAAGTAGATGAAAATCAAGTAATTATGAGCAATCGATATAGAATTATAGCACGAATATAATCTGAAAATGTCATTGAATTTCATTCACTTATTTTCAAGTGAAACAGGTTTAAAGTTTTGAGGTTAGAATGCAAGTCGACATCAGCTATTGAACACAGATCATTGACACCAGTCGTCGGTGCGGACTCGTATGAACACCGCGCGAGGGTTAAGTGTAACACCATATTTTTAACAGTGTATGGTAAAATGTTTTCTGCCTTATAATTATTATAAACTATCGACAAAGATATTGTATCGTATTATACTGAACACTTGTTGGATAATCGAATCACTCGGAAATTTTCCTGTATCGTACGTTAATATATATAAAATCCTTTAAAGGAACTAATCCTCTTTTTTCAAGATTCACGCACATCTCTCGTATTAAATTAGCAACATTGCAACGCCGCAAAATGCAGACGAATAATAAAGTAAAAGAGTTTTTATATATACAAGCTCGACGACAAAACAGGATCCAGGTGCCTATGTGTGGGTGTTATACTGTTGTACACAATATCGATATACTATACGTTTCACATAACATATTTATGTAGATGCTCTATATTTATTGACGATATCCGCAAATGTGCTCCAAAATGCTAACAGAATATTTTAATCAATCATCGAAGTTGCGACAATGTTACTTATATATAACGTATATGATATACATTAATATGTTTACAGACCATTACGCGTCGGTTATGACGCACAGCTCCTTTATTATTACAATAATGATGATGATATTATGTTTATTATACAGACGGCAATGAATCTTGCATTGTTAACGAAGCAAAGCACATTACGATCGCCGGCACTGTTTGAACGTGTAAATTTCTGACAAAAATATGAACAAAAAAATTGGATAAACACTAAACGGAACTTGGAATTTATTTGATCCTCTCGTTTATTTTTTTTTTTTATTTGAAAATTTGCGGTGAAGTTGGGCACTTTTTTTTTTTTATAGAGAAGTGAGTTTAATAGTGACAAATGAACATTCAACATCGGTTGAATTTTCGAGACAGAAGAAATAAATATTTAAAAAATGAAATATTATTCCATTGTATGGAAACAAGAAAATGTATAATTTTTTCGAGAGGAGACTACGTACGTTTAATATTAAATGGAACAAAAGGACTGGAAAGCGATCGAGGCAACGAGGGAGCGAGCAACAATACCCATCAACGAGCCATTATGGTATTACGGTAGGGGTAACCGTCAAATTACCGGATTGATCGATACAGCACGTATGCCGCGTGCTCGCGTATGTCTGGTTCTCTCTCGCACGGTCGCTGTTTCGGTTTAGTTGGCTTAGCTGTGGAAGCAGCAGCCGCCGCCGCCGTCTCGCACAGCCACACAATTTGTGCGGACTCGCCGCTTTGCCTCTCGCCCTCCGGTAATCGGTGGCAAAAGGGTTAAAAAGAAAATGGTGGATACTCGACGCCCTTATCCCACTTTGACGTTCACAGACTGCTCGCGCTTTGCCACAGTCAGGAGCGTACATAGTACGTAACGAGGCAAAGAAAATTATTAGGCACCGGTTATACGATTAACCGGACATGGGATAAGCATACCAACGTTGTACAACGTAGGTATGTGTGCACATAATTATATCCCAAGTACAACTATTCAAAATGAAAGGTCGCGGTTGGTACCTTGATTATTAGGAGGCGAACAGGTGGCGTTTCTATTCGCGGTCGCCATATTGGCGTCTCAGAGCCAATGGCATCGGCAGTGTAATCGATTGTGAAGCCAAGATGGCGCCGACAAGTGGATTCAACTGATTTAATAAGCCTGCACTCGGACTATCTATCATTCAGTGTTTTTATTTGTCATCGGAGATAGAATGAAAATAACCCGCAAACTTATGAACAAAAAAAATTCGCGTTTTGTTTCTTTGAGCAAGCGAAATTGACGGGTTGCGTTTAATTTCGAAACGGAGACTCAAAGATTCAAATAAAAGAGTAATGTTTTCTCTCAAACGTGATTTCAGAAAATCTTTTGATCCTTTCAGTTCCTGAAATTTGAAATTAAGCCTACCCGACGTCTTGAACCAAAAACAATCTTATTCGATGTGAAATACCCCAGATATTAATTAAATCCATTTGATCACTTGTATGAAGAAATTACATTTTTTGTAAATACTACTATTCTTGAAGGGTCGATAATCGTGTGGAAAATACGAAATAATTATTACTCGCGTATATTCATAGATCACTTTTAGTTCCTTGTTAGGCTCGACTCGGATGTAATGACATGAAAATAATTTCTGAGTCGCTTGGGCTCACGATTCACGATCCCGCGGGGATACGTGCTGTATATAAACCCTTTGTCAACCTTCACTGGTGAGGGGCGGTGCTCGCGAAGGTAACACCCACCGTACAGAGGGTCCCCTTCCAGATGGCCCTACTAAACAGGTATATTCTACGAGCTCACAACTTTACGAGGGGGTATTATGCGCTACGAGCAAAGGACACGGAGAACGCTGTTCTTCGCCGTTTTAACTCTTCGGAGCTCCGGAGGTAGGTCGTCGAGATGGAAACGCCTAACCGTTAACATTGGCGAATAGGAACTCGGGAGTAGGGCTCGCTGAGTTGCGCTCAAACTATTGTACGAACGAATCCGCATCTCCGTGTATGTATAGATCGACGAGAGGCTGCAAACGCGTTTTACAAGCTAAAGAGGGTCTGATGCGCGAGCGAAAAAATGATGATACACTTATATACACTCCGCGCCATACCCCTATCTCGTTGACTCGCGATATCGATATATTATAGTTCAACGATCGGTAAGTATGCTTTTCCAGAGATCGTCGCCCTGGTATTTGAAAAAAGAAATCTTGATTTATCGTTGTACCATCGAAAAGGTGTATATAAAGTCAATTGATCGTTTGATCGTAATGGCCGGGAGTGGATGACATAAATAATTTTACACGAGTAAGTACAAAATATAATTACATCTATCATTTACAAATACGTTATGGTTTAGTAATTACTTTACAATTGTAAACAAATAATGTATCATATCAGATGTAATCATGATGGATATTTCAAGCACCATAAATATAATTTGTTGGACTTTCTGAAAAATCGAATATTCTATTGATATTCAAATAAATTATTTAAATAATAAGAAAAATCGTTATCTAATTTAGGGTTTTATCGTAGTCGTTCGATTATAATTGTGCATAAGGTGGGGTTACTTTGTTAAATTTTAACAAATTGAACTTTATTTGGATGTTATTTTCCTACGTTATCCTAATTGCGGAGTTGACTACTTCTAATTATATTGAAAGTTAATGATTATTCGAATTTTTTATGCATGCGTTTGATAAAAATAAGATAAATGCGCAAAATTCAAAGACAAATGGCCAATAAACTCTGATCAATGGTGTACCAAAGACGAAGCTATATCATTTCTGTGAAAAATGTTGGAAAACACTTCTATAGTTACCTCACTTTACTATCGCGGTTAACGTGTTCGCTGCACTGCACTATCATCAATGCATCGAAGAGGGACATATACGCATGTACACATACACGTACGTATCTCATCTGTGTATAATACTACACAAGACTCACGTATCGTAACTATCCGTAGAGAAATTGCGCATAGTCGTAACCCTATCGTTTCATACTTTATTCAGCCCAACTTCACCCTGTCATCTTCATGTCGAACCCGAGAGAGTCCATTAGATTCGACATATCGAGGGTTCAAACTCTTTGACGACAACGAGCCACAATCAACCTCAATGATCATTATGCGTTTCATGACTTTCCACGAGTTTGACAGACATATGTGCGATTGATATGAAAAAGAATGCACAGTGTTGATATTTTATGAGAACTTTACTCTTTATTTTTTATTGCTTCTCCTCAATTCGCACAGTTGCCGTGTTGCGTCTGGCACCACGAGCGATCAAACATTGCATTTTTTGCTGGACCTTTTACAAGAGCTTGTAATAGGGTTATGGTAATAAGGCTACGAACATTAAGAATTTTTTTTCTTCGTGAGGTAAGTACAACCGTAACTGCAATAATAGAAAATAATTCGTGTTACAAAATAGTTGTAGTACACTTTTGTTCACTTTTGCATTTGATTTTAGGTTAGTTAACTATCGAAACAGCGCCGTGACTGTCTTGAGATACATCTTTCAGTTCTAATGTAAATGTTAACGCATTAACTGTTTCCTACGCGTATGGCGTAGAATCACGCATTACGTACAATTATAGGTGAGTGTTATGCAGCAGCTTTATAAAATCACGCATTTTTAGAGAAAAATGTCATATTGAGTAATCGTAACGTTGGAAACGTATAAAACTTCATTTCAATACTTGGCATTGCGGAAAACACTTGCACACGATCGCCAATTTACATTTTCTTTTCGCTTTTTCTCCATCCTCACGCATTGACATAACTGTTTAGTGTCCAGCAAAAAATGTAACGTTTCGACACCATCAGCGCTACCTGTCCGATAGGCACGCTATAGCATCACTATCGCACAGAGCGAATAACGAGCGGAAATTATAGATAAGTATAGCTCGTGTAAAACACTTATTATTTATTTAAATTCAGTTATAGTAATTTTGTTTGTAAAACCTTGTTTCTGAATTCACCGATAAATAGGACAAAAATGAATAAATCGGATGAAATAATTTTCTTATATTTTACTTAATATTAGTCAAATCTGCCGATATCAGTAAAAAAAAATGTCAAACTTCTATTTTATCGAGGGAAAAAATCGTATCAAAGATCCCATCCGATTGTTTCTTTGTAACTATCTTCGGATAATGTAAACAAATTCCCAAATCACAATATAACAAATTGTAGATTTTCAATTATATGAATAGTGTCTTGTGTAAACGGCTATCAATGAATCATGAAACGTTTGGAAAAGCGGCTACAGTTTGGCCAACTCCCAGTTTTTAAGGAGTGATTAAATCAATAATTGTTATCCTCAAGTTTAAGGTTTTGGTCAAGCGTGCAGACCCTCTTCAAATGTTTTATTCCACACCTGTGCATAACCTATAACCTGTATGATTTATCTAAAGGAACCCTCCACGTAAAGCAAAGCACCGGCATATTCTTAGCTGTTTCAAATGTATCGGTTTTTTCAATGTTTTTCCTACAATTTTTTAATATTCTGAACAGCGATCAATCCTCAAAAAAAATCTCAGATCTTGATACAATATCACTTTTTAAATATTTTTCCTAAAATTTTTTAGTATTCTGACCAAGAATCAATACTGTGCGATTGTTGTTGCGATTTTTTTTAACGATAAGAATAATTAAACTTTTTTTTACCGAAAACGGTGCTACTTCCCCCTTCAGTTTCCGAATAAATGTTTTTTTACGATTTTATAAATATTTTCACAAAAATAAATTTATATTTTGGCAATAAACGAGTCCATTAAATCGTCCTGGCGACGGCAAAGTTTTATACGCAAGATTAATTCCGGAAGTTGGAGAAGCCTTTCCTTCTATTTTTCATGCTCTTTTCACTTCAGTATTACGAGATCCATTCAGACTCTTGTCTCCAAGTTTCTATTCCTTGACTCTTCCTCGTCGTATTCGTATACGATTGTATGTATATAGTAAACGAGCATATAAAGGATTATTGCACAAGAACCCTCCCTCGTTGTAAGGATTCACCATCCGTATAACACGACAAACGAGACCTATTCACTGGTGAGTTAATGGTCCATGAGGATTTAGTGACTCCTGTAAATTCGCTCCCTTTGAAATGAAAATTCTGGCAACTTTGAAACGATTTGGCATCGGACACGATTGCAGATCAGAATCAATGTAGCGTGTTGTGTACCACAGATTTTTGTTACGTAATATCATTTAATATTAAACGTTGTATACATTTTCATAATTTTTAAGATCATTCTCTTAAAGATTTTTTTTATAAAAATTACGAACAAACGTAAAAAAAAATTGAAACCCCTTTTGAAAAAACGATGCAATGTAAATGATGTGATAAAGAATATCTATTTGGAAGTAACGATAGGTGTTCTGTGCAAGTACCCTACATACATACTTAGCTAAGGGATATCACCATGGATATATACGATGGTGGTACCACATATCGTACGATCGTAAAGAAAATTGCGTTCGCGGTATTACTGCATATGGAGGTAGATTATCGTGTGGCTTTACTGGATATGCAGTTGAGTTAGGCAGAAACGCAAGGAGTACCTTGCGCTATGCTATATAACGACGATAACTCGCGAGTCGCGCTCCGCGGGCAATGTTTCGTTGTGTTGCGCGATGGCGGTACATAAACAAGTTCCTCCGACTCTCTTGTCCCTCTATATGCTCGCGCAACAAACTCAGATACGGTACGATATCAATTATCGTTACTTAGCAGTTAAACCGCACGCTGTGATCGTAAAACGGTGCTGCTGGGCGCTTTAATAGTCGAAGTTACCTTTTCTCTCGCTGGGAGTCGTTCCCGGCTCTCGCTGTGCTCACTGCGCGCGCCGCCAGGACATAGCGCAGAGCGCAGAGACCCGAGCGCCGGCTGCGCGCTCGCGCGAGTGTGCGACTCTGTAAATGCATTTTTTACGATCTTCGACGTGCGTAACGCTGTCTCTCGGCCAATGAGACCGCCGTTTCGGTTCTCAATGGGCCAACGAGAGAACACCGCTGCCGATCGTAAACGCGAGGCAAATTATTGCGCTACTCATGAGAAAAATGAGATACTCCGTGCTCGCTATGGTTCCCTCGCGTACCGCATGAGACAACGCTCGCTCAAACTCGCCGAACAACGTATTATTCGCTTTTCTCTCTTTCTCACTCTCGATGGACTACCTAGCAATGACCGGCGTGCGAAATAATCGGCTTTCCAGAAGTCCTCGCCGTGATCACTGCCGGGTTGCAAGGACTTGTGCCGATAATCAGTTCTCACTGCTTCTCCTCGACGGTATTAACTCCTCAGGGCCAATGAAACTCAGCCTTCAATAACAAATGCTAATTTCGTGCCAATAACTTGTACATGGAATTCGACAAAATGCTTGATCTAACATTTTTACCTTTTTTGCACCAAATAACAATTATTTTCCTTTAAAAATCGTTCGAAATTGTGGATTATTTTCTACCTTCTTGCTAAACGGTTATTCTTTTAACTCTTTAGCGAAAGGAATAATTTTTATTCTGGTTCTGAAAAAAAAAAATGTAAAAAATCTGCGTATTTGCGAATTCTCGGATCATAAATCACGTGACTTGTGCAAGTTTCAAGTGTTTTTGGTGTAAAAACTCGAATCAAGCTGTCATTGAAAGTAAATACACGAAAATCTATCAAATAAATTAATTTATCGTTTCATTGATTGTATTTTTAAAATCTCTTCATTGACCTTCATTGTCGGAATAGTCAACTAGTGAGTAAACGGAGGTGAAAAGATTTGCAATTTGTCCGAGTTAATGACGCGCGTTACGTTGATTATATTCCTAATACGCGACGAAGCCGGCGGGCCCGGAGATAGGGAGAGTTTTGTCCGCGACGAAGAAAGGACTATGTCGAGCTGTCGAGAGAAAGAGGGTTTATAGTACGAGGTACCGGCAAAAACGGACAAGAGGCGGGACCGTCTGACGAGCTGGTAACTGGCTGTGAATAATTTAATAGATATTGCGTTCCGTCCTCTGCCTTCTTTTTACGTCATCTCATCCTCCTGCTTTTCTTTCTTTCTGGCATCGGACAAACCCGTGTAGTCTTTACACCCAAACGCGAAGGTGAAACTTTCTACCGACGATTTTTTTTTATTCGTCGAAGCAATTGGAACTCTAATGACCCATTAGATCGCCAATATTACTTTGTCATTCCGATCGCGTGACCTCTCTGGAATAATCATATGCGTCCCATACTTAGTCTGTCTTGGGACTTTCGGTCAGGTTTTACTAATAATGTTACGAAATTGGGCATCGACGATTACGGGCAACGTGAATTTACTCGGAAGGGCACATCGAGTACTTGAATAATTTATTATCGATTAACAACGGTTAATCATCGGAGTTACATGTCGCACTGCGGTAAAAAAAAAAATATAATCATAGCCTCGTTGACTACCATCCTCCGAATTTCCAAGTGTAACTACAAAAGTTTAATCTATGGAATCGAAACTATGAAACTATGGCTAAAGCGGTCGATTAACTAAAGTACGGTGCTATATAAAACTCTATAACCTAATCGAAAGAAAGAACTAGCCGAGTAAGTAACGGAAAGTGTTCTTGGAAACTCCGACAAATCTGATGTCTCGCAAACAAAGATTTGCAACTGTGACTATTCGGGTATCCGTAATCAGTACGTTGGAACGAGACAAAATAAAGTCAGTGCTTCTGGTCAACTGGACACTGGATCGCGAGGCTAATAAGATCTTCCGCAAGAGCCGAGGACGATCAACAACGCTGCTCATAATGTCGTACAAAAATGATAAACGGGCTAACGGTTTGTCTGTTTTCCAGAGTCGAAAGGTTCAGCATCTTCCAAAATTGGATATAATCGTGGTCCTAAATCCGACGATTCAGTCTATACGCTGCCAATCACAAAACTGTACTTTCCTCCAATGATTCCAGAGTAAAGTTGCCAGTAAATGACTCGTCACTGATGGATCATTTGTCACTATCCGGTATGACACTGCGAAGGAGCGGTTCAAGGGAAACTTAAAAATTTGTCTTCTTGATATTTATAGACGTTAAGATCTTATTTGATCTATAATTTTGTCAGCATCGACGAATCGTACCAAGTTTTTATAGAAAGCTAAAAAAATCTATCTGAAAACGTAAAAATAAAACGTTTCTTTCACCCATATGTATTGACCGAAGTCACGGAGCAAGAAAGTGCGGTCCCACGAACAATACTATCGAATCCAACAGTTCCAACAGTTTTTTTTTGCAATGAAGTTTTTTCTCGTGTTTGGTGAACCACGTCAAAAATATATAAAGTGGTAGAAACGCCGAAACCGCGATCAAGAGAACACAGCCGCAAATATCGGGTTCGTCGATCATCGATCGTGGTAAAAGCTTACAGGCAATCGGAGATCGTCGCTATACAATAAAAGAGTTTGTGCAGGACGCGATATATTTTTTGTCGATGTAGGTAGTGGTCTCCGAAGCGTGGAAGCATCGCAGGAGCTCCCGGTAGCTTCTCGCCTCCCGATCGCACTAATTCAACGCCCGGAGAAGAGATGAAAAAGTCTCAAAGAATGTCGGCTTCGTCGGTATGGCGCGGTATAGAAGTGTAGTGTGGCTTCTCGACCGCGTGGGAGCCGATGACTTTCCCGGTGGTCCGTACGCTCTTCCATCGTTTGCTTCGGCACTTCTTGACCTCTGATAGAATAAAGAAAAGAAAAAAAGAAGAAAAAACAAACTCTCCAGTCTCTCTGCTTCTCAAATCACGTAAATCTCCGTCACAATATTTGATTTAGTCCAATATACAAGAGGTATCTCATTTCTATGAATGAAATCGGTAAAAAATCGATTCTAGTCGTTAAATATTACATTCAACAACATTTATAATCCTTATCTTGGTTTTTATAACACTGTTTTCACGAAATATTATAGAAAACCTTTTTTTTTTAAGCCTACGCGTAACATCTAAACTTAAAATTTATAAAATAATTTGTATTGAATCATCACCAATTTTATTTATTCTTTGTTTATATCAGTTTTATTATATACCGAAAATGAAAGCAATTTTTGTTCATTTTCTAATCCATTTGAGTTAACAAATTCAAAGAAAAATCACAAACTTTCTCTCAAGTTTGTTCGATTCCTCAAAATCCTCCATCACTTTATAATTGATAAACAGTAAAACGATCAATAACAAGATCCAAAACTAATAACAAGAAAAAAAACGACTCTATTAAATTAGAGTAGTCCATAGGTATGGAATATCACGTTTGAAGCGAAAAGATCTATGTACAATAGAACAGAGCGTGAAAAATCTTAACGATACTATAGATATATAGGTATACGATTTAATTGAATTCACGTTGATGATCGACGTCCCGAAATAGCGTGGACCAGGAGAATATCTCGGCGAGTACAAGGCAGCGCAGTAGCATTCCCGAAGTGGTCCGTTCCGACTCGCTCCCAGTTGAATTCGCGTGACAAGCCGAACAATAAGCTTCCATCTCGGCGGCACTGATGTGCTCGATACGCCATCAACGCCTTAAAACATGGAACGAAATAACCTTGGACCACCATCGTCGAGCCGTACGTTCCTCGAGGCAGCATCTTTTACTTACTTGTTCGTCGGGCTGAAGAACCGCCGCCCGACGGCGTGTGTTGCCTCGTTACGAATTAACGTGCCTGTACACGACAAGTACTTACGTACAACGCACATCTGAGTGACGCGCATCCATTTATATCCGACCAATTCACCATAATTTATTGTTTCTTCGAGGCTCGAGCACTTGGAACGACTATATGCAATATTCCGGTGAGATTTTTGCGATATAATCATTCAATCTCATAAAATTTCGCCATTTTTATTGCGACAGCCTAAGTAGCGCCCCCATTCGGAGGTACAATGCACTCGGCGGATTTCCGCGGTTTTATATTATATATATATATACACACACCGGGGAACCCCTCGTCGCTCACGTATATTTCAAACGTAAATTGCCAGGCTATTTCGAATGAGACAGCCTGTATAAACGCGATAGAAGAGGAGAAGGAAGTCTCTTTCTGCTGCCGGTGGTGCTGCCGCTGCAGTCACCGTTGATGGTGATGGCCGTTGTTCATTTAACGATTCGCCACGCGCTCTCGCGGGAGCCTCCGGCTACGACTTCCTCCGCGGGTATCTCCTCGCGCTCCTATACCTACATATGCGCACGTTTCTGTGTTTCATGTTACCGTTCCGCAGAGATCCGTGTAAGGATTGCGAGTGTTTTTGGTATACATGCAAGTCACCATTATCCTCGCTGTACCGACACCACGCTTAGCTGCACTCGCATCGTTAACATCGTTGCCTGTGTATACAAGAAAAGTTGTGGCGTCGACCATCAACCGACGAGAACTTGGGAAAATACAACAGCACAGCTTTCGCACGCAATCACCGGTACGATACCAACGTGGGTATTCAGCTGTGACCAATAATTCTCGAGATTGGACGGAGAAAATTAATTATGACTATCGGAGACGCCTCGGGTGGTTATTCGGCCAATTCGAGACACTTTGCTCAACGATGCGAGGATTCTGCGTATCCGGGGGCTACCAATCGCGATGGGTACAGGCATCGAGTACAGAGACTGAACGGCGGAAATTAGAGGAACTCTTCTAAAGACATTTCAAAATTAGGCCCTCAAGTCCTTTGAAGCACAATAAAAAGTCATACAAAGTGGGAAATTCCATTATCAACTGTCACCTCTAGAAAATTTTGCTACCCGACAATCGTGTACCACATTTTTATCATGTGGTGGTGTGATGAAATGTTATCGTTGAACCAAAATCGTATTGGATCATAAAGTAGACAATTCAATGTATATTTCCGTCGACTCTGTTATAGTGGAAAGATAACTTACAGGGAATTTGAAGAAGAAGAAATGTTACATTTTGCATTTTGACGTCGTTCAGTTTAACTATCTTATTTAGGTATAGATAACGCAGTGCGTGCATACAATTACTTTATGTAACCGGTATCAGCGGAATAAGCATTGCGCGGGCATTTACTCGGCTCATAAAGTGTTTGGACTCGGTGCGTATGGTTGAGTTGCGTCGGTACGTGCGTCGAGGCACACGCGCCGCGTGCCGCCACGTGGGAAACCCAGGAGTTCGCCACAGGCCTCGTTCATCCGTACACTCTGTACGTACAAGTACCGCATATGTAGTGTACCGGAGTGACGGCAACGATTACAACTTGTCACATCCGGGCGTCAGTTAAATTAATACTACCAATACACAAGAGGGATGCTGAATAGTTAATATCTTTCTCTCTTTCCTAACTTTACTTACCGTTGTGTCACACTGTAACCACAGTTGCGCATGCAAACTACCGCACCTTAATGTATGGCTTATTGCGCCAAGAACCTGCGGGGCCAATATATTTAAGTCTATCGCTGTATGCCTGCAATATTTCAATTATTATAATCTCCACTCCGGGCATTCGCACCGTCGCGGTTACTTCGAGTATTAATTTTCAAACGTTCGTCACCTTAAACATTTTTATTCGTGTATTCCAATAGCTTTGAAATTTATTTTCATCATTCTAAACATTTTTATACGAAAATGTCACTAAAGTGATTTTTTTGAATAAATTAATAAAATAATTTGTTATTAATTATTATTCATTATAATTATAATATAAATAACTTATATCGTTATTTTTTATTGTATATTATTGCTCTTGAATAATTAATCATTTGGACGGGAAATTTGATTTTCCAATTAACGTTTTTAGTGCTATTAATAATTATTTCATCACTTTCCATGTTTTATTCTTACAACTAATTCTAATAATTAGTTTACTGATACAAGATTACTTAATATGTCTGATACACGTGAACCTCTAAGTATACGCATGATGACAAGACCTATAACCGAAGTGTATTAACCAGAGAACGGATATAAAACCGTATACGTCATCCAAGAGCGCATTGTTCGGGAATGGACGAAGCGAAGCGACTTCCGTTCACTTCTTTAGCCTAACGAGCTCCGAGCGCGAAGCGCGATTCATACCGCCGCTTCTTTTGTACTCGTTGCATTGGATTTAAGGTGCAGGACTGTGCATTAGCGCTACTGTAAAGATCCTAGGAATATAGAGTGAAAAAATAATAATAAAGGACCATCTTGAACGTCGCTAACTCATCGTATCCAAAGTTTTTGTCAGACTATTACGATCGGCATTTCGACTAGTGCCAACGAACTTTCCTACAATGTCACCCTTTATTCTATTACTTGTTTAATTATATTTTTATTACGTATTGAATATTAATTATCACGAGCTGGGAATACCATTTTGACATCTTAGGATCCTTTTGTACCGATTGCATTGGATTTAAGGGGCTGGACTGTACATTAGCGGTACTGTAAAGATCCTAGGACTATGGACTAAAAAAATGGAGGACCCTCTCAAAAGTCGGTAGCTTGTATTCCAAATTTATTTTAGACTACCGCGATCGGTATTTTGATTATCGTGAATGAACTTTCCTTCAATGTCATTCTCCATTCTATTACGTATTTAATTATATTTTTATTAACTATTGAATATTAATTGTCGCAAGTTGGGAATCTAATTTTAATATATTTAGATTGTTGATGAAATAAACTGATAATTAACATATAAGTAATGCCAACCATTTGAAAATCCGATTGAAATTCAAGATCTATGGACTCCATAAGATGAGCTAGGGGGATTGATTTAAATTTTCTAAGCAGAGCAATTGAATTTCCGTAAAAATCGTGTAAATTCTACAAATGGTTCAACGAGACATATTTAAGATAATTTTCTTTTCTTTTCGGAGAAAAATGAAGTGTCGAAGGTACGAGTCGAAAGCAGGGAATTACATATTAACCGAAGGGTTGTGGGAACGAGCCTGTCGACGAAAGAAAAAATAGCGAAATCGACACGAGTGGGAATGGAATCGAATTATTCACAGTTTATCCCGTTGGAAGCACGCGCTATATATCTTGGTGTTGTCCGGCAGAGGGCCAATAAGCCACGCTACGTCGTATACAAGGAGTCATCAGTCGCGATACGCCAACCTATCGACGTCGTGGCTCGGACACGAGCGTATCCGTGACGAAATTATTGAATCCCACGACGGTACGGCAGCACAACTCTCGTCAACTTCAGAAAAACCTTTTGAGTTTTTCTGCTCCCGTGCCAGAATACCGCAGGCTCCG
This sequence comes from Cylloceria caligata, assembly GCA_963942595.1. NCBI lineage: Eukaryota > Metazoa > Arthropoda > Insecta > Hymenoptera > Ichneumonidae > Cylloceria > Cylloceria caligata. Next base: position 70,353,797 of record OZ012707.1, read on the forward strand.
ACCATTAGCCCCGACAGACCGCCAATTTTTATAATTAACAGGAACGCCCGCGATAGTCAGACCGTAAACAGGTTGACTAATCTTCCTGAGAGCTGTTGATGCTGCTGTTGCTGCTACTGCTGCAACACTTACTCGGCACCTTTTCCCACCAGTCATTCTCTTATTCAATCAATACTACGAATTCACGGTCCTACATTCTTTACAACGCGTCAATAAAATTTAAAAAATTTTATTTATTCAACGAATAGAATACTTTTTTCTATTCTAGAAAATTTGCAGCGAATTCATGTTTTACGGGAAAAGATTCATCGATGTAGGGCTCGTAAAAAGTCGAATGTTGGAACGGCTGTCATTTTGTTTAACGTTGACGTACGACTGTAAAACTGTCTCAAAGGATTATGCAAAAGTGACATTTAGCCAGAATAATTTAAGTTCCATAATAATTAGTTCAACATTACAAAGAAACATCTTTTGGACGTTGTTCAATCAAACGAATAATCAAGACATCGAGAAAATTTTTGAAAACTCATTAAATGATAATTAATTTTTGTAAACTGTCGTCAATCTTGTCCACTTAACCGCACCTCATGCATGCAGTGTCAAAACAATGGCTGATATATGCGTGTGGCACTATATTTCGGATCGTTGTAACTCAAGATGGGAATCGTACAGACGACATTTATAAAAGAAATCGAGGTTAAATCAAGTCGTAGTAAAGTTTCATGACGTTTTATATATACAGCAGCTGATGCTATCGACTGATGGAGTTTTACTGCTTCTTGTGGGCAGCCACAAACGTAGGCTCTTGCCAGCTTTCGTAGTGAAATATAGCGATATCAAGGACAGTGTTATTTTTTTTTAAGTTTATCTTATTTTACATTATTGAATTTCGAGCATAAAGACGCACTTGGGATTTAAAAAAAAATTAATCAGAATATTTTTTAAAAATGACATAGTTTAACTCTTATAGTTTAACTCTTTGCTGTAAGATATAACAATATAATATGCAGTGTTATTTTTGAAGAATCACTTTGCCAGTCATGGATTTTGAATTTGAGTATGAAGAAGCTACACTGAATAAATTCAAGTCATCCTATCTCATTCACGATCATTATGGATCAGAACTGTGCTTTCATGGAAACGTATTGCATCGAGATTTCAATACTAGAATAGGTGAACGTGACGATGGGTCAAAGTCTGATAATATTTTTTTGAAGAATCACTTTGCTCCTCATGAATTTAGAGTTTGAAGAATAAACTTAATAAACTCATCTCGTTCCGTCTTACTTACGATAATTATTGATCGAAACTGTGTTTTCATGAAAACGTATTTCATCGAGATTTCAATGTCAGAATAGATAAATGTAACGAGAGTCCACAACCTATTAACATTTTTTTAAGTATTACTTTGCCACTCATGGATTTTGAGTAGGAAGAAGCTATACTTAATAAACTCAACTCATCCTATCTCATTCACGATCATTATTGATCGAAGCTGTGTTTTCATGGAAACGTATTGCATCGAGATTTCCATATCAGAATAGGTAAACGTCACGATGGCCCAGAGTCTGATAATATTTTTTGAAGAACCCCTTTGCTCCTCATGGATTTAGAGTTTGAAGAATAAACTTAATAAACTCATCTCATTCCATCTCACTTACGATAATTATTTATCGAAACTGTGTTTTCATGAAAACGTATTTCACCGAGATTTCAATGTCACAATAGATAAATGTGACGAGCGTCCACAACCTAATAATATATGAGTATATAGATATACATTTATGTAGTAAAATTTACAGCGTGAGGTAGAGAAATAAATTAATAAGCGGACGAATTAATTACGTCGAAGCACGTAGGTATACGTGCTCGTGTTGGCCGCAGAGGAGCGCGCGCTGTTCGCGGTATACACGCGGTGTGGAACGATTAAGGCCTACCCTAATCAACAAGATAAGGATCTGAATGCGGGTTACCGTCGGTCTCAGTATGTATCGCGTATTTGCATTTATCGTGTACATACGCGCGCGCGAGCTTGCAACTGAGTAAGCGGGACATACGGGCCACCGCGAGAGAGTGCTGCTGTGGCGTTGTTGCTGATGATCAGCGCGTTCGTTTCTGCGGTCGGTAATCCACCTTATACATACACATCCTGTGTGTATGCATACACGAAACAGCACGGGTAACTAATTTAATGGCACCAAACATGCACATTATTTGCATAATGACACAGCTTGATGAACACTTATTTCTAATTTTTTCAAGTTCGAGACACGAAGTACAAAAGTCCTGTGCGAGCTTCAACGTATTCTTATGCATGGTGGCAGGATAATAGCGATTAGAGGAAAGGAGAGGTCTATAGTTAACGTTCGGTTGCACGAATTGTCGGTGATAGCGTTATAATCGATACTAAATCGCCGTCGCAAAAGCGGTATGATTTAAACAGACATTTTTAATTCCCGTAAAATATCATAAACACTTGTATATCCATTCTTCGTCGATATTCAAAACCTGAGGACAGTGCGGTTACAAGAGAGACGTATTTTTTCGGTATTTACACACTACACTGTTAAAAATACGGTGTTAAAATTAACCCTCGCGCTGTGTTGATACGATTCTACACTGACGACCGATGTCAGTAGCTGGTGTCGATTTGCATTATAACCTCAAAGCTCTAAACGCAATTTACTCGAAAATGAGTGAATGCAATTCAATGACAATTTTTTATTATAATCGTGGCATAATTCTGTATTGATTGCTGATAATTTATTGATTTTCATCTACATATTCCAAAAATATATATCTTGTAAATTTTTAGGTGAGAACCAATGAGTATAACACAATCGCTTGAGTGAATTAAACATTGTGAAAATTGTTGAAATAAATACCAAATGGCTCAACACTGATCAAAAGTCCATACTAATCGCCTTTAACACCTTGAATTGTTAACAGCGTAGGAGAATTGTAGTTTGAAATATCATCTAATTGAATAAAAATAAAATTAATGAAAGAATTAATTAATAATGATAATAATCCGTACTTCTTCTTCTTCTTCTTCTTCACATGTAACCGATTATCGTCTAACGTATAATCGTACGTATATCTCGCTTATATCAACAATCGATTATGATCGTTTTTATACAAGTTTGAAAATCGTATCGTAGACGCATGGCGGCCGCTATGTTTGCAGCATCTATGCACCGATGGATATATTAAGTAGGAGCGAATGTTTTCTTCATTCTTCTCGAGATAATCCTTGACGTATAACGAGAGTAAAGAGTATATAATACATAGGTGCATACAAGATACATACGACCGTAGATATTTATCATGGTTATAGTACAGAAAGCACGCCGGGGGGGCGTTTCCTGGGCGCATCGTCCATTAGTGACACGAAGCCGGGAAGGTCCTGGAGTTAAAGAGCCCGTTACGAACCGTGCAAAATGCCGCGAGTCTGCTACGACGGTTCGCAACGACGAGAAGAGAACCCCGCGCGAAGCACCACACTGTTCTCGTCCTATGGTGTATAATAATATTTTACTTACAAAAGGTTCGACGAAAAGAAACAAGAGAAACCACCGGTCGCTATACACCCTTCGCTCTGTTCGGTATACGATATATCTACGTTTTATATATTGTGTACAGCAATTCACTATACTAGACCAGTGTCTTGGTATTACTATACGAATACGGTAACGCAGCGTACTATATTAGGTATCAACGAGAGAGATCGCAGTCGCGCGCCGTAGGTAGACCACATTTCTACAGGAAATTAGATACAGTTTAGTCGCTTAATTCATCGGGAAGGGAGATTCGTTGCGCTCAGCTGGTTAAGAATGCCGATCGACCGTGACGGATCCTCTCACCTTTTTCATACTATCCATACACGTTCTACCTGCGTCCTCTAAACCACGTGTATTCCTATCTATTGATTTTAATAAGTGCAGCAGCGTTCATCGTTCTCGAAACAAAATCGTATCTATGGCGATCTTTTTTCGCCTTTATGTCCTATTCGATTGTTTTGCATCCTTTGTCACGAAATTCTTCTCTGAGCAATACGGTCTTCCATTTTTATGCATTTTACGTAGGTAGGTATGCGTAATTGATGAAAAATTATAAATATTTAGGTAAATTGGCCGTGTACTAACTTTCGCAAAATGAGCGTCTACGCATTAGTGGCTGACGAGAGAAAGATATTAGTATTCAGCCTCGTATATCGTCGAATAGGCCACGAAAAAATTAGCTAAAATGGATACAATGTCCTGAGAATAAAAACGAACATTTCGCGAGAAAGTTACAACAAACACCATAACGGACTGCTTGAATCGTCGGTGACATGCTTAACCTTAAAACTCACTTTTTCTGGATCTTCTCGTACGATTCTTGATAACTATCCCCAACGGCCTGTGACGCGCCATTGACGATATAACTTCCACGGATTGCAGTTTTTTCATTGAATCGTCCTTTCGGCTTTTCTAACCTTTGTTTAATCGAACCGCACCATCTTCGATCACTGAACCTGCCCGATATTCACTCTCGATTGACGAAAATGTTGCGTACGACGGATACATTGTGTTTGCGGGTGATTCGTACCTCCGCGCGAGTCGAGACACCGGAGAATACTTAGCTTTGACAGATTAAAATAATTTAGCGAATTTATTAAAGAACCACGCATCATTCTTCCGATGTGAAAGCAGACACCTGCAACGCTGGAACTGGAAGTGATCTAGCAGACGTCCACTACTGATCGATGCCAACGGATATCCGCTCAAATCGTTGCGGCTTTGAAGGCTGCGCGCGTCACTCCGTGTGACAGCGCACGCGTGTCATCATTAGCTTTTCGCTAGTGAATTACGCGATTCGATCGTTCTTCCGTCAAGTCGTCGCATATTCATCCAATGTGATCCGCGCATTTGTAATTTGTGAAAAAACGAGAACTTTTTCGATCGTTCTTCTGCTAAATCGTCGAATGTTCGGATGTCGCCATCCGCGCGTGGTTATTTCACGAAGAAATGTAAGACAATAATTATTCTGGAGGTGGATTACGTTTAGACGATTAGACGATTTTATGTCGACACAGTGCGTGAGAATCAGCATCTGCTCTCCAATGCCAATCTTCGTATGTGAAAAGTCTATGGCTTCTTACTTATAATATATCAGGACTTGTGAGCGTAAACCGTGAAAACGGCAAAGCGGAAACTCGAAGAAGTCGACTCATCGAAGTCGCTCGTGCACGTAATCCTGGGAAGTCGGGCATGACACTCGAACGATTGTTATCCCTTTGAAAGGTTTGCCGTTAATGGGAGGCTCGACACCGACGGTGATAGCACGAGTGCGACATGAGTGACAGCGCCATAACAATCGCGTGAATACGAGAGAGAGGATGGTTCAGCCAGATTTTTGTTTGGATGTCGGAAGAGTGTCGCACGGTGAGTAAACCCAAAAAATCTGAAAGTTATCAGAAAATCCAGAACCGAGAATACGTTAGAAACGTTTAACTCTGCTTTTCTCGCGTTTGCGGATCCCAATAGCGATGCTCGATCGGTAATTCACTTAACAATCGATATTTAGAAACAGCGATTCTGTTTCATAGGTTAGAAATAAATCTTTTCGAATTGTCCGAAGTATATTGATGTGCAAATATATTCAAAGCGAATATATCGTGAAATAATTCTACAAGTAACCTGCAGGATTCTGAGAGATCGAATCGCCAAATAAGCGTCGCCAAAGTCGCCATTTTATCAGGGAAAGGATATGCACAAACGTGCAACGTTTTTCACAGGTGAATAAATTCATCTACTATACATTCTCTAATAATAAAACGATCCTACAGCGAGGCCAATGAGCATTGAATTCCTTTTATTCGAATAAAATTTCCTGATAATTCGTTCTTCACACTTTTTGCTTGATGATTTCCACAAAACAACTTTATTTCGTTAATTACTTCCCGACACTTGAATCGAAGCAGAGATAACGTCCTCTCGATATCTCTACAGCTCGATATTTCCTGCCAAAGCGATGATTTAATCAAACACCACGAATATGCAAATCCCTCGCTTTTATTTATTTATTTTTTAATTTTTTTATGTAGTTCCGATTTAATATAGGTAAGCCAAGTGTTGAAATTAATTGTGAGTGCGGGAAGGCACGCGGATTCGTGAACACGCCACATATCATCGCTGCAGGTGCATCCCTAACAATCTATGGTAGCTGTGCGCATCGATATGCAAAGGTGTGCGGGTACCTCGTGCGTGTGCAGCATTGTGGAGACTCGTAGAGCAGGCACGTCATGCAGCCGTAGTGGGTCTCGTTACTCAGAAAGGAAGAGGAGGTAGTCCTCGCGCATCCGAGTCTCCTGCGGGAGCCTTGGCTCTCTTAATGCCAGTAATCAGGCCTGTAAAGCAGTAATGTTTATACTGTAGTCCAAGCGGGCGTCCATATGCATATGCATATACACAAGAGCCTGTGTATAACGTACATTATGTATGTACATGCGGTAACGTCGTCGACCGTACGCCTTACAGCGTCCATGTATATCGGCGGAGTTGCCGTACATCCAGGCAGCTCTTTACCTGGTTACATTGCGTGGGGAGTTAGCGTAAGCGACTTGTATGTACCTACGCGTAGGCGGTGCCCCAGGTGCAGCGTCCTATGTGACGTTGAATGCATATACGCGCATCATTTGCGTATATCGCGTCTTCCTACGCACGCGCAACAGCCAGTTACATCTTCCCTGAGGTTCTAAGACGGTTAAATGCACCATCGTATAACTGCTTTTTTTTTCCATGGAATCGGAGAAACGTTCCCGCGACCGTAGAGCGTACCAAAATTTCCCATGACACGGGTTTTACTTTGTGAAATGCGGATTTCGAAGAACAGTCTCCAAAGAGGCGATAATTAAGAATGGTATGCAGAGATTCTTTTGCTCTCCACGCCCACAGAGTTGAGTTTGAACAATATGGTGCGCGGTGTAATAAGACAAGACACGGTGTACTCTGAAATGATGAATGCGCACCTTTTCGAGTCACGAGAATGTATAACGCACGAATAGTTTCACAGAGAAAAGAATGGAGCTGGGACTATAGTCTAGTCGCGCAGTACGGTGGTCTGTATACATTTCTATAAGAATTCGTAAAAGAAATTACTAATGTACTTGATTTTTTCTTAATAAATTATGAAATAATTCTCAATTTGTGCAACGTGACAATATTCATTTTTGATTCTTTGGACCATTTTGAGGGGTAAAGCTCATAAAGAATTTTCGTATCTGCAATCGTTTCCAAGATGAGAATTTTTTAAAAGTCTTCTTTACCGAAGGTGACGCGATCGCGGGACCGATAATTGCGACTAGAAAAATAACATCGTTTAAATAACGAGTAGGCAATTTCCAAACTCTTTCCCACTCGTTTTCAAAGATGTCCCGCTGACTTTGAATTACCGAACCCATCAATAGCGTGTACCAATTAGCGAATGCTACCTATAGATGTACTTTTAACACGGTTAACCTTGTCGGTAATTAATGCACAAACTTCCTTGTTTATCATTATGAATTTACACGGTTAGAATGAGAGGTTTTTCTCAACGAAGTCGCTAATTGAGCCGCTTACTTTACTGGACAACTACACAACTTGTGTGGGTTGGGAGGAGTTATGGAGTAATATGTGTCGCTCAAACATTTTTTTTACAACGAGAACAAATAATTATTTAATTCACAATAGAAATATGGTTTTACAAGAAATGTCATTTAACAATAATAATTTAATTAATATTATGAAGATGTAGTTTATCGCATTTGCATAAAAATAATTTGACATTACCCTTATCATTGAATATTAAATACACAATAAAGAAAAATGGTGCACATAAATACACTTTTGGAGACCATATGACCGACCCCAAACGATAAAGTATAGTTTGTGTGCTTGACCGAGCATAAAAGGCTTCAAGTTATGAATGTAGAGAATCAATTGCACCTGGGTTCACGTATTTTTTAATGCTATAATCCAATGTGCATTGCCAGTCGTCGACCAGCCACAAAGTTTTGCGTGACTGTTAACACACATTAGACTAACACAAGCTATGATTTCGTGTACATCGTATGTCATATATTTATATGATAGTAATGTCAGGATACATGTGACGAATATGTATTAATAATACGTATTGTACGGAGGAGGATGTTTCTTTTCAGAGTTTCCGGGACACACATTATATTTTTCATTTTCATGCATCACGTTAGTTCTAAGAACGATCGTATAAACGGTAAAAAATAATTTCTCGTATTGAAGTAAAGAAATATGTTGTCCATTGAGGTTCGGAATTAATGTAATGCAGAAAAATGTGATGGAACAATGAATCTTAAATTCAAGTATTGGAGTTGCAAAGATTTTTAAAAAACATTCACTGATGGATCATTTAAATTTGTACCGGACGATTTTAAAAATTAAATATTAATTGTTATTATAATTATTGTTCCTAAAATAACTAAGAGGACTCGAAATAATTTTGAAGTACTACGAAAAATTCAAAAAGTTATCAAAGAGATGCCTAAAATTAGCTAAATCAGTCTGCATTTAACTCTTTATAAGTCACACCGCCCGAAACCGTCTCGCACTGAGAAAAGCGTTTATTTGTAGGCACCAAGATTTTTTAACTGTTAACAAATGGTAAAGAGTGTTAGAGTGAATAAATAATGTATTTAAACCTCTGAATTGACACAAATAATTATTTATTAACAGTTGTATATTTGAATAAAATGTTCCTTTATTAGGGTCTGATAAACATCATGTTGACTCAACATAGCTTTTGTATTAATAATAAAATGCTTATTAATAGTCACTATTGTAATAATTTAAAGAGATTCATAGATTGAGAGAACTGTACATACAATTATATGTCTCGTACAGAACGATTTCCTTTAACAGAGTTTGAGCAGAGCTTATATTAATTAATATTTTTTATACTTATGTTCAAAGGGTTGCCTCGACTCTACAGGCGCCCCATGAATCGAGGGGATCGTTAAGTTTGTCCATCGATAATCCTGATAAATTTTCACTTTTTACGCAATACGAGCCTATCGTCGATTCGCTCGCATTGCAAAGATACAAATGTGGCATGATTGCGCGGAGGTCGTGCAAAACCGAAATTATCCGCTGACGGACGACAATAAAACGATAAACATAATAGTCATGCCACCAAATGGACGATGCTTATCTCAAATATAGATTTGATAACTATTAACAAACCGCTTAACCATCGACCAATCGATAGTTGAAACAAACATTTGGTCCTCGATCCGTGATTCGATAACTTTTAACAAATCTATATTAGCTTCAGTTAAACATTTGTTAAATATTAACAAATATATATTTGTTTCGCCGAGACAACAGTCATGCCAAATTTATATCTGATGATTATTAACAAATCTGAAGTCGTTTCAACTATATTTAATCTCGCTGCCGCAAATCGTTTTTCATTGGTAAAAATAACATCGACCAAGTTACGAGAAACTAACTGCTCAAGTAAATCGTTCGTTTGAGGAAAGTGCCTTTGGTATAAGATTTTATTATGAGAACGCTAATATTTATCAACTGTTAATACATTTTGTAATACTTAACAAATATTTTAGATAACAGGACAACTGAATATATTGAGTTGTAGTGAATAAACTCTTTTCTCGGTGCGGAATGGGACTACGACGAGCAAAGTGGGCGTAACGCGTTGTTACGATAGAGTCGAGGAGTGAGGATGTTCTTGGGACTTATAAAGGGTTAATAAAAAAATAATAATTCAAGAAGAATTCGAAGAGCAAGATTTTTCGCTTTAGAAACAAAAGCTATATTAAGCCAATAGCAGTGTCCGGCACAAGCACGCATTTAAGGAACTTTGTAGTACGAAACAAGCGATCAGGGACTTTGCAGGTGGAGCATACAAGTTTGGTTTCGCAGTAAAACAAGTCCAATGCAACCCGACTTTCCCACAGAATCGAGAGAGAGCAGAAGAGCTCGTACGTATATACTCAGGGATACTCGCTTTTCCCATAAGCATAAGGTATACCGGCAACGTGAGAGGATAAGACAACGCGGGTTAAAAGCGACGGTTGGCGTATAGAAAGAGTAAGAAATAAAGATAGAGCGAGCACCGAGCGAGTGGAGGCGGGCAGCGAGGGAAAGGGCGGGAAGGTAATGCACGATTCGCGCACATCAATTAAGCTTCCGCGTTCAACGTGGTCTAATAAGTGGCTGGCCGTGGAACTCGCAATTTTCCGGAAACCCACGCGAAGAAGTTTATAGCGAGGAAGGCATCGCGGCGGCGTTTCTGTACAGAGAGTGAGAGAACGACGAACTTTGCGTTGCGTTATTTTTCTTTTCAACCAAGTGAGTAACTCTTAATTTTCATAGCGAACAGCAGTATTATCGTGTATATCATATTTTGTGATTTTTTTTCCTTTCTTTCCGCAGAACAAACGAGAGTGGGATAGACCATGTCGAAACGTATAACTCGGGAGTCGGCACCTTGTAATCTGTATCATCACTAGGATGCGGTAGCGCGTATTTAGCCACAGCAACATTGTATTACTCGAAGAAAAGACAGAACGACGAGGGCAATCACGTATTCTCGCTGGTAACGGTCGCCAATAACTAAGTACTGTTCAGTTTTAGACCCCGCACTCAACTTCAATTACAGAAGAGAAGACGAGCGAAAATAGGAAGTTGTTTCGCATAGACACGTCTATAACTATTGCATACGTGTAGAACTATTCCAGACGAGATGGCCAATTAGTTAATGCCTTTAGTAGGTACCAAAGATATTCCCGAGGTGTAAAATGATTCTTCCGTTCTATTAATCATTAAACGGTAAAAACGAAAGATTAAAATTACGTTTTTTTTTTTGTAATATTGATTTAACCGTTGATTAATATTTGGTCGTAAAATTTTGTCAAATGGTCCAGAATTCTTTGTGAAATGTTTCGAATGCTCAACGATTTTTTTCAAATCTCAATTTCAATAAGATTAATTAACAAATTCATAAATTAGAGCATATGTTAGTCAACTCTGAAGGAAGTAAGCGCAGCTTCATCTGCGATGTTAGCTTATGAGATTAAAATATGTTTCTTTTTCGTTATTAAAAAATTAATCGTTAGACCGAATTTGTTTTCAATTGTCTTAATCATCGGAGTCTTAAAAAAAAAAAGCAGTCATCTCTTCTCGAGAAACCTTACGCTAAACGTATATGCGTAACGACGCGCCACCGCATAATCCCGCTTAACATCGATATATTCTAATTCGCAGTTCGCAATGTTTCCTGAAAACCTTGGACGTTACATCTTCATCATCGAACCGACAATTTCTCTCGATTATCCGTGAATCGTCCTCCCCGTGTGTGTCTGCGATACGGTCTACATCACTCTCTTCCTTCAAAACGTTTCCGCGAACGTTGCACACTTCTCGATCATTATACCTCGATGAACGTGTTATGAGTTCGATGAACAGAACCGTTCGCTCGAACTCTTACGACATTAGAGTATGATTCGCGTGTGTACCTAACTGCATAGTTAACTCCGGAAATATGAAGACGTATTACACGGTACTATGTACAGTGATTGTCATACTGATTTCTAAGATGTACATTTTAAAAAGTGGTTATGCAAATTTTCAATAATTATTACGAAACAAGCGTCGTAGCAAAGTTTTTTCTTAAACTTAAAATTATTTTTATGACTCTCCGGTGCTCAAGTACATACTGCAACTAATATAATTGTCGTCAATTTATTTATGTCAAATGAGTTTTTCCAGATTTAGCAATTGTCGAATTTTTATTGAAAAAAATATATCAATTTTCTTCAGCAGAACATAACTTTCGAAAATGATAAATTCTCCGATTAATTCGCTGGAAAATAAAGTTATTCGTCACTAAATTTTATTCTTATCGCGACCAGCAGATATCGTCAACATCGTCGAGCATTAGTCCCGTTTTAAAAACGTTTTGAGATATCTCTAATGTCAGTAAATATTTGTCGAAAACATACCAGTCACTCGGTTGACATGCGAGAAGAGTATCCGTGACATCATGTACAGAACAAAACTTGGAGAAACGACAATACAATGCCATTTATTACATATTTTATTTCGATCGCTCCCTGCAGATATCGTGAAGATCGTGTTGGGTATTAATCCTATTTTCTGAACATTTTGAGATATCTCGAGTACGACGAAAAAAAAATGTTTGTCGTGGACACGCATGTGACTCGGTTAATGCGAGGAGAGCACACGCGACAGCCGCGCTCACCACTCAACTGACAATTATTATAATAATCCACATTGGAGTAGCTACGTTGTAATATTGACAGAAGAGACACCAAAAAGCCAGATGCGCAATGAAACGGATTGGAAGTCGCGGACAAAGGTGACCACATCCTCGCCGCACACACAATCTCATTGTCATCGAGTTGCCTTCCGCGCGTCAGCTTGTATCTTTGAAACGCAACTGTATGGGACCCTGGGCGCGTCACCCCCGTCGCCACTAGCTCACAATGCCTCCGCAAAGAAGATAACTCGACGGACGTGAAGACCTGTCGCTTTTTTTACCGGAAACGCGCCACGTCCTCTCACGATACGCTCGACCACTTACGACTAAACTCCATCGATAGTTATAGATCCTTCGACGTATCTTCTCACAGTCCAAATTAGAGATAAATCCAATATTACGTGAATACACGTAATACAGATTAAGTTCCTTTCTGACGGAAATATCTGCGGTTCTCCGCATCGCTCATATTTGAGAAACCTCCTTACTATATTTCACGTCCCAGAGTCGTGAGAACACGTTTGCTAACTTGGACAGATTTTTCACTGATCGTGACTGATAAACATTGATTTGAAGAAGAAAACCTCTACGAAGGTTGGGTATCAATTTTATATATTCTTTAGCACGCATATCCACGGTATAGTAATGTTCCCCGCGATACCTAAATTATCAGGGGATGTTCTCCTCCAGCTGCGATTCTCCCACAATCCTCTCTCTATCGCGGAATACATTTGTACAGAAGAGTGCTCGAAAACCCTTTGAGATCGTCCATTCGTTATCCTTCTTAGTACGTAATAAATCTTTGCTCGCTTCTCGAATCATCGTGGTATAAATAGTTAACTTAATTTATTTTCCGAGGGTCTGGATCGCTTTCTATTTAATTAACCAGGAAATAAACGGCTAAGATGATATACGCAATGAATGACTACCGGAGTTCTGCAGAAAGTCTTTATCAGGTACTCTATTCCTTTTATCGACAAAGTAAGATTTCTTTGAGATGAAATGACAAATATTTAGAATTAAATTAAAGCAGTTACGTCAAAAATTTTTTTTTTTTGTGTACCTTCACTTCCGTTTTATTTTCTATCTTAATTTTATAAAATATCAACTTCCAAATGGTCTTTTATGGTATACGGAAATCGCTTAAGCGTGCTTCAAATTTTTTGTTGTTGTATAATCACAATTAACAAAATGTATTTCCAAACTCCTAATTCTAAATTTTCAACGGTAAAAAAAATTCGAAATAACTAACTTTTGGCTTGAATGAGGCGGAAATAATTTTTAAAAATTATGTAAATGTTGTGTAGCGGATCGTTGACAGTAAGTTATTGTAATGAGCTATAGAAATCGTCGAAATGCATCGAAATGAGACGTAACAGTAGTATTCCCAAGCCGTTAAACTATATTTGCTTGTACTTATACGAATATATGCTGACGTGTGATTGCAAATTGTTATTCGAGGATTCTTCCAATCAGTAGCACGCAACGATGAGCTCGTCTCACTTTGCAGCACGTAACTACACACACACACACACACACACACACACACATATATATAACACAAATCCACCGACGCAAGTATGTACAACTCGTAATAATGAAGGAACAGAGAATACCCGCAGGTAACTTCGGCAATGTTTGACTACGCAAAGGGAAGAACATCAAATTTTTGGCAATTTTCTCGAGAATATTCATGTCAATTTCGTTTGGAGAGTTTCGTTTGGCTCTTGATACATTAGTACGTATGTGTGTTATATCGGTAAACAGACGTCATAATCATTGGTCAAGGAAAAATAAGACATTTAGCTCGTCACAGTCCGATAGTAACTCTCGGAACACCGCAGGGAATACTTTGAATATAACTGCACGTTATTCATCGAATTCATTTGGCAAAGTAACAAAAATTCTTTATGCGTTGCGTGCAAATGATTGACCGAGGAAATAAGAGAGAAATAAACGTTGCACCAGCAATTGTTGAAACCCTGAGAGAGTATGTATCGTTTTCCATATAAATATACATATATACATTGCACGGGCATCCGGCTATTCATTTTAAAAAATATACATTGACACCAAATTGCCAATGATGCTTACATATGGCGATGAAAGGCGTTGGCAGACTGAAGAAGTAAAATCACACGTTGTTGATATAATTCAAACAGTATTACACTTTATCGAAACTAAATGGAAAAGGAATTGACTCACCGTTAGAAATCCAGGGTGTCAAATACGATTGGTGTGGATTTTTGACCAGTGTTGATCCATTTAGTGTTAATTTTAACAATTTTCACAGTGTTGATTCACATAATCGTTAGGTCCCACTTAAAAATTTACAACATGTACATGTTCGGAATTAGTAAATAAAAATGAAGCAATCGATACAATTATGCCACGAATATAATCCAAAAATATCATTGAATTTCATTCACCTATTTTTAAGTAAAGATCGTTGAAAATTTTGAGTTTATAATGGAAATGAACACCAGTCGTCAGTGTGGACTGAAAAAATTCCAATTTCAGTTTGACCCGCACACATAGTTAAATATTATATTAACCGAAACCCGTGTTCCATCATTGTGTTTTACGCATTAAAAATATATCTTTAAAGGGTAAAAAGAATTTATGCTGTAAAATCCATTAACAGATATTTTAGATTTAAATCTACACAACGCTGACGTTATAAGAATTGAAATTTATCGTTAAAACGTCAATAAAATTGTACAATGTGTATAAAACTGTTGTAGTTATATTGGTCTAGGATTATATTATAACAGTTTAGCTATCGGTAATACCGGATTACCGGCCGAGAAGTATCCAATAATATAATAATATGTTTATAACGATCTTGAGTAATTTCGTGAACGCAGAGAGGATGAGAGAGATTCACAAAAAGTATGATTATTGCGCTGGATGCAGGTAAAAAGCCGAAGAATGTTTTATCGGTCGTTAAACTAATTAGATTACCGGGCATTGCGGCCGGTGAGCTATAAATTAACGTTTCGGTCGTTTATGGCCGACTTTGAGTCTACGGTGTGCAGGAGTAGCCGCCGGGCAACCGACGGTATACACATTGCCTGGGCTTCCCGCGAGTATCTTAGGTTGGTATAAGCCTCACCTACGGTCCGATACACAGTCGTCTCGTATCCCAGAGGGCTATTGTATCCCATTGTACACGTGAGACTGTAGCCGAAGATTAACTCTCGCATCCACAGGCAATATAAGTACCAGCGTACTTATAGTACTTGCGCTAATGTACTATGCAAATGCCTGACTCCATTGCATTTCATCGTGTGTATTTTGATCTCCGCTTGGCATACCTTCAGTCTCTAATGATATAATTGATGTTTCAATGAAAAAATATGTTAATGAAAATTAACAACTAAAAGAAATTGCGACTCGAAGAGCCGCACTGGCTTCATTGTTCAACCAATGCGGACAACAAATATTGTGATTTTAATGAATATTAGATTCGTTATGAATGATCTGCGAGTGAAACAATGTCTTGGCACGGGAAACCTCAAATATGTATAAAATAAGTTTGTCGGGGAACGTACAAGAGCTATTCAATTTTCATGATCGGGTCCGTAACATTCCCAAAAGTGCAACAGCCGCACGGTGCACCCGAATACCGGAGGATGAGCCAGCGGTAGGATAGAGCGAGGAGAGGTGTGAAGGAACGATTTTCGGAGGTGTAAAAGATGAAGGGGCCCCCCCAGGTGGCTGACTGACGGTCACTAATCGCGGCGAGGCGGAAAACGAGCGCGATGAGTTGCCGGTTCCTCGGGACCCCGAGAGAATGATCTACCTGCGAGACCAAATGGAATTAGCAACAGGAGGCCCCATCGAACTTCTTTGCTTCCACAGTTTAGACACTTTCTACAGAGACAAGGCGTGCAGGTATACATGCATCATCAATTGCATGTAAATTTCTAGTATGAAAAGTTCATTTTTGCCCTTTCTCTGTGCAGGATATATAAACAATGAAAACTGTAGCACATATTAGGCATTTCCGATAAAGGAAAGTCAAAGGGAGAAGAGAAAACAGAAGAATTCGAAGAAAAGAGTGGAAACTTTCATTATTCTCTGCAGAACAGTTAGTTTCACAGTTGTATCCCAACCTTTCCCATACTATTGTGCGGGATAGGTTAACCGATGGTTATATATATCACCTCCAGACTTCCCATGCAGTTCGATGGGCTAGCCGGCATTATTAAAATATAATAGATTTCAAAAACAAAATCGACGATACGCTCGAGCTATTTCCGGAAAAGACGCTCGGTATAATTTGAGGCTCTCTTCATCAAGATTCACGCACACGAAGAAGCGCACGTGGATATACACACCGCGCTTTTGAGATAATCCTTGGCAAGCGCCGAGAGAGCTCACGATGAGACCGCGGGGACGAACGATGGTTAATACTTATCGCTGTCGGCATTGGTGCCCAAGCGCGGCTCCGCACCAAACGCCTCCCGCGAGATTTAGAAATAATTAATGTAAATTACAGACGTTCGAGCTACTGGTTATGCAGATGGAGACGGGATGACTCGGTGGATACTACTCGTGCTGTTTGTGTGTACAGGCTACGTTGTAAGGTACACATAGAAAGCGTGGCGTTGAATAGCCCCGGTTGTGGTGAGCCTCGTGTGACGGCCCCAGTGTCGTCCACCTCCCGTTCGTATACATTCTCCCGAGGCGATGGCACGACATGTAAATTCACATTCCAATATGAAAGCGTGCCCTCTTATAAAATGTACCTTTCCTCTGCTACTGCACTTGGGCCCCGTTTCACCAAGGTTTCGACTCTACAAACCTGACCATCGAATTCCAGTTGTCGAAAAATGTAATTGATTAACGATTCTACCATTGGAAATAGGCGCTGATCTATCCGAGTTCGTTATAAGACCCGATGAAAAGATTTATTTCAATATTTTGTACTAAACGGTGGATTTTATATGTTGTACATCATAAAAGTTGTTATACCAACAGTTTAGCTCCTCGCGTGACCTTGATTCCGAGTTGAGATCGACAGCCAGTGCTCGGGGTGGTAAATTGTTAAGACTTTGTATATTTCAGAACATTTATATTTATCCGTTGTATACGTATATATTTTTAATCGTATTGGTATAGATTTACAGCTAATGCTTCCTGCATATACAAAGCTTCCAACAAGTGGCGCTGGTTGCTTCGCGCACGGAACGAATGGACAGAAGAAACTGGAAAACTATACCCGTTGCTCTTGGTTCTTCCCTCTTCCCACTCTCGTCGTAGTTTTAGCGATACGGTGGTGGTAGTGGGTATCGACCATAATATTTCTCCTCGTATATTATCGTGGTTACGACTCGAGAGCGCTTCGGGAGCTTCGTTCCCGTAGCGGAGGCACATCACGTCGCGGGGCACCCTTGGCGAGCGTTGTAGTACCTACTTGACTGCGCTGCGCGGTGAAGGTGATTGGTTGACTACAGTTTCAGCCGGAGGGTTTCTCGCTGAGAGTGTAGTCAGCCAGTCAACTTCGCGTTGTCACCGGTGCCTACCACTATCGCATCGGTATTTACAAGCTTGTACACCTATATCTAATACCTAACTGCGAGCGCGAAGAGCCACCGCACTAAACAGATGCGGTGCGTATAATTTATGAATTATTATTTTGTAGTATAATGTCGAGCGGGTCTATAGCGTCGTGAAGTCAATGATTGCTGACGGCCGCCTCTGTATCCTCATTCTCCTACGTATCAACGCATCCTCGTGTCTCCGTAAGGAAAGAACACGAGATAAACATCAACCGTGCACAGTCCCGTACCATGCTACTCTCGACTACCCATTTCTCCCAATTGAGAGCACAAAAAGACGAATCTGGGCCATTTGTTCGCTCGTTAATTTCCTTTTTTCGTTGTAGAGTCGTTTAAAAACGCGGTCTCTCTTTTCCGACATTTTATTGACGCTATTTCTGTCCTCATAGCCCCATATACCGTTCGTCCCGATGGCCCTAGCCGTATACCATGAGAAAGCACCTACCGACGTCTACGCGGCAACTACTTGTGCATTAATCTACTATGTACGACCATTTTATTGGTCTGGTTAATTGCGAGCGACAAATATCATCATTTGCATCCGAATCATTCGAGAGAAATCTGCTTTTTCAAAGTCGTTTATTATTGACGCTTCGAGTAATAGAAGTTTCGACAAGCTTGAGCCGTCTGTGTTTTAAAGGTGACTATCCAAACATCCTCAAATTAATCCTACGTGGATCATCAAGCTTCACCTTATCGTTCAAGGATTATAATTCATTATTTTATTGTATTGTAGCACTTCTTGTGCCATTAAGTAACATTGAAACTGTTGCAGGTTCATTTTACTCACCTGGAAAATTGTCATCAAAGTACTATTTGGTGTCGATGGATTGAACGTGGAAGCGTGGACTAGGTACGGGCAAAAGCGTACTCCGTATATTACACAAACATTTCTGGTGCAAGGTGTGTCGATCTTAATATGAGTAACGGTTATCCATTTTTCGGATAATAACGGAAGTACGGAAAGCTTTGGTGCGTTGGAGACAGTGAAAGGTGCATCGACCTGATACCGAAATCGATTATCCAGATTTCGGATGAAGATAGAGGTACGTAGAGCTGCGGATCAAGGGGTTCCCCCGTAGGACTCGCCAGTGCGGTTAAACCATACGGCAACGAGGATTCGACAGAAATACAGAGTGAGAAAGCGAGGCATGAGGGCGGGTAAGGGAGCTCGCTAGTCCCGAGCGTGGTTCTCTCTGAGCCCAGGAACTATCCTATAATTACGAGTAACTCAGCCACATTTGCGTTGATCCGACACCTTAAAGATAGCATTTAGCGGCCCCTTTCATCTCCGCGGCAAACAAACCAATTTATACCATAGGCCGCTTTGTGCACGGTCGATGGGCGTGACCCAAACCTACGAGGGAGAGAGAGAAAGAGAGAAAGTCGGTCGGGTCCATCTTCTATATCCACCAGCTAGGCGCTTACATCGCCGGCTTATAGTATTTCACATATCTCGCTAGGTCCTTTCTCTTCCCCTTGGATTCTTCCTGTTCTCGACGACCATCCTTCCAACCTACTCCAAAGCGGTATAGAGTTTTACGTATTGTGAGTCGTTCACCGAAGCCCTCCCTGTTTACCGCACCCACGTTACTTCCATAGGAGCCATCGGATGTCGAACCGCATCCTCGAGAATGATGACAATTGCGAAAAATTTTGCGCCCTCGCGATTCTCTTCTTATGTCATTCACATTCGTTTGCATCATGTCGGTGAAACAAATGTCACGGACTCGGTAGCCCCTCCGTTAGTCAGACGGCTGTCCTTAGACTCTTATTTATCCGCTTTCCCACAGCATGACAGATCATTCGACTCCCTTGTTGAAACTTCTCTCTTTCTTTTGGGTCGATCCACTTGCAACCTGTCCTTCAAATATGTTTTATATACATCAATATATACGTATATTACAAGCCGCAATATCCTGGTATTTGCACTTGAGATGTCCGGATATCCCATTTTAATGTACTACATATGGTCTCGGAAATGATTAGTCATCGCGTTATTGACAACTGTTTTGTTCGCTGGTTGTCTAAATCGATACTTGCAAGTTCAACCGTACAGATCAATTTTAACCTGCATATATACGTTATGCCCACCGTAAGATTTTTTTCATCGGTTATATTAAGTCGACCGCATTAAATCTGGACCACTGACCGTTACCGCATAAACATACAGGTGTTTAGGTGCTCGACACTCGACGACAAAACTGTCCGATACCAATATCCGTATGAGTCGGTAATCCATATCATCAGTGCTCTGCTCGTCTGTAATAAGACGACTCGGATATCACGGATTCTCCTTCTTCGGCATATCGTACGGTTGTCAATATACTACTAGGCGCGAGGGTAACTATACTCGATCGTGGTGGAATAAACCCGCGCGCGTCACGTGTCGTATCATTAAACCGTGCATGCTCGTAGACTGTGCACAGTGGATCTTGTATACCGACACTACACGCGCAAAACACTTACACTTTTGTGAGGAAGGGCCACCCCGCATTTAAGCAAAGTGGCACGTACACGAACGCGTTCGCGTCTCAGGTATGAAGGGGCCCCGCGAAGCAGTTTGGTCCGGCCGGCGGAGGCCGCGGCGACCAAACTCCACGGCTCTCGGTATAATCTCGTTGAATAAGAGAATACGAGATAGCGGCGCCGGGTCCGCGCACTTCGCCTCCTTTTTTTCACTTGCTTCTCTTTACCAGCGTCGAACACACATGCGGAATGAAAGAAGAAGCCCGACAGCGTAGAAACCGCGGCATCAAAATCACGTTCTTACATCTGTGCGTGAGACAGTTATTTCCGTAATATACCGCCTGCACACCACGTAACCTCTTTTTTCGATGGACTCCCGATTTATGAGGGAATCGGTTGGTACGATAAAACAGATGTTTATTTCCTAACATATCGGAACATCATCTATCGAACACTCGAGCCTCTTGATGTTTTAGTAAAATAGACACAGCAATTTGTTATCTATATTAAACCTTAATGTTGCTTGCAGAGGAAGCTTTGTTTTCCGGAAATTTTCTTTCGTAGAGATTTCAACGACGCAAAATTCAAAATTGGCCATAAAGTTGAGAAAATTTGATTAGAAAAAATTTCGGGGGGTGGGATATACGCTTTCAATATTCATTCGTTTGATCTTCTAATTTTTTTACCTTTTGAATTAAAAAAAAATAGACGTGATCGCTCTAACTAGCGTAAAATGTTGGTTTATCGTATCAAATAGTTCTTCATAATTGCAGATACGTTTAGGTTGTTTGGTATTAAATTTCGCCTTTGATTTTATGGGTTATGAAATTTTTCGTTATCGTAAAATTGACATTATCGCAATAACTTCTGAACAACTTAAACTGTCGAGTCAAAACTTTTTACACAAATGAATTACACTACTTACCGATATATTTGATACATTAGTTTCGTCAAATTTAGTAAACTCGTTCAGATTTTTGCAGGTTTTGAATTTTTCAATTTCTTTCAATCGACGTAAATTTTGAGACATCTAAATAAGCATTTGTACACTTGATAGTTAGCATAACGCCAACTACTTAGTTGGTTCAAGAAACTACAATGTCGTTAGTGAAATATCGGTAGTAATGGTAACCAACCAAAATGGCAACATCACCTTACCGGTTAGTTGGTGCGATTCATCGGTTCGGCATGATACGAAAAAAAAACTAGGTTAAAACACATATTTCTATTTATTTACAGTGGCGAGAACTAGCAAGTACTTCGCCAACGATACTTCGATTTACGAACGTAATCTATTTATAATATTTCACTGTATATTTACCATATATTCAATGTATTTCACTTTTATTTTTTGCAACCCTCGTCCATCCAACAACCACCTGTCACTTGGAACAATGGCGTAGTTTACCTTCGTGAAAAGTTTTACTCGTAACACGTACCAACCGGTTGGTTATAGAAAGAAAGCGATTGATAATAATGGGAAACAACTCTTAAATCGCCGGTACTATCCAAATGCTTGTTGCAACTACCGCCGACGTTAGTAGCACCGCCTAACAAGCTCATGGTGGCGACAGCACTGCGATTGGGTACAGGAATCAAATCGTTGGTTCTCGGTACTATTTTTCGCTAACCAATCGAAAATAGTTTGTGACTTATTCGCGACACAGCATATGCTGGAAATGGTTATCGCAACTACTTTTTTTTTCGTGTCTAATAGTGTGATATTTGGTTCACAGTTTCATCTAATTCAGACTAAGAAAGTCGTTCTGATTTTCGGGGGTTGCGAATTTTTCAATTTGTCACAGTTTCAATTGACGTAAATTTTGAGACAACGAACTAAGCATCTGTACACTTATTTAATAGAGATATGTAAAGATATTTAATGTAAAATTTGTCGAAAATCAATAAAGGGGTTCGAATTTTACACCAGATAACATATTTTATTTTGATATTGATTTTCTTTTTAAAAAATTAAAGATCTGTAGATTGGAAATGATTTCAGCAATTGAACTAAAATTTGGAAGACAAGTAAAGCAATAAGAATATACAGAAACGATCAGATTTAATAGAGTTTTGAATATGACTTTTGAATTTGTGGTCGGTATCGTCATTGTCGGCTCCTATGTGTTTTCAAAGTCTGATTGTTCTTACTCTCGCAAATGTGGAGTTATTGGGCGCAGCTCAATAGATAATGTACAGGCTCAACACTTACTCGCGCAACATTTATATTAACAAGAGGTGCATACAGTATATAAACAAGTCTGCAAAGTAGAACCTTGGAAATTGCTTCCTCATTATTTTACACCGTCCACTATGCTTTCTCTATGAGTAAGTCAAAACCGATCAACATATTTCCTCATAAAAGTCGCTTTGTGAGCGATGTAAAATAATGAGGAAGCAATTTGCAATCTTCTACTTTGCAAGCTTGTTTTGCATATGTTGGAGCAATTTTCATTCAAAGTTTAATTCTAGAAGACCACGTGGCTTATTGCATTCTTTAATATTACTCTCGGTCTGATAGTGTTAACTTATAGATATTATTTCTCTAAGAATCAATAGCTTTTAAACTGTTTGAAATGAAATCGAAAAGCCACAATTTTGAAGAATACATGTACGTCGGGTAATTTCCCGTTTCGTTATTTTTATTTTTTAAGATATTAGGAGTTCATAAATGAACATGCGGCTGGTACAAAACTGAGGAAAATAGATTATCAGACCTGCCACATTTGCGGTATTTCGAGGGATAATTGAAGTCAATTTGATACAGTTGGACGTTATCGATTTCTTCTTCGATTTTTTCTTACAAAGAATGCATGGATACCATCGTATGACACGTAGAAGGGTGCCCGACGGTGATTCATTTCGCACTTACGGATATTTACAGCCTGAACCTATACAATGTAAGATGCTGTGGTGTAAAGGCACAACGTAGCTTCTCGTTGCGTCTAATATGCCGATTATCTTATGCATCCGTGCGTGTAAAGCACGCACAGAAATTCTCCGATTTCTCGGTGAATCCACCGCGCACCGCAGATTGCCCCCCTTTTCCCGCAACATAACTTTAAGTTTCAATCGTTCGAGCTGTTCGATACGTCTGCCTACAGGAGTTATCGAGTCTCCTGGAAAATTCCCGGTCCACGTGTTCGCTCGCGCGCAAGCACGGTCACGTCAATTCGCGCGAGAGCGTACGTTTTCATGGACTCGAACGCCCCTTTTCAACGGGTCCTTGCCGCGCTCTCGCGCTCGAAGGAGATCCGCGATACTCGCTGTACTCGCGAAGATGTGCCGTGGGCACTTTTGAACGAGGAAGCGACTATTGTGCCGCGTGATAGACGAACGGAGAAGAAAACAAAGTGGAAGAGGATAGAGGACTCGTTCGCTCGGCCCCGCGCGCAGCTCCGCGAGGTCGGACTTTAACGGCCGAACGAGCCGTCGGCTTCGCGCCTGGACGCCTTTCTTCTTCGCCGACGCTACCCATCTTTGAGAGGCTCGCCATCGTCGAGAAGGAGAGCCCCGGTTTACGATGCCCACGGAATCCTTGAAATATCTTCCAAGGCTTGGTGTAAATGTGTGTGTGCGTGTACGTGCGCGCGTGCGCGCGAGCGCGGGGGGTTCCGGGCCGAGCGCAGATCTCAACTCTCGGTTGCTCCTCGCAGCATCCGCTTCACTCGTGGGCCGGCAGCACGTTCCTGCTTTGCCATCCTTCCATCGAACTCTCCTCCTCGTGAGCGCCACGGTCCGGACGTATATAGGGCGGTCGTTAAGAGCCTCCACCTTCCTCTCCCCCCGAGCGTAGGTAAGTGCGAAAGCATCGCGAGACGAACCACTATCTCGAAAGAGCTGTATAGTATGTTCATGTTTATGCCTACGTGTCAGTTATACATTTGTATGTGTATAAATGCACATGCCTATGGATAAGCCGCTGACATCGAGCGGCCGAGAGAGCCGATTCCACGAGATGGGCACTAACTACCTACTCTAGTCACATTAAAATAACGTGCCGCTAATTTCCCGAGATACGAACGGGACTTTACGGGGAAACGGATAACAATGTTCAACGGTGGCTCTTAGAATTCCTGCTGCTCAAGTCAGATTTAATATAATGATTCGTTGGATATACAACAAATTTTATATGTCAACAATTTGTTTCGAAGGTGCTAAAAGAGCGCTCAATCAACAACGTGTTTGAAGTATCAGGTCTCGTGGCGTGTGTTAACGATGGTTTAAGCTCTACTAATGCACGAGACCCTTTCCACGTGTACCTTTCGGCAAACGTTGCTCCTCCGGATTGCTTCGCCTCCGGATGTGACTTCAACGAGTACTTTTAAACGATCATCTTCTGTACTTTCCGTTCGACCCCTGGAATCAACTTCCCGGTCTATTTCTCCAGAGCACTTCATTCAATTCAGGAGACAGACAAACAACTTTTCGCGAGGCATTGTTTTCTCCCGAAAGTGGCATAACTGACGTAACACACGCATCGTTACCGAGGCATCGGGACCACTATCCCCCGTGATATACCGTTGGTGCCTTACGAACGATCCGTCATGCTGTTCTCACTCTCTAATACCCATCTTGACTGCGCCACCTGAGTTACGCAGCCAGAGCGCAAGATACGATCGTACAATGTTGAAACGATCCAGCGATAGTAGCCGCGAGATTGGAGTATAACCCGCGAACGCCGGTAGTAAAACGAAAGAGCATTTAAAACGCACCGCATCGCCAACCATAAGAACCTTCAGGCTGTATTCATAGCACACATCATGTGCCTAACACCCGTTCGCCGACTCGAGACTCGTTACACGCAAGATTTCCAATTCTCGGATCCTGAAGACTCGACGATGGATGAATCAGCGGGACACAAGAGTACAACAACCGGCAAACGCGAATGGGCAAACCCAAGGATATTATGTCCTCTGGACACGTCCTCGTCAAGAAGGTTCGGAATCTTATAAGCCGGTTCGCTTCAGTGACTTCACGGACATAATTGATTGCGCTTTTTCCGCTTCCGGGTTGGACGCTGCTGGAGGACTTTATCTATATTCAACAGTCTTGTATATGTATAATATACAAGCAATATATGTGCTAGGAATCCAGGCGTAGGCATGTTAGTCCTACGAGCCTGTTAATAACGGCGTTCCCTGTCTAATACCACATCTATTTCAACAACATCGCACAGGCATGTGTGGATATGACGTTGGATACAAGCGTGACGTACAGTATTATGACTCGCCAAGAAAACCGTAGCAGAGTCGTTAAAGCGAAACTCTATATTAGTATAATGGAACATTGCGATGCCAGGGTGCTTCAGCCCTGGATACGTACAGTCGGTTGAGCGTTGCATATGCTCCATACGGGGCCGGTTGACTCGTTGAAAGAGGTTTACCGTCTTAGCCGAAGCGTCCCGTAATACATATGTATGCGTGTATGAATATTAAATGCCCAAGTGATGTGTTGTGCGTGTTTGGGAGAATATATAACTTCGCCACCACCGACGTCGCTTCGTGAACAACTCATCGTGAAAGGCTCACGGATGTTACGCGTGTCCCGCGAAAATGTCGGCACTCTTTTCTTGCCCCTTGTTCTTCACCCTCGGAACTTGTTCCGAGGTAGAAAAATTACACCGAGAAAAGGAGGCGAAAATCAACGGGAAAAGAAAGCGAAGGGACTCGGGATATACCCCATAGGGATGGCACAGGTGTAACGTGTCATTAGCGAGGGCGACCCCCGCCCATAGAACAAACAGATTGTTCGGGGTGTTGTGCACGGCAACACCTAACACCTCTACCAGATATACCTGGACGGGAAACCCGTGGAGCACAAAAGCGAGCCGACCAATTCGAAGCAGATCGCCTTTCCCTTTGAATAAAATGTTGCAAGGCAAAGACTTTCGTAGTCCGTGGAAAACCGAGGGTGTCATTATGCAATCTCTAACGCGGTCTTTATAATCTTCAAATTGATTTATTTTCTGTAGTATTCGTCTTGCTTTGTTTTACAATAATCTTGTTGGTAATCAGCGATTATGAACGGATTAATGCCGACCATGATGGAGGAGTTTGCATTTGTGCGGCCTTTATGAGCTTTAAATTAAATTATCTTCTTGTTCGTCAAGAATTATAAACGGACGACATTTGACCAATTCGCTAAAGTCCTGTATTGCACCTCTCAGACAATTTTAAACCAAGAAAAAACTTGCATCTTCCGTGAACAACTGAGAATGCCATCGTACAATGTACGATCCGACCTTTGTGCGCTTTATATTAATTTATTTACCATCTTGTTTACATTGCCTTGTTTCTTAATTGATGTCGCTCTTGATGAATAATTGTAAAACCATCTCTCCCTTATGCGTATAAGATTAAATTATTTACAGCATACGGCGGTATACACCTAAGTAATATATTTATGGTATGTGAGATACATTCTGTCCACATATATTAGTGTGTGTACACATTATAACATGTACGCATTGTTACCACGCAACAGATAGTATCTAGTTAACACAAGCGATCTCATACGTTATGCTTATGAAGTATGACGCTGGAAAATCCCCTCTTTGCGGAGGATAATGTGAATTATGATATAAAAATATCGCATGTATGGTCGACGAGCAAAAACACTTGGAAAATATTTGTGCAGCGCGTTAGCAAACCTGTCACTGTGTCATCCCTAACTGCAAGATGGGACTTTGACGATGGCAACAACTTTGTAGTAAATATTCAATTCTATACGCTGGCATCTCAGTACTTGTTAATTATCATTGATTTTCAAGATCGTTTCATGCAGCTAAATGTAACGAATTATTTGAGTTCGAAATATTGCAACAGATTATAAAGATTCGTTAGAAAGAAATTTAACAATTCTCAGATGCCTGCTTGAATGCAACATTGTAGTAAATATTCATTTTTACCAGCTAATTTCCCTGTGTAATTATACACGTATATCGTTAATGAAGGTTGATAATTGCTGAGCGGTTGTGTTTGGTTTATAATTAAAAAATGGTTCACATTGAACATTATTAATTGCATCTCGGGTGCGAGGGTTACGTGTTGTCAGGTTACGCTTTCGTACCGTTCGAGCAACCGATTCGTTGGCCTATGAAGCTTTAATATATAAAAAGAGCTCGTGCGTCGGAGAGTAAGAGTAAATTTCTCCTCCTCATCAGCGGTACCATTTGATGTAGTCTTGTTATCACGCATTATAACCAGCGTTCTCGATACAAGTATGTTTACCATTTTTTATGCCACATTTTATTATCCCACGGCACGTCATATTCACATCCTCGACCGTGGTCATTTTTGTTCGCTATATGCCGTCGGCTGTCGGAGTTTGCGGCGTAGTACACAAGTGGCTATTGTACTTTTCACTTACCAGAAGCCCTCATTATGGCTATAGCACTGTTGGTATCGATTCTCTAATATAAAAGCCCGCGATTACGAATAATACCTAGCATAATATCGATTACTAGCTGCTCAACGAGACATACTTGTGGGATTATTTAATGGGAATATATTGACCCTTGTATTTGTTGTTCTGTATGAAAGCGGATTAATGCACAGTATACAATATGATTTAACGACGTTGGTTATAATTTTTTTTTCAGTATACACATTTGAACATTCAACAGATGCGGATTTAACAGAAATTTGAAGTATTCAGTGTATTGATTCTTAAAATTACTCTCTCGAGTCAATATTCGCGAGGGCTCGCCGATATCGCCGGTAAGAATAAAAAAAGTTTTAAACGTCGTGAGGGTAAAAATGCAGTTGCGGTAAAGTTTGGCTCATCCTAATTCATCGTGGCGGCGTAGCTGCTGATGTTGAGACCGGCTTCTTCGACTTTTGGTTGAGGCGTCCCTCTTCCTTGAGGTTGATCGCGTGAACGTAATATCTCGGCGATATATATACACGCCGGGCGTCGAAACTCTGTCCACGAAATCGGGCGCCTATGGGTGAACAGACTGATGTTTAGGTTGTTTGACTTGGCGGCCCGAGAGCGCTCTGTAATTATCTCGCCTGGCATGTAACTGCTTCGCGATGCCCAGCTGTATTACTATCCGATCCGAAAGACCAGGACGCGCTTGGCAAACGCGATATTCCCCAAATATTACTAACCGTCGGGTGAAACTATACCGCGCACGCTTGTCCAACACAAAGAGAGGGAGCGAGTAGTACACATACACATCCGGACGCACTGGTAACAGTAGCCGAACCAAGAAGAAGCCAACTACGTTGGAATGTCGAAGAACTTTGTAGCTCGAAAGGAATTTCATCTCAGACTCGTCTCTTAAAACATTAATCCTATGGGAACGCGCGTTTTTTTACGAGCTCTTGGTTTTATAAAACCTCATGATACTTTCATTTTCGAATAGCGTGTGAGGAAGCTCCGAATATTTATGACTTGTTTTATTTAAGGATTTCCGAGTCGTCTGTACGAGGAAACTTCACAAAATGCTTTTTCGTCAAGGAAGACTCATCGGAGAAGCGATTCGAGTAATTTTCAAATGTCTACCGTATCGGTAAACGTATTCCATGCGAATCCTGGTGGTGATTTGAGTAATTTTCAAATGTCTACCGTATCGGTAAACGAATTCCATGCGACTCCTGGTGGTGATTTCGGTAACCCTCGTAGAGAGGACGTTCGATAAATACAGCTTTATACATTTTAATATGAAACTGTGACGTTTAAACTCTCAACCATTATCCTTTTGCACCTGTAAGTAATGATTATGGCCATTTCGATGTTAAAATTATTATTATTTTCCAACATCTCGTTCAAACTCGTTGAATAAACTCCTCGGGCGAACAGGTGCTGCGAATAAAGAATTTTTCACGTGTGTCCTTTACGATCTTTAATTCAATGACAATATCACAGAGTTCATGTTGCAGTCGGTAGTGAAATCTCGTCAAGTAAAACCCTGTGATAGAGAGAATATACGCACTAAGCGTCTCATCGTGTGCGCACGCGACCAATTATTCTTCGATTACAACGTCAATTGATCTCGGCGGTCACCTCGTGGCAGCTGCGTACTTTTAAACGGCAATTCTCTCTTCTCCTTCGCGTATCAATCGAACGGGTACACAATATATTATTACTTCGAGTCTTATCGTAAAATTCAAAAGTTCAATAACGATTAATAATAATATTAAGATGTTGCCAATAAGCCCTGGTTGTAAAGACACACTAGGCGTTTCTTCGAGTTAATCCGTTTGGCCTGTAGTCTCGCGGTGCTCGTTATTCTCTGGTAAAGATCTGATAATTCACGCTTAACCCGGTTGTATCGATCGTATATATCCCGAGAGACCTGCATCAGCAACACCGGCAGGGTAACAGTAACAGGTGCAATGGGGTACAAAGCTCCCGAGTACCAGTGCGGTTCGTATATATATACATACAAACCGCTATATGTATATATATATAGTATATAGTATACAATTTCTCCATTACAGCTAGTGTACACTATACATAAGGTATGACCAAGGAAAGCTGTAAATAGTTGGCATGCACGAGACTTCGCGAGCGGACGATTGCAAAACATTCACGAGAACATCGCTTCGACTTTATAAAGTAAATCTACCAACACGGAATGAATTTATATTCACACGAAAACTGGAGAAGACTTGTACGCTAAATTACTTTATCACTATTCAGCACGAGATACTTTTCTTGAATCTGCATTACTGACGCTTAAACATTTTTATTTATATTTTTCAATTCATCTATCGTTGTTTTTTGATTAACATACAAAAGTTGGATATTGTAAATAAATGTAATATTTACCGAATCGATTTGGCTTTGTAGCTTTCAGTTCTTTGGAGTATTGAATCAAAATAGTTTTTTAGAATTCTTAGGACGATCAATGAACGAGGATACAGCAGAACGTCAATGGATCCGACGTATACCTTCACCGAAATATTATTACGCGTATTATAAATTTATTATTTAAATCTCCTTATCGATGATCTTCAATCAACGAAAGAGATTGATTTAATAATAATTGTTGATCATTTACAACGATATTTTGTTGTCATATTTTATTTATTCAAAGTGTTTATATTTTAATATATTTGTAAAAAATTCTTTGAACGGTCGATGAACGAGGAGGTACGGCAGGTGCGACAGAGCGCGTCAAAGGATCCGACGTATACCTTCTACGGGATATTACGATGCGTATAGGTAATATTACGTTTTCTACGAGTAGATATATAGCATATAGTTCGCTCAGGCTCATGTTCAATGATAAACCATGTGCACGCTCGACGAGCAATGGGAGATACGAACCAATAGGAAAAGCCTGGCGGCGAGTTGAACGTAACTAGCGAGTCTCTCGTCTCGACGATGCGTCGAAATGCATATGCGTAATACGCGTGTGCGTACTATATTATTGACGGGAAAGCGCACGTCCGCGCGCAATCTTCCGCACGATGTGGTATGCTTGATGCCGGAACCTTTTATTATTTCGAATCTATTGGCTCGTTGCGACTGTACGCCATGAATCTCACACATCAAACGTACACGGAGGAAAATAAATTATTGTTCGCATTTTTTTATCACGATAGAAACAATCATCATGAAATTTATTCATTTTCTACTTACGATGTACAGACGAACAAACAGTAAATATCGTCGTAAAGACAAGCTCTTCGCGTAGTACACGCACACACACCACTCTTTGACCCCCATACGAGTCACACCAACCGCGAAATCATTCCGTAATGGGACTATGAAGAGCAGAATGGGGGTAGCGCGTTGTTATAGTAGAGCCGAAGAGTGGGGATATTCTTGTGACTTGTAAAAGGTTAAAAAAAAACACGATGTAAAATGGTTGGTAGTCGATTCACTTTGACGATTGATACCTGTGGAGACAAAAAAATCGGCAACACCAACCAACCGACGAGTTGCGAGAATTAAAAATTAATAGATTTTTTTTACATGTTCGAAACACCGTTACAAACAATCTATAATTTTCAACAATTTTTTTCAAATTAAAAGACGTTTTTTTTTTAATTAAAATCGGTGGAACCCAACTCTCTTTTAAAAGCCCGATTTTGTCGGAAGTTTTCTTCTATAACTTAAGCCGATTTTACTTCTAAAGGGTGATTTTTTAAGAGCTTGAGAACTTTTTTTTAAAAAAAAACGCATAAAATTTGCAAAATCTCATCGGTTCTTTATTTGAAACGTTAGATTGGTCCATGACATTTACTTTTTGAAGATAATTTCATTTAAATGTTGACCGCGGCTGCGTCTTAGGTGGTCCATTCGGAAAGTCCAATTTTGGGCAACTTTTTCGAGCATTTCGGCCGGAATAACCCGAATTTCTTCGGAAATGTTGTCTTCCAAAACTGGAATAGTTGCTGGCTTATTTCTGTAGACTTTAGACTTGACGTAGCCCCACAAAAAATAGTCTAAAGGCGTCAAATCGCATGATCTTGGTGGCCAACTTACCGGGCCATTTCTTGAGATGAATTGTTCTCCGAAGTTTTCGCTCAAAATGGCCATAGAATCGCGAGCTGTGTGGCATGTAGCGCCATCTTGTTGAAACCACATGTCAACTAAGTTCAGTTCTTCCATTTTTGGCAACAAAAAGTTTGTTAGCATCGAACGATAGCGATCGCCATTCACCGTAACGTTGCGTCCAACAGCATCTTTGAAAAAATACGGTCCAATGATTCCACCAGCGTACAAACCACACCAAACAGTGCATTTTTCGGGATGCATGGGCAGTTCTTGAACGGCTTCTGGTTGCTCTTCACTCCAAATGCGGCAATTTTGCCTATTTACGTAGCCATTCAACCAGAAATGAGCCTCATCGCTGAACAAAATTTGTCGATAAAAAAGCGGACTTTCCGAATGGACCACCTAAGACGCAGCCGCGGTCAACATTTAAATGAAATTATCTTCAAAAAGTAAATGTCATGGACCAATCTAACGTTTCAAATAAAGAACCGATGAGATTTTGCAAATTTTATGCGTTTTTTTTTAAAAAAAAGTTCTCAAGCTCTTAAAAAATCACCCTTTATATAAAAAAAACTCAAGTATTTCGTATGGAAATAAAATGTAACGATTTGAAATTTTTCGCTACACAGGCTATCAGTTTCTTCACAAAGATCCGCAGCTTTCCATGCAAACGGAATATCTGGAATACATCTTAAAATATCACATAATATCTCTAAAAAATTCTCAAAAACTCTTGATTATTCTGCCGAAGACTCGTGGACGCGTACTCCGTGTCGGAAACCACGAAGACTCGTGTATATCACCGCGAATATTATGACGAATTTGGTATAGATGGACGGACGGCCCTTCGGACGGCAAAGAAGTTTCGCACGCGAGCGCGCACGAAAAGCTTGTCTATATATGTATACACCTTATCTATATATATATATATTAAGGAAGCCACACATATACACACACAACGATACAGATACTCACTCTACCGCGGTGGGTATCCTCGCTCCTTCGAGTCTCCTCTTCTTCCAAGTCCACACATAGTTACCCATTCGAGTGTCGGTGAATAATACGTGTGTAGAGGGATCCGCAGATATACGATCGGGTCCAGAGAGGATCAGAGGTGGTGGCGGCTGCTGAGACTAATCACAGGCGGCCGAGCTCCCCGCCAATTAATACCACCGCCGGCAACACCTCGGCCAGAGAATCCCCATCCCCCGTGTAGCATCGGCGCATGCACCAAGTAACACCACACCGTGCAGCCTCGACGCTCCTCTTCACGGCTTCTTTGGCTCGTTCTCTCTTTCACTCGCGAACCATCTTCTTCCTCTGCTTCTTCGTCGACTCTTTCTCCGTGTGTATCCATGGGGTGGTGTCTCCGCACACCGCGTGCAAGAAGACCGGCCCCGAGAGATGAATACCGCAGATTTCGAGACTCTTGGGCAAGAGGTAGCTGCTCCACGGTGTTGCGCCTTTGGCCACGAACGTACGAGACGAAACACGTCATTTCGAATTTTTTTTTTACATTTATTGTACGGCAGCTTGATTACGTTCGCGAGAGTATAGCGTCATCGGTGAACGAAAAATAGAGATTTCTCTGTGAAGAATCGGGTGAGCGTATAATGTCTGTTTAATATGTTCGCTGATATTGATTGATGGATACGATGTATCGGTAGATTAATCTATTCAGGCTGGTCGCACGATTTTCACATTTTGCTTACTCACGAAAAAAGGTATTTTTTAATGAAAAAAAAATTCAGATTATAATGTCAGGGTGCTTAAGATACTTCGAAATGTTTCGGAATCACATGTAGAAGAAATATCCGGTGGTGTGCGTGTGTGCGTGCACGCGTATGTGTCGTGGCTACCCGCGTTTGTACAATTCAAACCTCTTTGAACTGTATAAGAATGGCTTTAACAAACAAACCGAAATTCATATCGCAAGTCGAACAGTCACGCTCCTTTTTTTTGGCATAATTTACGCAATAATTGAAACACCTGTTCAAATTACATTACATTTTGAATAGTAAAAAATGTATTTTCACAATCTAACTCCCGTAAACTTCGAGCTATCGGGCTAAAAGTTTCTACAGAAATGGATTAATATCAAACAATGTTCGGTATAGAATTATAGAAAATCGGTCGAAGGATATGGATTTTGTGAGGATGTGAATTTTTTCAATATTAATAACAAAACGAGTAACAAGATACATTTCTACGCCGAATGTCACCGTTGATTCTGCCGTCTTCTTCGGTGTTCTCTCTGATTCTTCATGCTTCGAACGTTGCAAAAAATATTTAAGAACTGTCCCTTCGAATGTTAAAATAGGTTTACAACCTATTGTGCAAGGTTTCAACACGCAATCTACAAGATTCTACTTTGTAACGTTTTTTTACTGCCGCATTATCGAGAGGAAAACTTTTTTGTTGCGCTTTCGATACAATGTATTTTGATACGTGTTTCCCAGACATGACAGCACGATACTTAACGCTTCTCTGGCACGCGTATTCCACACACACAATCGCGCCTCATTCACGGACTCAGGATTATTGAATACATTCGACGCTACGAGTACGGGGGATGGGTAATATTCGAAAAAAAATGTAGAATCTTGAACCAAAAAGTTAATTTTCCTCATTTTTATGGTCCGTTGTCCACATAGCGAGCTCAATGAAGAAGTCCATGATCAATTTTAACTTCCTCATAGAGAAAACTTTATGAACGACGAACTCAAAGAATGAGGAAGCAACGTGCAAACTTCTACTTGGCAACCATTTTTTTTTATATTAGAGGGGGCACTTTTTTTAGTATTTTCTACTAACTTTGGGTCCAGGTTATCAAGTTAAGAATGTTTAAATCCCATAAAATTTTATCGTCCACATATATTTTATTAAGAATTACTTTCCCAGCTTTACTCGCGTGACAAATTTTACCTTTAAGACATACTTTTTCAAACATTAGCCATCGCTGAGAAGAGGTGCGAGGGGCTTATAAAACTATATCAGTAGCATCGCTGTCTGTCGATAAAAAATAACTTACGAGTTACCATTTTGGGTAATGAAATGTTATGTGAAAGAATAAAGTATCTTAGCAATGTTTAAGAATTAAAAAAAGCATTGGCTGCAGGATTCAAAGTCCCCTAATGGTGGTATCGTTCTCCTAACATCGACTTTACAACGATGGTTAGTCGTATCGTAATGGCATTGGTAACGATATATCGGCGACCATTGTAATGAAGGGTTGCGAAAGTTATAGTACCGAAGATAAGAGGATAATCGGAAAACCGGACCGAACTACCCTTCGTGCTGTCAAGAGAGCTTGTTGTAACTTCTCGATGGCCATTTAACCCTTTATCGTGTACCTAACCGGTATCTTGCTGGCAATAGAAATAAACTACGTTAGGGGCAGAGAAGGGTTACGTTGGTCACCTAACTGGAAGCTTGTATTGTTTCTAAAAATAACCTATTTTTTTTGCCGAGTTAAATATCCAAGATATCTCTCGATATCTTTACTGCAATTTTCTAAGAAATTTCATAATGTGCAATAGATTTATTTATTATTTTCGTACACTGTTAAAAATTCAGTGTGTCAAAGGCGATTGGTGTGAACTGTTGACGAGTGTTGACCTAATTATTGTTAATTTTAGCAATTTTCACAGTGTTAAATTGACACAAGCGATTATGTTACAATGATTAAGTCCCACCTCGAAATTTAGAACATATGTTCGGAATTAGTTGATGAAAATCAATAAATTATCAACAATCAATATAGAATTATGCTACGAATATAATCCAAAAATGTCATTGAATTTTATTCGCATACTTTCAAGTAAAACTCGTTGAAAGTTTTGAGGTTATAATTCAAATTGACACCATCAGCTATTGACATCAGTCGTCGGTGTGGACTCGTATTAACACCGCGCGAGGGTTTATTTTAACATTGTATTTTTAACAATGGAAATGAAGTAATATTTATAATTTAATTATTCTGTTCTTTGCAGCGTTTGAAACAGTAGAAAATCTACTGAAATTGGCACTGTAATGGAAAGTACATCTATTATTTACTAAGAATTTATATATTCAAAGTGGGAAACAAAAAATAAAATTCCTGGAAATATAAAAATTATTTTCAATGCGGAAATAAAGATGAAGTAAATTTCAATTTTATTTTCTTGAAATTTTAGTGAAAAGTAACGGATCCTGATACGACGTTCAGATCCATTGAAACAAGTCTGACAATCGAGCAGCTTTGAATACTTTGATTTAAAATTAATTGTCCCTGCATCAAGCATGAAATTATAGATCCAATGTCATCCATCCAACTGTCTCAAGCTTCAAGAAGAAATTAACGTTAACACAGTAATAAACTTAGGAAACGCGTGTCGATTTACCTATCCGGCCCGGAGCATCGAGTACATATAGCGAAGAATATTTCAAAGCAAAATGTCTCGAATTCGTGGAATACGTGATGTTCTATCGAAACGCCCCGTGGCTACGCTATCCCACATGCCGCATACATGCTAAAATTAAAAATAAAAAAGAAGGAAAAAAGCGTATAGATCAAAAGCGCGTGCGCTATGCGCTACGTGGAGAATCGCGATCGAATCGCCGGGCAATGCTATTCGATAGAATCGGGTTGGCGATCGAGCTTAGGATCGTCGATCAGGCGAAGGAGATTACGATGCCGCGACGCCGTGAGGTAGGAAGGGGATCGAGGAGAGTCCGGAGAGCGCGCAACACAGCGCAGAGCGGCGGGGCAACGGCGGTAGAGGATGGAGGGAGATACGAAGGTGTTTTCGGGGCGTGGCGAGCGCGCATGATTACCAAGAGGATCGGTCAGAGCGGTGAGAGTTCAAAGCATCAAAGAGCGTCCCGACCAGCGAGAAATTGCTCAGAATTCATCTGCCAGCTCTCTCTCTCTCTCTCTCTCCCTCTCTCTCTCTCTCTCTCTCCGTCTCTCCCTCTCTCCCTCTCTCGGCCTTGTTAGAAGAGCGCGCTGTATATATCGAGAAGCTAATATACCGTAAACGTCTCGTTCGATCTCTCGCGCGAGGTAGGTGGGTTAAGGTGTCTCGCTCCTATCTATGTATTCATACGGAGTTGGTACGAGCGCACGCACACACGCACACACCTAACGTAGGTGGATATATATCAGTGTGGTTAGGTTTGTGTGTTGCATATTAAGCATGCGCGGAATTGACGCGATCCGCGCTGCGCTCATCCTTAAGACGAGGTGAAACATATTCTCGACTTTTCTCTTTCGCTCTACTCCGATCACCATTTGTTCTATCTCTCTCGCATCCATGCACGTTTCACCTCGCCTTAACTGGCTCGATGCACGAGCTCGTTTATGCTATGGAGAACCTGACCGAGCAGGTGAGGATGGATCGGGAGCAACACTATCGACACCCAGGCTCTTTCTCTCTCTCTCTGTCTCTCTCTCTCTCTCTCTCTCTCTCTCCATGTTTCTCATACCGAGTGGCGATATAACTTTACGTCGATTGAATAAATTGCTCGTATATGCCCGAGCTGTTTTGTTTCGCGTTCCCTATTACCCGCAGATATATTGTTCGCGTGCTTTCAGAGAGAGGAAGAGAGAAGTACAAAGGAGCACATTTCGATACGAAGGTCAAAGACATTTTTTTTTTCACCATCTCTGAGTGATATCTTTATTTATTGAAGCAAGGAGCGAGGGGGGTGGGTAATTGAGATAGAGGCGAAACAATTTTAGGTCGCTTATTCCACTTTAGAGATATTCAATTCGTGCAGCTGTACGTAAAGCTTTTGAATTTTAATGACCCTTCGGGGTCTTAGCAGAATATTAAGGACGTTGAGTTGGCCTGTAAATTGAAAAAGAAAATTTAAGATTTCCTGTGTGCGCGAGAATTTAGTGCTTGGAAGTTGAAGGTAAGAGAGTACCAGGCATACCTGTTGGCTATACTATTTTCATTTTTTGCTCGATGAGAACCTCTTACCGTCATCCTTTAGACACACACACGCACACACACACACACACACAATACTTTGCGAGCTGCAAGCCTCGATCGACTATTAATATTCTAATATTTAACAGAGAATAATAATATATCAATTTATACATTGATATTTCGTTTGTTTTTTTTTTTTTTTTATTTCGGACGTTTTAATCACATTTTTATTTATTTCAATAAAAATGGTGATTCACAAACAGGTTTTCTTCAATTGAAAACTAATAAATTATTAAAAAATTCAAACTATCTTAAAACAAACGAAAATTAATCATTAAATAGAATTTTTTAAAAACATTTTATTTGCTACGTATTTGATTATTTTCCGATCGTTTACTTGTTTTTTACTTTTTATTTGACCTTCCCAAAGTTGGAAAATTACACCATTTGCTACATTTACTCAGCTGTTGTGACCACACGAGCGCGTATGACGATCTATATAAGACGTTTGCTCGTGTGCCTGACGCGCATTATACGAGTACCACAAACTGGTATACGTCAACGGTCTGTCAACGCGCGGTATTCTTACCATTGTAGAAGTCCGCTAATTATATACTAGTAGACACGAGGGTGAGGAGGAAGAGGGTAAGTCGAGTCGCGACATTGTCGATGTTATCGTCGCTGCGGTAATTGCATAATTTTTCGTACGCTTATATCTTCAAACATATGGAAATTCACGTGCTGTCGCAAACGACTGAAGCGACACGATATTACTTTGACGACGTTATGTCCGATTAACGTCAAGCTCATACACTGAGACTTTAGAGAAAAAAAAAAAAGAAAAAAAAATTACTTTACAATGGAAGTAACAAACACGAAAGACCAAAGTATTTTTAATGATAATAATACGAAAGTAAAACAAATAAATTTGCGTACAAACAATTACACTCGAAGAATAATTTTGTACGATTTTTAATGGTTTTTATACAAAGAAAAAACGCTATTTTTTAAATCAGTAGACGTATGTTTTACTATTAAAAATTTACTGTTTAAACACCAACTGGAAAGACTTAATATTAGAAGTTTATTTATTTATCAGAGCGGCTAGAAAATTGCTGCCACAAATTGCTAATCCAATACGATGTCACTTTAACAAAGTTACCAATGTCCCGTGTACGTCTAACTCATTGTGCAACACACCAGCACAAACAACAAATTTATTTGCAATGCAAATAATTGGGATAAAAATCAGAATTTAATGATGATAATTAACAAGGCTACAAAGAAAAACCTTGTACATTGCTTTCGCATTATTTTCCATTTTTCAAAGAGTCACCTCTGGGTGGTAGCATTTAATATTCGTTCGTTTAGGTAGAAAAATTGAGTAAAACTCATCAAAGTTTACGCGAGTCAGAACGACAACGTCGATTGATCGACAAATTTCTCTTCATCGGTTTCTACCTAATTCAATACCAAATAAAAATTAACGACTGTCAAGTGACTTCGTTAGAGAAGTCTCGCAAATTTAAACTGTCATTGAAACCTGCGTGCATCAATTATTACAATAATCGCACCAAACTATAATGATTGCCTCTGCTTCACTTATGTCATATTTTTGTTCAACAGCTCAAATTATTCTTAATATACAGAGGCTAGAAATGTTCGGGGTCTTAATAAACACATACACGCACCCACGCACGCACGCACGCGCGCACATAAATCCATCCAACCGGACATTTAAAAAATCATTTTTCTCGACGTTTTAGATCATTTGTATAATTTGCATTTCCAAATCTAAAACAAAATTGCCTAAAGACTAAGTTTCTTCTGTGAGTAAGCAACAGGACTGATTTTTATTTAAAAAATGTTAAACTTAAGATTGAATTGATTAAACTTAAAAAAATGTGTTTTTTAAAATTTATTTTTAGTTAATAACACTTTTATAAAAAACTTCCATTTTTTTTTGTTCAGTGAGCGTGCGGTCTTCTATTTAAAATTGGCAGTTAAGAAACAACCTAGAAAGCCTTGATACGAGAACCCTTTTTAAAGCAGTTATAAATGTATTACCCGAAAGACTAACAACTCGACTGAGAATCATCAAAGGCGTGGTCTTTCATTGGCGATGGGGGGCCCCCTCCCATATAAACCGTCTTGTTTCGCCGTTCTGTCTCGTCTCTCGGCCCATTGGCAACGTAACACGCACTCCCTAAGGTCTCACACAGCATATATATACGGTCACACATGCCAACGTTAATGGTTTTATAAATTAGTTTGGTCGGCACCGGGGGACACGAATTTGTGTCATAAACCATCGGTCATCGCGGGTGAAGAGTTTCCTGCCTACCGGCAATCGGCATTCGTGTATATATGAGATTCGAACCTCTCCAGAACAAAATTCATATAATTAGATAACGGAATGTGCATTTTACCAAGCTATGATAAATATTTATCGAATTTCACGTAGACTGTTAAAAATACAGGGTATTAAGGGCGATCAGTGTGAATTTTTTACCAGTGTTGACTCATTTGGTGTTAATATTAACAATTTTTTACATTGTTAAATTCACACAAGCGATTGTGTTGTAATCATTAAGTTCTACGTCAAAAATTACAACATATATATGTATTCGGAATGAGTAGATGAAAATAAATAAATTATCAGCAATCACAATACAGAATTAGCCCATGAATATAATTTTAAAATGTCATTGAATTTCAGTCACTTATTTTCAAGTAAAACGTGTTTATTGTTTTGAGGATATAATGGAAACACCATCAGCTATTGAACACCGGTCATTAACACCAGTCCTCAGGGTGGACTCGTATGAACACCGCGCGAGAATTAATTTTAATATCTCGACTCTGCGCTTCGTTGTCCCATTTCAGGACGGTTTCGGGCGGTGTGACTTATAAAGGGTTAATCTTATCCTATTTGTGTAGATATTTTGAGCCCGATAGATCGAAATTTACTCTAGCTACAGTTTACCAATGTAAATTGCACGCATGCGCACACACAGAGAGAGGGTGAGAGAGAGAGAGGGTGAGAGAGAGAGAGAGAGAGAGAGAGAGAGAGAGAGAGAGAGAGAGAGAGAGAGAGAGAGAGAGAGAGAGAGAGAGAGAGAGAGAGAGATAGAAATAGACACTTGCAGGCGCATTATTTGTTCTGAACCACATTGCTCGACATTTTAGACAATTTTCAGTGTCTTGCAAGAAAAATATCGAATTTTTACCATGAAAATGAAATTTTTTGCACGAGGAAGTAAAATAAAAAATAATAATAAAATGAATATAATATAACAAGTATTTTTTATTCCATCTTTTACACCGATATAGCGGAAATAATTGAATAGAATACATGAAAATTCTATGGGAGAGAGAGGTCAAACAAGAAAAGAACGATAAACCGCTGGCCCTCGAGAAAAAAAGTCCGTGCTAAGCGAAAGGTTGGTCGAGCCCTTGTCCCACACCGGACTATGTATATATACACACGGATGACTTTGTTCCACCACTTTATTCATAGCCGACGTGCGAGACAGCGCAGAGTTCGATGGAGCCAGGGCGAAAGGGAGAAGGAGAGGTCGGGGGTAATTAAAACTGACTACTCCAGTGAATCCGCACCGAGGCCCAATTAATAACTCGCTCTGCCTCTGCCTCAGACCATATACATACACACACATCATATTAGAGTGTGCCATACAGATGCTTATATACATAGAGCGTTATAACCGAGGACCGCGCGCCATTCTTCACAGTAGATTTATGATATCGGCGTTAGCGGCGGCATTTACCAAGAGTTTTGGCTACGGATAATAATAAAAGAGTGCTGGAAAGGTGCTGCGGATAAGAGAGTCGAGTGAGAGCGACACGGAGGAAGTGAGGTTAGGGGGGAAGAGTGATGGACGGTGGCTGATCAGCGCCGTCAAAATAATGATCAACGTAAATAATGAGGCTTGTTATACGGGACCCGTCTTCTCTGCATCAGGCTTCTCTCGATTTCGAGCCACATGTAATATACAAGTACGATCCGCACCCCACGAGACGTTTCTTGCTCGTCTTCCCCGACTAACAACCCTGATTTTAATAGCAATCACACTCTAACCTCGTTATTCACGATAGTTGTACCCTCACGTGAATTTTCATGTTTATTTGACTTTTTTAACGTTCGGTGCTTTCTGTTCTATCGATAAGCTTTTGAAACAAACAAGCTTTTGGGACAAACAACTGCCATGGCGTTTGATTATTCCTATTCTATTTGCAACCTCTGTAATTCGACCTGTAAAGGAAAAAATGGTTGTGGT
Source organism: Cylloceria caligata (assembly GCA_963942595.1). Classification (NCBI taxonomy): domain Eukaryota; kingdom Metazoa; phylum Arthropoda; class Insecta; order Hymenoptera; family Ichneumonidae; genus Cylloceria; species Cylloceria caligata. Next base: position 70,395,809 of record OZ012707.1, read on the forward strand.
TATAGAAAAAATATAATCGTAGCAAAAATTAAACTTTTTAAAATGCGTACTACGTTTCATTGTTTTTAATAGGATGATTTCAAAAACAAATTAAAATCACAGCTGATAGAGACTCGTATTGTTGATTAATATTTCTTCATTGATAATTATCATTTTTACATCTTAGGACGAGTAAACTAATTGTTGAATAAACCGGAGGTGAATGTTCTCGATATTTGGGATACTTGCCACGTCGGTAATAAGAAAAAAGAACGAGAAAAAATTCTCCGATATAATAAGCTGCATCTACAAAATAATGTGTCAACATGTTTGCACTTTTAAAAATTCACGGTGTTAAATGTGATTGATGTGAACTTTTGACCAGTATTGATCCATTTGATGTTAAGTTTAACAATTTTCACAATGTTAAATTCACACAAGCGATTGTGTTATATAATCATTAGGTCCCATCTCAAAATTTACAACATATTTATCTTCGGAATGAGTAGATGAAAGTGAATATAAATTATCAGCAACCAATACAGTATTATGCCACGAATATAATTCAAAAATGTCATTGAATTTCATTAAATTACTTTGAAGTTAAAAAAAAGTTTTGAGGTTATAATGTAAATCGACACCAGCAATCGAACCCCGACCGTTGAGATCAATCATCGGTGTGGACTCGTATAAACACCACGCGAGGGTTAATTTTAACACCGTTTTTTTAACAGTGTGTCATGTCTACGTGTGTACATCGCATCAGTAAAAAAGAGATGTAGTCAAGGAACGAAACCCCGGTCAGGAGCAGAGGGAGAGGTCCAATACAATAAAAGTAATTTTCTTTCTATGTGCGCATGTGTATGCTCAAGTGGATTCAAAATATATGTTTCCTATGTGTGAATATGTCTACGTGTAAGTAAGTTCGTGTGTCGATTCAACACTAAATTTTTGTCAAACCATCTTTTTCCGCGACCTTTTTTCAACATTTTTTCTCAACCCTGACTTTGACCAGTCAGGGAAAAGTGAACTCGCAGCAAGCCATACAATCCGCATGATCCGCAACAATATTTTTACACTGGTAAACGAAGATTTCCTTCAGCGTCTAGTAAAGTCAGACGGCACTCGACAATCTTGAGGAAAGAAAGCACGTGACAAATGGGACCCGCCCATAGGTATTTGCTCAAGTGTTACGCATTCTAGAACGATGAATATAATTTTTATTTATATATTTGTGTTATGTCGCCACAGTTATTCGAATGTATGAATGTGTATATTTACCAAGAGATGTATAAAGACGATATTTGCATTATTCGTATGCGAGATGTGCAATCGAAATGGCCGATTAATCATCAACGGCGCAACGCCTGCAATAAAACAAATCGATTCGAGTTAAAGCGTCTGGTACAACGAACAATGGACGCTTAAAACGAAAAATATACAATTTCATATGCGATCGGACGCTTTGGGATTTAGCGTAATGACTCGATGCGGTAAATCGGTTAAATTCATCCTTCAAATATACTATCCCTTGGCACTATACTGGATCGTATAGAAAAATTAGCCAGTGATTATCAATTTAATACGATTGTATCGGGAGCTCTCCCTCGAGTAGCTATATCTACTTTGTAATAACGTCAGACCAATCGAGCCAACGAGATAGTGCCCTCGCTATATCTGATTTCATACACGCTCCTTTATTACTCGAGCAGTGGTGCATCTACCCGACATTATGGTATCCTCCTGCTAAGATCGTTATCCGATTTACATTATCCTCCACAATTGGCCGGCGAATCACTCGCGGTAAACGGATACGTTCATCGCGAAAGATAGTTGCAGCGATGAAAATAATGATCGTTTTATCGTAGTTGGAGTCTACGTGACGAAAACTCGATTTCTTTTAACTAGAAGAATTCATGCTTCGATCTATTGATTACAAAATTCATCTTAATTGTAAACATTTTTCGATAAAAAAATCAACAAACAAAAATCGCAATTTCATATATTTTATTACATTATTATGCTACATTGTTAGGTTATTCAACGATTACGTTGTTAGTTATGGGAAGAAATTAATAAAAAGTCAAATTTTTAACGTCTTTAATTTTCTAAACTTGATCGCGAAAGATCGTTCCAGCGATGAAAATAATAATCGTTTTATCGTAGTTGGATTCTACGTGACGAAAACTCGATTTCTTTTAACTAGAGGAATTCATTCTTCGATCTATTAATTACAAAATTCATCTTAATTGTAAACACTTTTCGATAAAAACCAACAAAGAAAAATCGCAGTTCCAAATATTTCGTTACATTATTATGCTGCATTGTTAGGTTATTCAACGATAACGTTGTTAGTTATGGGAAGAAATGAATAAAGAATCAAATTTTTAAGGTTTTAAATTTTTAAAACTTTTTATTACTTTTATCCAAGCGAAATCGCTGAGTTAAGTGAACAATTTATTTTTCCATACTTTAGATAGTTCTAAATAAAAATTGATTAAGTTTTACAGATTAAGTACTAAGGTGAACCGAAACCTACTCAGTTGGTAACAAAAACTGTAACCCATGAATTTTGTATACCGGAGACATTTCGGGAAAAAAAAACAAGTTTTAGACAATAGCCTGTTGTACTGTACAAGTACTCTGGCACTCGTGTGTCACGTGGTACATGTTTCGTCTCACCTTAAGGCACCTGGGTCTCTGATGCGTAAAATTTTGAATCGTGACATCATAAGCGACGAAATATACAAATGTTGACGGAAGACCTCGAATCACAAGGTCTCAACTTACAAATGAATTATCAGGTGCAAATAAAATATGAAAGGAACCATATGTCAATTTGATTAGTAGATTGATATTTCTGATTTAGAGCATGTACAATCTGTTGGTAATGTAAAAATAACCTCAAACAGCCTAGCAGACAGGTTTGATCAGCTGATTTGGCGGTGCGATAGACGGCGCTTGAAAACAGTTTGTATAAATTCATTAAATTATTAAATCCGGATGTTACGCGCCACCTTAACACAGTCAATAGACTATAGAGCCCACTGATAAACAAAAATTAAGCTCACTGATAAACGAAAATTGAATTTAATAACGTCGGTATCATGGAATACATTTTTCATAATTTTTTGCCTCTTATGTCATGATTTAAAATGGCTGACACGAGTACCCAGGAGCCTCAATAATAAAAATGTCTTCATACTTTCTAACAAAACGAATCATTTTGCAAATTAATATCAGAGATATCCTCTTTGAATCAACGAAACGTTACAGTACGATTGAAAAACGTTTTCCATTTAGCGATCGCGTTAGTTCGTTGGCGCGAGTCCCGGAGATCGACCTGTTTCTTTTAACCCTGCCACGGTAGTTTGGCGAAGCGATGTTTTGCCCGCTCGTGTCGAATTTGTCGTCACGCCTGTCGGGTACGGTGGCGAGAGGGAGAATCGTGAATCGGGATACTCTTCCGCAGGGTGCGTTGTCCCGTGTACAAACCGTGGAACTACACGACGCGCGTTACGTGTGCGGGCCCCGTTTCTTTGCTTCTCGAAGCATACATTCTGTACAAGGGGACGCGCACTCTATTATACACGAATTACAAGCGCGTTTGGGGATTATACATTGTACTCCGTGAACGACGCGCGCGCGCGCGAGCTAGACGCCTCAGCGTGTACCAATGCGTATAACTCACATCGTCTGTACCACCCCTCCGAATCTATCTCCGATTCTCCGGAGTTTCGCGAGCATATGCGACGGTGAACACCCTCCGATGACCGCGACGAATCGCTGCTGAATCAGTCGGTTATATTTAAAATAAATTGTCCGTACCGCAACACATGACATCGATCGATGGCGACATTGCCAAAAATGATTGTGTACAATTGGCTGTGTAAAGCATTGTCGACTTTAGATATCGTGGCTATGACGGTTGAAGCATCATGGGAAAGGAAAATTGGTGGATTTTACATCGTAAATATTTTTTTCTCTTGAAACAATATTCATAGATAGACGAAATTTGAGCTTTAACATAAAAAATCTTCGTACGACTAAATATTATAATAATTAATGAAAAAAGAAAAGAATCGAAAAACTAATCGTAAGTTCACGATTCTTCGGAGTAAACTGTGTAGCATCCGCAGGACTCGGCACGTTAAGAGTGCAGAGCGTTAATTGAATATCCGGAATAGACGTAGCCGCAACAGCTTCCAAACGGACGTCAGAGTCATCGGCGTATACCGGTGAAACGTATATCCACACCTCGGGCTTACGGAGCTTGCAAACCGCGACGGAAAAGCCATGGCCACACGGCGTACACAAAGGGCACATTAGCCGAGGCCATAAAAGTAAAATAGCTATAGCCCCTATTCTCTTCTTCTCGTGCTTCTCCTCTCTCACGAGTATAACGAATCCCTCGTGCGAGAGAGTTTCTGCCCGAACGAATGTTGGTTAGTGCCCTCATGGTTCTGTACGTATACACTGCGCAACAACGATCCTGTGTGCGTGTATATTTTTTTTTCTACAAGTATATGTAACTGTTTGTTGGCAAGTGTGCACTCGGAATGGCGAGAGAGTCTACTTAGCGAGTGTGTCGAATTCCCGGTCGACGTGTATGCCGTATACTTTACCAACACAAGTCGTTCCGCGAGCCGGCAACCAACACACCTTTAACACCCGCCATTACGAGGTGAAAGATGACGGCCATTTTGTGTGAGCCGTCGCTCGGAACGCAAGCCGACAGTCAAACACGAGTCCTCTCCGTCTCTTTCTTGGTCTTTCACCGCTGAAACCCACGTACCGAGTACGCCGACTGTGAGTTATAGTTGGTGTAAAGAAGCGGAATCGTTATAGGTCAAAACTGTTACAAGACACACATCCAACGAACCGACGAAACTATGCAGCTTCGATGCGTAGAATCGGTTGAGAGTTGTAATTGAAAAATTCAAAAGAACATTTGGTTCATCAAAATATTTTTATCACTTTTCTCTAACTGCAATGGAAATTATTTTTTTTGGTTTTTTTGTAATATGTTTTTGTGTCATCTAACTTAACAGGGTTATGAACGGTTACTTAACTTACGTTAACTCGTTAACGGTGTTCTTGGTATAATTTGGTTTTCTAAAATCTTCTAAAAACTTATTTAAAGATATTTTTTATTATTGAATTCAGTTATCGCAAGTCCACTTATCGGAAATGATATTTAGCTTCTATTATTACGATCTCTCGTTAACTTATTAATTATGGTCACCAACAGTGACGACAATACCGTAGACAAGTGTAAACAGCCTCTAAAGTATAGTTACTTGCACATTGCTTGATCATTGTTTTTCATTTTTCACAAAGTCGCCCCTATGAGACAGTATATCGATCGATTTTCATTTTCTCATAGAAGAAAGCTTTGCGAATGACGGACAATAATGTGCAATAAACAATGTACAAGGTGTCAATGCAATACATCAAACGGTGTACATTTCCAGCTATCAAACAGAAACTTTGTACACAAGTTAGATATACGTTCAAGGTTAGTTGGTATTGAGTTTGTCTAGAATTAACAACGAGCATCAAAAGTTATAAAATTTGCCATTATTTAAATTCCTCAACTTTTGCAGATCTTAAGGAGATAAGAGCTAGTGTACTTTGATAAGCCTTTAATCTTTTATAATTGACAATGCCCGAAGCCGTCCCGGAACGGGATTAAATATGAAGAGCAAAGTGAAGGTAACGCGTTCTTATGTCAGAGCCGAGGAGTGGGGATATTCTTGTAACTTACAAAGGGTTAAATAATAAACTTGCGCATTACTTCTTCATTATTGAAGAACCGAAAATTGATGAATACTTTACCTGGTACAGGCGGCATTTTCAAAAATGAATAATAATGAGGAACCAATGTGCAAGGTTCTGCTTTGCAAGATTTTTTTCTCTTCATTCTCTTTGTTATCGACTTTATCAAGCTCAAAAAAAAATACTGTCACGCACGACAATCTGCACTACAAAAAAAACTAATTTATCATTCAAAATCACACTCGAGTCAAGTTTTATACAAAAGTTAAGCGTAGGCATGACAAAGCATTTTTTCCTGAGCTCAGATTTTTTTATTGTTTTTTTTTTTTTTGTTTCAGAGAAAAAGAAAGAGAGAGAGAGTGAGCTGTTAATAATTCGGTACGGGGCGCGTCGCGCTAAGAGGATAAGCGTGTCTCGTCGAGGACCCGTGACCCAACCCTCGGTCCCGCACAGAGCGCCGGGCCTCTTGCCCGCCTGCTATCCGAGAAAGTGCGGTGTTTGCAGAATTCATTGAATCATTGCCATTCCCGGTGGCACGCGCCCGCTCCTCTGCCACCCTCCCACTCTTTCTCTCTCTCTCTCTCTCTCTCTCTCTCTCTCTCTCTCTCTCTCTCTCTCTCTCTCTCTCTTCTATCTATCTATCTCTCTCTTGGCCATGCGCTCGGCTATTTTTCAATTGTTATTTCTCCCCGAGAGGAACAAATGAATAATGCCCATGCGAATCCTGGAAGCTGCGATGGCCGCGGAGGGTGGAAGCGTATCTCGTATCCACCACCACCACCACCCCCGCTATATTACATTCTACTGTACACGAGTCTGTACACATCGAGTGTACGATGTATAAGGGTGAAGCCCGCCGGATGACGAGCGTTATTATTTCAGTGAGGTGCCGGCGGCGAACGCGAATCGGCAGCATTTTCAATTATACAACGATAAATTGATCTTTATTGGCTGTCTGCTCTCGACCGTCCATATAACCAGTAGTCGATACATCCTTTTGACTAATGGATTTGTACATTAATTACACGCTTTAGTCGAATAACTGTCTAATATTTAATAAAGATTCATTGGGATCAATACTCGAAGATCCACCATTTCTACACGTTTGCCGATACACTCGTTACCGGCCTATCAAATGATTTTCCTTTTTTCACCTCGTTCCCAGGGTAATTGGCCGATAATTAAATCGAAGATGAGCTGTAAACTGTTTTTAACGAGATGGTCTACCGTTTTTGCGTAATTACCGCAAAGATACTCGGTTTATATCCAAGTTTGTATCTTATTTATGCATTTACGTTGAGATACTTATCGTACGTGTTACATTTTTTTTTAACACAACTCCCGGGAATTTCTAATGAAAGTGCTTTAACATAATTATTACTCAGTTATAATTTAATATACATGACTGCGTTTTTAAGAAGAGACTAGAAATGTACTTTAGCTTCTTAAATATTAAAAAATGAAGTTATCATTATTTTTATTTAAAATCAGCCGCTGAATTCTATCGAAAATCCAAGTCATTTTATTTCTTATCACGATTGACTGTCGAGACTGAAGTTTTATCTCGAAAGTTTAAACTGCGAAACGCTGAACAACGTGAATTTTTTCCAATTTTTCTCGTGTCAATTGTTTTTCATTATATCAGACAAAAAAAGAAACTTGAATTCGAATACTTCAACACCGTTCTGTCAAATACAAAAGTTATCTATTGAAAAACTTCTCTCATTTCAATAATTCAATCCACGCGTATCGCATCAAATAGCCGACTATTGACAACCGTTGACGGTATACCTATAGATGAGAATACAGACCACCCAGAGTCCTTGTAATTCCGACGAGAAAATCCAACTTTATCGCAACATTTACGTTCCGTACACCGATGCACCTCCTTCGACATCGCCGACCATACTTTTTCCAGCTCTCGAGCACGCATTATAGATGCGCGGGAAGCTCATCCTCTTCACCGCTTCTTGTATTCGCGTAAGCGTGAAGAAATGAACTCGTTCACTCTCCCAGCGAAGCCTAGAGTCGAGGACGTCACTATGTAGTACCTACCTATATATAATTTACCTCGGTTCAACGGCCCGTGGGGAAACCAACTATTTTCATTTCCGTTATTGAAAAACACAGAGGGATATATTATATTAAAAACAAAACGAGTGAACGAACCCACGGGCAATATCGTAGACTAGACGATTAGTGGATTTCTCAAGCAAACTGGAAATATCCCCTCTTGCAGCGGTTTCATATAGTTTGTATTCATGCTCAATGCCATTCTCATCTCACATATAATATACAATCTATGTTGTATATACGCCCGCGCGAGAAATGTAATGTCCCGGCTCGTTGCATCTCCGCATGTACGTTTTATATCTATATATACTTACGTATAGAATATATCCGGAGTCAGCTCTCGCCTTGACGCATCTATATATCCCTTTCCTTTCCAACAACCCCCAGTGATTTTTCCCCCTCTAGCGTTACAAATCCAAAGGTAATATTGCCGTACCATTAACCACGAACATGTGTAGGGAGTTCATAATCGACTCTTTCTTCAACCCCTGAAACTGACACCCCGCGCCCTTTACACTGACTACCCTTTTATTGTAACTTGAAACAGATTTCCAAAGGTCGTAAACGCGGAGGGAGGCATAACTATGATTTTCAGTATCAAAATTATACATATCGCTCTCTATTATTTATAAATTATAACAAAAACAAAAGTATTCGATGATAGTGACACTTGAATTGTTATTAAATTACTATTATCGTTGATAAATTATTTAGCAACAATTTGATGATATTTACATCATTTTATTATTTTTTGTTTATAAAAATGAATTGAAAGATTTTAGAAAAATCGTCCTAAAATCAAAGTAATCGAATGAAATTAATGAATTATCATTATTATTTTTATTCATCCGGTAAGCGTGTTTGCATTTTAATAAATTTCTATTGCAACATCAAAGCAATTTCAAATAGTGGATAATTTTACGCTATCGTCGTATACCTTTAAAGGTGTAATACAGGTATTTACCTCAATTTCAGCTTGAATGTTGAATCAATAAATGATTTATAACTAAGTAGATTTATCGTCGAGTAGCCAGTCCAGCCTTGTAAATTATTCTTTGTTCTTGGTTCTCTCTCGCACACAGGCTAAGTGTCAGCTATAATCTCAATAGCACACGTATTAAAACTGCATTCTCCTCGTTCTATACCTCTATACGTCTTACACGTAGACATATTCTGCCTGGCATTCATACTGCAAAACGTTCGGTGCCGAGTACCGAATGCAAGCAAGAATACAACCGTAACGACAAACAAGTTCTGTTGGCTGGCATAGCTGCTCGTACACATTCGCGAATGTCGAAGTATAGCGCGACAAGTAAACCCATCCAACCTGAGCGAGAGTCGAAGAAGGGTACGACAGTTCGTTGACCGTGACCCGATCGAATTTTAGTTACATACAGACAGCGTAAATCATTCTCCCTCTGTACAATTCTTATAGTCTCGCCGTACTCCAAAGAATCCATCGAAATATGCATTTGATGTAAATAAATTTCTCACGGGGTAAATGATTTTGTTTAAGATGATGCGATACATACTCGGTTTGTATAAGAAAAAGCCCGTAGTGTTGATTCACAATTTTTACAATAAACATTCATCATTTATTATCCGAAAGAATTCTATTGTACATCGTGTTAACGACAAACCAATTTCTCGTACGTAAATAGAATTTTTTTTTTTACGTACCGTATCTCACAATATTTTATGACAATTTTCCTTTTATCATTCAAGGATTAAATTCTCGTAATTTCAACGAAATCGAAAGTTAAAAAAAAAACCCGACAAAGATATTAAATATTAAAAGCGTTGACACGTAAACGAACGTAAGTGAAAAAAAATTGATCCATATATTTATGGGACCACCTCAACATATCATGGACAATATATTTTTTTTATATAAAATTACGACACTCTCAACGATCGCGCCAACTTATTCTTGATCAGAGAAATCGCATCGATGATGTCATATTGTTTTCTTCCTCATTAGATAATCGAGGAGGGGGATGATTTCTTATCGGTAAAATTCAGTAATAGCCCGATGCGATGCGAGAGCGGTACAGAAGGCGAAAGGGTTGTGGAAACCAGAGGTCCCATCGACATCGAACGGGAAGGGCGAAAGGTCGGAGGTACGAAGAGCCGCGGCCAGAGCCCTTTGGCACTGCGAGTGATTTATAGAGACCGCCTTTGTGCTCGCTGGTTCTCTTGGCCCGGTCGCGACCACATTCTCGTACGGAGGAACGAGCCACGGAATGAGAAAGCGAGAAGAAGGTGGAAGAAGAATAGGGCGAAGAGGAAGAGGCCAAAGAAGACGATGCGGCGGCTGAGTCGAAAACGGCAGACATCGTGGCAGGCGATCCTACAGCTCCAGACAGCGTGGCTCTGCGTGGTCACAGGTGCGCGCCTTCTCGCGCGCTCCATCCTCATTCCTCGCACGATGACTCGACCATCCCTGTCTCTTTCTCCCTCGCTATCCGTCTTTGTCCCTCTGACTCGGGTTCCCGCTCCCTAAAACCCATTACTTTTTCGCCGGGTCCGAATCACGGTGCGCACTCTTCTCACCCGCGCATCTCACGCCTCTCGTACCGATTCCTACCGGTGGATATACCGTAAGCGAAGGGAGCTCAACGTGTTCCACCCGAAAGTGAGACAGCAGCGACGGATTCTCCACTCGAAAAAAATTAAGGAAAAACTTTAACAATATTTCTTGCAAAAAATTTCTTTTTTCCGCCTTATTCGTAACGATCTCTTTGAAAAAAAAGACATTGCGCGTGTCAACTTTATGAAAAGTTGGTGAAAATTTAATTTTGCGAATCACCCAAGGCAATGGACTTTTGCGAGATTGTACCTCGTCGAGTACAAAATATTTTCTTTTCATTCTACGCAGCAACGTTCGTGCGGTATATTGATTCGTAGCAATGAAAATAAGATAATCAGATGATTGCCATTGATATTATTTAAAAAATTAATTAATCATATTCATTTAAACTTGTCACCCAAACGATTATTACATTTTATTGATCTTTCGTGTATAGAAAATAATAAAATAAAGAGCTTCGACAAGAAGCTATATATCGTGCGTAACAAATGAAGGAGGAAAAGCTTAGAATCCCGTGAAGTTCAATAATAAATACCAGCACGAAAATTCTATAATTTCAAGAACCGCAGGATACATATATCTATAGACAGAGAGCAAAAGTGACGTGCGAAGCATCGCAAAAGCTACACAACACCGAGGACATCCCTGCTCACTTTTCTTCACGGTCTCATTCCAATGGACAACACGGGATCTCCCGATGTATCTCTCACAGCTTCACGACTAGGCGCAACAAAAGCAGCGTTAAACCATTCGGTCTGTAGCTAATTTTTTTTTTGCTTTGGTTTCACGGCGGCATCTCGACCGAGGATAGGAATTCCATCCATCAGAGGCAGGGCTTGCTACGCCACGTTAGTTATAGTTATAGCAGTTATAGGTAGTACGCGCGAGTCGGTATATGTATATGCACACACGCATATATATATATAGCAAAACTGTAGGTATATACCTATACTACGAGTGTTACAAGATAGCTATGCCTACCTGTAGCAGAGCCTATGGTAGACGGGACGGAGCTGCTGCTGCTGCTGCTGCTGTGGATTGTTGGTTGGAAGGTCGTGCAGAAGAGCGCAGAGTCGAGAGATGGTTCGTTGAATGCTCGAGGGGCAAGGAGAGTCTTGCGAAGTATCCTGCGCCCCCTATCTACCATAAGGGAAGGAACCGAGAGGGAACGCGAGCAAGAGCGTGGCAGGCCTGGTGCTCTCTCAGGACTCAGGTGTTGATGACCAGACCACGGGCAACCAGACGTTATAACGCTCAGCCGGCAGCAACACCAACGACTACGTTCTGTGTTTCTCTCTCTCTCTCTCTCCCTCAGATATATAGCACACCCACCGCCTCTCGCGCCTCACCTCTCGGCGGTTTCAGTCGGGATGCCTTTCATCTTTTTATCTCTGTCTTACACCGACTCTCAAACCTCTCGGTATCTCCGTCACTTCTCTCCAGAAAACCTCTTTTACCAGTCTATCGGGACAACTCGCACCACCGACCAACATCGCAGCACCTCGAGCGTTCGCCCAAATTCTACCCGTGGCGAACAAATTACTACACGTCTATAGATCTATCTACTACTTATACAAAACTCGCGGTATATGCACCGATACAAATGGGAACGGACAAATGTATGAGTCTCGGAGAGAACCATAGCTGTAATCTAGCCGAGACGCGAAACCCCACCGACTCGACCGCACCGCATTCTCGATGTGCTTGACCGAGTTTAGTTTCCATCGGAATTCGCGCGACAGCGTAATAGAGTTGGTATACCGCGTATATAAGTGATTTATCACAGGCATTGACTTATCCCGACAACCAGAGAATCTTTCTTATTTATGATTCGAGATTTTATCGATCAACGCGACTAATCTTTCGCGATATATCTGCACAGTTATTTGGTTTATCGCGAGCTTATCGCAGGAATAATTTGAGGGCAAGTGAAACATGTATCGCGTGATACGCAATTGCAAGAAAGATACCTAAAAATTTACAACTGCGATCATTCTCTGATCTCATCGACGTTTTCAGAAAAATAATACTTAAGAATATTTGGGCTCTGCGTTGCTCCACTCTAAAACTTTTCCTTCTCTAGCATCAACTTGTAATATATTACGAGAAAGACTATACAGGATCGAAAACGTTCCATCGTAGTTCGATCCATCGTTGGATTTCGGGTTGGTTCTTGGTGCAACGATTGCAGGTCCGACTATGAGTCAAGCCGCACTGGATGATATTTACCAGGCGATTAGCTTTTCAAAACTGACCAAAAGTCATCCTAAAATCCTTTCGATCGACGTAGAAAATTATGAATCGACTGACCGTCGGTTTGCAATTTGTTTCAGGTAGGTCAATAGTTCGCGAAGCTTTTAATAGTTGTTTCCCTAACCGCAAGTATTAAAAGTTTTAAAAAACTAAAGGGTGCGGCCACAACCATTGCTTTTACCATACCTCAGCGCCCATATATACCAGAGGGCGGTAATCGAAGCTCAATCAGTAACTTTATGGGGCATTTACCTTTATCAGGAAATATATAAAACTGGTCTAAAGTTTCGATACAATAGAGGCACTCATTTTTTATTTTACACGCGAGCACACGTTTTGTGCTGACACGTGACTCGGACTGCTTTCGCCAACATTTGTCGAAATTGTTAAAAATATCTCAACGAATGATTAATTTTATGATTAACGATATTAGTTTACAAGCAAATCAGAAAATTCCTTTCCTAGGCTTTCCATTATTTTTTTTTTAAACCAAATTTTGAGTATCAAAATAAAAAACACTGATCAATTTATCATTTCGACTATTAGAAAAAAATTATAAATAGGAATGTTCGATGATAATGATTGAGTAAAATCGTCAAACACGAACCCAGTGGGTTATATCGTTGTAAAAATAATATTACGCCATGGATCGTAACGAAACTTGCCAGTGGTAAAACTAAAAGAACGAACAACAGTACATAAACTTTCGATTCTCGAATATATATATCGATACTTTGATGACCGTAGTTACGCGGTATATCGTGGAGGTATACGGTGCGGGTTGAATGGGTGAGCGCGAGAGCAAATTGGTACCCGGCCGCGCGATTATTCATGCCATTACGGGATGTAGCCTTTGCTTTGCGCGAGGCCGAAGCGGGATGGATCTTAACGAGCCTCGCAAGCAAACGCATCGGTATCCCTGGTTACCACCGAGAGCACGGCCCGTGCAACACACCGACGAGAAGGATGATGGGAGGCATAAGAATCTACTCACTGCTGCTCCGCTGATGCTGCTGTTGTTGCTGCTGATGCTTGCTGCTGCTTGCTGCTGCTTGCTGCTGCTGCCTACTCGGTCGCCTCGGACGTGAAGAAAGAGAAAAGAGGGTTGTACCTACTACCTATATAATTCATTTACCCATTGTGCCGGTGTACAACCGCCATGCCGAACGAGCCGAGTAACAATAGACGCTGTGGCCAACAATGGTCCATTTTCATTTGAAACACGGACTCACGCGACTCTGCGCTGTTTCACCCGCAATTTCGTATTCGCCTGTAGCCACGTCTTTTCAATTTGTATATACATAGTATTATACCGACTCTACGGAGGTTTTCTCGTTCGCGTGAGCACTAGTTTACCGCTTCGAGCTACAAAATCCTCACGATCATAGGTCAAAACGATGAAAATTGAACTTTGCATATTTCTCACGGAGCAATATACTTATACCGGTAACGTTAATCGAGAATAGAGAAATATTTACTAACGTTTGGAATAACTCGTATGAATATGTTTAAGAGATGGACCATTTCACACGATCTGCGCCTGTTTTTTTTTTTTTTTTTTTTTTTTTTTTTTTTTTATACGAGGGAAATTACAAAAATGGCTTTCTAAGAAGTACATTTTATGGAGAGCGTCTTAATCAAACTTAAGAAACAGACTCTTAAACTATATTCAGCTAAAATCTGACCCGGATCGTGCATCGATTGTACTCGACTCGTTAAAAACTCCTCTTTCTATATTTAAATGAAATTGACGTAGAGTTTGTTTTACTAGTCGGCTTTGTTGGAAAACTTTTAACAATCGAATGATTTGTCACTGCTCAGCCTACAATTTGTCAGTAATTACGTCAAACTTTCTGCCGAAGCTTCGGAAAATCATCTAATACGAAGTAATAGGATGTAATATATCATTTGTGAGGAGACTCGAGTCTGTATCATACAAATTGCTAACTACACCCTCAGTTTTGTCATAACTTTGTGCATTTTTTAAGCTGCGTGTATACGTTTATCGATAAATAATACAACTTTTCGCAGAAAAATATTTGTCTGGGGTGCGCATCGCCTCTGATAGACCGGCGATACTGTCATCCGTCGACTCGATTGAGCTTTTACAAGTTTTTTCAATGCAATAGCTTCTTATCGCTATGTAGGAAACCTCTGATTCTTTCAATGTTATATATTTATGATTGCAGAAGGGAGCAGGGACACGAGGTATAACGTATCAGGTGCGCTTGAGGGTGTCGCGAGAATCGAACTGCGTTCTATTTATTATCGGGAAAGCACAATGTTCAGTGACCACACGAGGCTAGTTCAACGACAAATACTATCGCGTGGCCTGAAACTTTTCTCGCGAATACGAAGACGGCTCTACCACTATTTCTATTGATGCTTTTTGCTACGCTCCACGCTGCTAGCCACTTTATAAATCATTCGCTTAAATGTCATCGCTTGTTGTATGTCCCACAAAACGTTGTATGTCACCCTATACACACTCTTGTGCATACGCTTCTCAGCCGATAAATTATTTCCGCCCTGTATATCGAGCTGCATACCAAGTTCTCTTTGTGTCACACTCGACAACACCATAGACTACGATATATATCCTCTCTTGAGGTACGTTCTCTCGTCTCCGTAGCCATCGAAAAGTTATTATTTTTCAAGAAAGATTTCGAAATCGTATTATTCCACTTATTTTTTTAAATATAAATGACGTGAGAGGGATTGGGAAAATTGATTAATTCGCAGGGATTCGATCGCTTAATTATTCATTTAGAATTAACTGATAATTGTTATATTTATTGCTAGAGAGCATTTCATCAGCTCTTCTATGAGCGATTGGCATGAACGCTATAACCCAAATACATAATTTTCACCACCACAAGTAAATAATAAGGGGAAAAAAAACATATTTTTAAATAAGAAGAATTGATAGGTTAATAAAATTTATTCATAGTGGCATATTTTTGTATAAATGACCTCAATTGCATATACAAAGTCTATTATTCCACAACCTTCGATCAATCATCTTACCGATCAAAAGAAATTTCTTTTCGAAGCATCAGTGTTGGTTGGATGATTCATTAAAACCGGTAATGAATCATCGATTGACTATCCATTAAATCGTCCATTTAATAAATTTCTTTTTTAAATTCATGTGTCTGAAATAAATTGAAGGATGTGAAAGCTCGAATCATTTTATATGTCATGAACCTTATCAAAGAGGTCTATACAGCGCGTTACACTTGGTCTCTTCATCGCA
This sequence comes from Cylloceria caligata, assembly GCA_963942595.1. Lineage (NCBI taxonomy): Eukaryota > Metazoa > Arthropoda > Insecta > Hymenoptera > Ichneumonidae > Cylloceria > Cylloceria caligata. The sequence continues at coordinate 70,411,738 of OZ012707.1, forward strand.
CGATTCTTATTTATTCACTGAATGTAAACCATATAGAGAACGGTAGAATAAAATTCAATGGAAAGTAAAGGAGAATCATTTGCGTCGAGTTGCCGGTGATGGTTCTACCATAATCAAAAGAAGTATATGTATATCCGAACGATGAAGGGGATATATCGTGGCGTCGATTGCCACAAACTTCCAAGATTAATATCCCACTATCCTCATGAGCGTCCACATGTCTGTCTCTACACACGTGGTTTGTATATATAGTACAGAGTAGCATACAGGGGGTTGCACAACGGGCTTGGCAAAAGAATAAGGCAACAAGAATCCACGCATCCTCACAAAACAAATTATGCGGAGGGAACTAATGATGATTTGTTTAACTTTCCGGCGGGCCTTCGAGGTACAGGCATCGAGATGAGCTATAAATATATTTATGTATCTATATATATATACATACAGCACAATACTGTAATAGAGTGAGTCCCAGTGAGCGAGGTGAATAGGTGAGGGCGCGGGTGAGAAGCATCAAAGAAAGAGAAAAGGAGCCTCCTTGTGTCCATATGTGTAGGATCTCATCCTGACCGCTCTCGGTCGACCGCCCGCTCGCTTGTCTGATTGAAGAGGGTCGTTCCAATTCCCCCTCGTAACAATGATCAACTCTGAATCACGTTTACAATGACGTTAAAAGACCGATACCGGTGTGCTTTGTGGAGAACCCGTGAATACCGATTAAAATTATTTTTTCCTTTGATACATACTCTCCACCTTTGACAATCTTGTAAGACAATATATCATTTACTTACCTCATACTACGGTCCAAGGATTATTTGTACAACTATTGTACTCTTTGCTGTTATTCTGTAGGATATTTGAACATTTTAACGAACAAAGTATTAGCAAAAAAAAAAAAAAATTTTCATGTTAATGTTATTAAAAATTATTATCAGTGATAAAAATAAAATGCTTGTGTGGTACAGGATTCAGCACACGCAGTGATCGAGCAATAATGTATTTTTAAAAATAATTATTACTCCAATGAAATATTTCATAAGTATTAATTTTATTTGTCAATAATTTTTTAGACCTCAATTCACTTATGAATCATCAAATTGGATTATTATTTTTAATTTTTCTCAATGATAAATCCATCGAAAGGGATAGAGAGGGTGTAAGTCCTACGATTGCTTAAAAAAATAATAAATAATAATATGTTTTTCACATTTAATATGTACAATAATTTATTTATCGATGAAATTCTTTCTACATTTACAAATACTTTTTTTTTGCGCGTGTGTGGGTACGTATAGACGACGCGTAATGAGCGTTATCGAGTGTGCATGCTTTTATATACCAACGAAACCAAAGTATACGAAAGTCATTCGTTCAACAGCGTATACTATGTATATTTTACGCATCATACTATAGTTCATTTTTATTTAAAAAAAATGTATTATGCCGCGATAATACGAGCCTAACAATGTTTTAAAGTTCGTTAATCGTCGGCTATACAACTTTAATGAATATATGGTCTATCTCTGCGCGTAATAATCTCTCGCGTTCTTTACTGTTTCGATCACAGCATTCTTTCTGCTTCATACGAGTATAATATGTAGCAATTCGTGCCATTTTCTTGAGACTCGTATCAGTCGATCATCGTGCGATTATCTCATCGAAACTGGGGCAATAAAAATCAACGACGTATCGCTGTAACCTTCCAACTCGTTGATCCTTTGAAAAAATCTCCAAAAGTAAGTTACCGTATAACTGGACATAATCGCGAGAGCAACATATTTAAAACAGTCGAATTCTGTCTTCCGGTTAATTTTTAGTAAGATCGATAGAATTGGTATTTCTATTGTTTACATCGCGGTTATAGATTGCAACGAATTTTTGTCAGAAAGGCAAAACTTGAATTCTACTTCTGTAATGTTGCTGCGCTGATCTCTATCCGCAAGATGGCGCATACAAAATTCTTCACTACAGGCAAATAAATGTTATTGACCGTAGAATCTTGTTGACGCGTAATCCGCTTTTTCATAGTGTTGCTGTGCACAGCATAGCGTATACAAAGTTTCTCTCTATCCAGGGAAACAAATTTTATTGACACTAGAACTTTTTCGCACGTCCAAGGTGCCAATCGTCTAATGTAAACAGTCGCTATTACCTTTCGCAAGCAGTCAGCACGATTAAACAATTAATCTGGTTTCGGGAGGTAGCTATCCCTCATCAATATCCATTCCGAGACAGCACAGAATGCATCGAAGCGAAAAAAATAATTCGTTCGAGTCAATGAAACGACTTGATTCGTCGAATTTTATTGGAAGTTTCCAACTGCTTGTCTCAAGAGTGTTCCGAACGTCTTTTCTCGAATCCCACATACATATCTTCATGTCGCGGCGCCGTATGGAGGTCTGTGAATTCCAGATCCCGTAATGGGCAGTGGATAACCGGCGTACATTGGTCTAGGCATCTGCAGCAGTGCGGTAGTTTTGCTGACGCCTGCGCGAACGAGATCACAATGATCCATCGCTCTGACACTTTCCTCGTCATCCGGTGCGATTATATTTTCGATGGTGAAGGGCTTTTTTGCTTTCTTTGCCACCTGACTGGCCAGCGTGAGCGCGATAACGGGAGACGCATTTATTTGAGACTCCTGTAGACCGGGCGAAGTCCTCGGAGTTCTGTGTTCGACGCTGCCAATGGAAATTTCGCCGGAATCACCATAATTGGGGGACAAACGCGGCGAAGAACTCGATCCATAGGAAACGTCCGTGGGTCTGTAGGTTTTCGCCGATAGGGCGGGCGAAATGGAAGCGGTAGGTGAGGTGCTGTCGCGATAGAGGCCATCGGGTCTGGAACTACCGCCGGACATGGATTCGTCCTCGCCGCTCAATCGTTCCGGATATCCGACGTCGTAGACACCGGTATCGCGATAGGTGTCGCTGCTGTCGGTACACGCCGTCGTGGATCTGACTCTCGAACGATTGTCGCGCTCGTGATTGCGTTCGCGTTCACGATCGTTCATCGTAGTCGGTAATCGACGATTGCACAAATGAGCAGCGGCACTTTCCGGTATCTCAGCGGCGAGGAGTGCCGTTTGTCGCGCCGAAGACGTCTGGAGGTAGGTCGGCAAGTGAGTCATGTAGGCCGAACTGTTGAAGCCGGAAAAAGCCCAACTACCGGTTTGCAGTAGTGCCGCAGCCTCGTAGGGGCTTGCGGTAAGATCGTTGCCGTCGGCGAGCGATCCCGCTAGTCTCTGCCTCGCTTCCGCCGAGAGAAGATAGTAACCCGGCGCGGTTTCCGGTCCAGCCCCGGTATCCAGCGTGAATCCGGCGCCGGCGGTCGATGCCGCTGCTACCATCATCCGTCGCTCTTGCATTTCCCATCGGAGAAGATCCTCGCGAAGACGATGAAGGTTGGCGGCGCTAAGACCGCCCGTCGACGCCGACGTCGATGAGCCGCAACCACTTCCCGTTGGCTCCGCATGAGGCGGTGGCATGGCCGAGGCGAATGCTTGCAGCTCTGATTTTAGAAGCTCTTTATCAGGCTTGTGGAGCTTGAAACGCTTTCGGCGACGCAATAACGAACCGTTCTCGAACATTGAGAGCGCCGCTGGATGCAGAGCCCAGTAAGCACCCTTTCCAGGCCGGTGAGGACCGCGGGGCACCTAAAATCACACACGAAAACGTAAGGTTAAGAATTATGAATTCGCTAGTTTCCGCCGCTAGAGGCGTTACGGAGTTATTCTTATTTTTGGGAGAAACAGATTTAGAATTGTTTTGAATACGACAAATAAAATATATAAAATGTTTTAAATTCGATTTCTTCGAATTTAGCTAATCAATATAGAACCATGCACAAAGCTTCCTCATCATTTACGATCTTTCGCAAAACCACCTCCGCGACAAAGTATTTTTATCATTTTTAATTCACAGAGAAAGCTCCTCACAGAGGAAACTTTGTGAAAGGTACAAAATAATTATACAGCAATGTGTAAAGTTCTACTTTGTATCCTTATTTCTTTCGTTACGATAGTTCGAGAGTAAAGTAAAAAGAAATTCTTTCTGCTTTACTTGCGTATCGAATTTTAATTCGATTCCTCAAGTGATTCTCAATGTACTATGTAATGTTTTTCATTAATACAAACAAAAGCAATATCAAAATAAGTAATTGAAGCTGGTGTAATATTTAAACCCCTTTATCGATTTTCACCACATTTTATACAAAACATCCTTAAACCATATTAAGTAATGGCATGAACTTTTACTTCGTTATCTCCAAATTTTCCGTAACTGGGCCTTGAGACAAATAGAAATATTCAAAAATCCTCTAAAATCTTAACTGATTTTAACGAAACTCTGTACGAAACACCGCTTAATACTACTTTGTTTCTGTAGAAAGTTTTCACTCGCCAACTCAAGTTCGTCGAAAGTTAGTGCAATAACGTAACATTTTTAAAAAATAATGATTTCAGCCAAATTCAATAGCAAAGAATCTCGAACGTATCCGCTATTACGAAGAACTATTTAGCACAATGACCAAAGCTTTACGGAAGTTAGAGCGACCACGAGCTTTTTTCGAAAAATTCAAAACGACATAAGAACCAAATGTGTTTTTATATTTTGTCGAAAAATTACAACAATCAAAAAAGGGTTAACCACGTCACTCGTGTGAAATATTTCAACTCTATTGATTTAACGGTTCGAATTTTAATTAAATTTTCAAAGCCCCGCACATACGGACATTCTTTCTAAATCATTTTTCTCGAGGATTTCGTCCATTTCAAGTATCTTCACGTTAAACTCTCGAAACAAAAACAATGTTGACGAAACCAAAGCATCCTCTATGTATGAGGAAGCAATAAATTAACTCGAAGGTATTGTCTTTCTTGCTTTAGCGATAACTTTGTAGATTCCCAAGTTCCGCACTTTCAAGAAGTTGCGGGCAAGTTATAAGAATGCAAGATATCGTTTGTTTCATTAAAGAATAAACGACTTTGAGCGTGAGTTACAGATTAACGACACCCTACCCATAAATTAGAGTCCATAAGCTAAGTTCTTAACAATAATTGTGCAATAAGGTTTGTTTTTTTTTAGTCAGTCTCAGTCTTAGACACAAGTAAAGTTTGCGACCTCGCAGATATAATTGAGTATCAATTAAAACTGTAGCAATGTAAATGCATAAAGCACACAATTCTCAAACAAAACTTCCGTTTACCAGACAAAATATATTCTTTTTAAATTCCCGTAATATGTATCGATTAATTAAAGTAAACGATTTATTTAGAGCAATCGTAAATAGACAACGTTGATATAGTTTTCATTTAAGTGGGTATAACCGGTAAATAAACTATCTCTAACGTTGTGTCGCTTACTAGGTGAGCCTAAGCGTTTGCAGAACGTGTTTCGATAGCATACGTAATATATTATTATAGATAAAGGAACGGTCGGCTTAGAACTCGTTTCAATTTAATTTCTGTCACGACAAACTTTAGTCATGAAACGTTATAAATGCAATGCTTTAAAGTTAGTATCTAATACATTAACATTGCGACCAAAGGTATATACCGAGGAAATAAAAAAAAAATGTATTTGACTCAAGATCCCTCGGTCGGTAACAAAAACTGTAATGCAAAGAAAAGAACGATGAGAACTGCGTCTTACAATCCTACAGATCATTGTCCATGTCTTTTATCCAAAAGATCAATCGGGAAGGAGAAATTGGCGATAAGAACATTCTGCTCTCTCTCTCTCTCTCTCTCTCTCTCTCTCTCTCTCTCGCACGTATATGGCGATTTGAAAAGCCAGAAACAACGTGTAACACATCGCCTTAAGATAAATTAACATACTACGGTCGGCAAGAAAAGCCGTAATGCAGTTTTTTTGAAGGCTGACCAACATTTCTGGACTGAAGCAAATGGATTCCTACTGCGGAACTAATTGAACACAATGGAATCCGATTTCCCTTTTCTCAGAAGTGTTCGGCACCCTTGAAAAAATATTATTACAATTTTTAATACCGACTAAGGGAAGGTATCGCTTCACCTTGAATAAATTCACTTAAATAATAAATAAAATTTATTGAAATCGATTAACCCTTTACAAGTCACACCGCCCGAAACCGTTTCGGAATGGGATTCCAAAGAGCCATAGGGTAGGAGTAACGCGTTGTTATGGTAGAGCCGAGGAGTGGGGATATTCTTGTGACTTATAAAGGGTTTAATCATATTTATTCTAATTTCTATTTTGTATCAAAATATATTTTATTCGGTTGAAACAAATTTATTTAAATGATACAAACCTTTTTTTCTGGTGCAAGTCTTACGTATTATATAGAAAAACGGTATTACTAATTGAAAATTACTTATCGACTAACGATTTACATCCACTTGACTTGATTTTTCCGACTCATTCGCTGTCACTAAAATCACATTGGTTGTACAAACTTTGAATTTTATGGGATGTGTAGATATAATCAATGATAATTTATAGCAATAGTAACTTTGATGGGTATATAACGGTCTGGAACGAAAACAACCGTGAAAAACGAATGCTCCAACAATTTTAATGGCCATACAATTTGCTATTCGGTGAAGTCTCGTGTAAAGGCAATAATGTTGTCATGATATTCAATTTATTGCCTCCTGCTTTCGCGATTCATTCTCGTCAGCTCGTGAATTAAAAAAACGAAGGCGCGCAAAACGTATATCTGTCAATTGTATCTTCTATGCGAGCACAATACGATGAGTAAACTTGGTACAATAATTGATTATTATCGCTCACAGCCGGTGCATCGTCAATTTATACTTTCCAACGATCAATGTCAAAGTTTATCGATTAATTAACCTTCTCGATACGCATGAAAGCCAACTTATTTTTATCCATTTACCTTGGAAAACAGCTGAAGCCCCATCCAACGTTATATCGTATCGTCGTAGGTGAAACTTTGTAGACTATACCACGGTAAATATAGATCAGGTTTATCCACTTTAAAATTATAAGAAAACTAAAGATATCGATGTACGTCAAGACACGTTCAATCAATTTATAATGTAATCCGATCAAGTCCGCGATGTCATCACCTTTGACACCCGTAACTCAATCAATTTTAATAAATATTTTAATACTGAAATACGTCAAACATTGACATCGTTTCTTGTATTCAGTTCCTATGCAATTACCTTGTCATTTTATGATTAAAGTTTTTCATAACTCCATTATATGCAATTAATGCAATTATCTTATCCTGAATGAGAACCGTATCGGGCTTTGTAAATAATGCCATGCCACTCTCTTTCGTCTACCAGACTGTCGATACACTTAAAAAATAGTTTAACGCTGCTTTCTGCTTTTTTACTAATTACAACCTTTTTCAATTGTAGATAAGAGTCGAAAGTTATGACAGGAATTGAGATACCGATTATCAAGGAACGTCATTTATTACTTCTATTACCTCTCTGTCACTCATTATATAATAAAATTCGTGTTTACAAAGCGAAAAAAAACGACACGCGTACCAATTTTCTCATCACCAGAGCGAAGCCAACTGCACTGATGAAAATTGCACGTGGCACATGTTAAAGGCACGCAACGCCAAGTAAAGCAGCAGGTTTGTCTTGGCAATTGTTTGGTGTCGAATCATCAAAAAATTAGCAGCAACTATGGCAGCAAGAACCATCACGCATGCTTCTTTTAGTTTAATTTTTTTCTTATTTTCTTTTCTCTGGCCCATTGTGTAACCCTTTTCTAACTGAAGCAGGTCCCATGGCAGGTGAGACCCACGATCGTATCGGTTAATGTGACTCCTTACGTTCTAACTATCGCTTTGAGGCACGAACATCAGCACCGGTATACTTTTCAGAGCTGTGTGTGCTAATACGCTCCAACGTTAAACCCGGATATTACCATTTTCCGGTTAGTAAATGGAATCTATAATTGCCATCGTCAAAGACATTCTAAACATCTATTACCCGTGTCTAAACATTTCGATGAAATACAATAGAACGATAAAGCCAAAAACACGATAGCTTATCGTTGTATTTGCTTCCCAATCTATCGGTGTCAATCCATTCCACATCGGATTTTTAAATCAAAGATCGCCTCTCGATCAACAATAATTTCATCTCGCGAATAGCCATTGACAATGCAAATTTTTACCACAGGTGGTTAAATAATAACAGAATGATATCCACTGAACCATCGAGGCGATGCGACACAGCTTCTCCCTACCCATTCGTGCCCAGTCGGTAATAAAAACTGATGTAATCCATTTTTTCCAGGGGTTACAAACCTTTGATTATGAAGAAACGATCACCGTTCGATGTCGAATGAATGATTGAGACTCGACAAGACCATTGACAATGAGAGTTTAGTCTTAAAAAAAAATCATCAAATAGTTTTCAACGACTTCCCATCGATTTCCATGCATTCAATTCCCTATCAAAAATATCATTCGCAATTGAATTTTTTGACCGTAGAGGTAATTTATATAGATTTACACTGGGATCATAACACTTGACAAACATCGCTTACAATGAAAATTATTGTTTACAAATCATGCGCACCAGTCGTTTATAACGATCTTACGTCCCAGAGCTCAATGTACTTTCCCAACGTTAAGAAATCTCCGATCATGTGATTTCTCTACGGAGATTCACTCGGCGATTGACTCGCCGAAGCTGATCGTGCTGGCTCCTCGATATAATACACCAGAGGTGTGAAGCCAATCGCGTTGGCAGCTGCGAAACAGATGCTTCGAAAATAATACCCATAACACGCACACATTCACACACGAGTGGAAGAAGAGTGCGAAGCACCTTGCGCCAAGTCTCATTTCTTCCCGGCCTTTATAAACAGACTCCGGAGACTACTATACCGCCCGTTGAATCGCGAACCAAAAGTGAAATCCTTGAATTTCTTTACATACAATATCGTCTCAACATCGCATTACCCACAGGCACTTTTGTATTACTGTACTTTACGTGTGTACGAAGAGCGCGATTGTAAACCACAAACATCAAGTGTACGTCCCGAGCAACTTATGAAACGTGCGCATCTGGATATGTTGCAGGCATGTATTATATATACGCTTTTGATATTATACATCTCCGTTGATGCATTGATATTGAGCAAAGGAACCCAATTGATGCTATTGAGAAAAGCTCTATGTACATCGTTGTAACGTGTGTTATATACGAACTTGAATGGATCGAGAGATGGCAATCATTAAAAATGATTACTCGTGGAAGGAAAGATTTGGTTAAATTTCTTCTAATAAAATTGGTCCCAAAGCTGTACGTTTATATTTATAGATTACCTAATAACTTGATCGAGGTGCAAGAGAATTGTCGCAAGTCAACGCGACATTCCCTTTGCGCGCGTATTCCATGATTACAAATCTTTCCTTCCACGAGTAATCAAATTCGTATATAACACAAGTTACAACGATGTATATCGAGCTTTTCTCAATAGCATCAACTGGGTTCCTTTGCTCAATATCAATGCATCAACGGAGATGTATAATATCAAAAGCGTATATATAATGCAGGCCTGCAACATATCCAGATGCGCACGTTTCATAAGTTGCTCGGGACGTACACTTCATATTTGTGTAAACACAATATCAAGTGCGCTTCTGGACATGTTGCAGGCCTACGTTATAAATATATACGCTTTTGATATTATACATCTCCGTTGATGCATTGATATTGAGCAAAGGAATCCAATTGATGCTATTGAGAAAAGCTCGATATACATCGTTGTAACGTGTCTATACGAACTTGAACGGATCAAGAGATGGCAATCGTTAAAAATGATTACTCGTGGAAGGAAAGATTTGTAATCGTGGAATACGCGCGCAAAGGGAATGTCGCGTTGACTTGCGACAATTCTCTTGCACCTCGATCAAGATATTAGGTAATCTACAAATATAGACGTACAGCTTTGGGACCAATTTTATTAGAAGAAATTTTAGTGAATTATTCGTGTAACGGTGCCTGCTTTCCGTATGAGTAGACGATTCGAAAGAGAGAAATATTTATAGGTGCCATAAGCGCAGTGGTTAACGCTCTTATACTCGGTACCAGAATAATCCGGATTCGAATCCCGATAATCATCATAATATATGTTCTCTCTTCGATACTTCGGCAAGTCATCGTTACACGTTTCCTCAAATTTTCCGTCGTGTGATCACACTTGTCTGGTATGTAATGTTGCGAATACGAGAAAGAATCTGTTATTATAGACATTGGTATTTAATTTTTGATGCCAAGTCTTGATTGTCAAAACTCTTGAATTCTTTCACATGGATAAATAGCAAGATTGCGAAATTCTGAATATATTCTACAAAAAGAAAAAGTAAAATAAAACAAACATGCTGAATAATATAAATTAAGTTAATTTGTTGATAAATTGTTGTACTTTTTTTTCTATCGTATCTGTAGATATAAGTTGTATAGGTTAATTCGGATCGGACTACATCAGAGTTTTCCGGGGATCGATGATACGCGAATTTTAGCAATCGAAGAATTTGCCCTAAGTCGAAAGTGCCGTCGCTGCGGTATCGACAACGCGTTAGGCATTAATTCCGTCACTGACATGAAGTATATGTCTTACATAGGTAAACTGTTAAATATTCTAAAAACTCTATGCACGCAATGAAAATTTATAAAGATTTTATAGTCAATTTATATGATAATAAACAAGATAACTTCTAATTCATTTAAGCCCTGTAATCGTATGTCTCTCTCTTTTTCTCACTCTCTCTCTTCGGAGAAAAATATCTTGCAATTTATATTTCTAAAATAAACACATTCTATAATATTTTGATAATTATATCTTTATCCCTAATTCATTCTAATTAATGCTCCTGAATACCCTTTGGATGGGAATACAAAAATTTTATAATATTTTATCAGCAAATATTACGATTCACAAGATAACTAAAGTAATATACTAAAGTAGTCTAAGGTAATTAGTTAAGTAATCAATTTTCTCTCTCTCCTGTTAATTGTATCTTGTATTCGAAATTTCTAGAATAAACAAAAATATTTTACGGCCTTTCGGGCATTAAATTTTTGTTGCTAATTAATTCTAATTAATGCTCCTGGATATCCTTTGCATACGAATACAAATATTTGATAATAGTCTATTAGGAAATCTATATTACAATTGACAAGATAACTAAAGTAATCTAAAGTAATTAGTCCTGTTATCGAATCTCTCTTTCTCCTGTTAATTATATCTTGCACTCGAAATTTTAGTGATAAAATAAAACACTCTACGGTCTTTTGGACATAATATTTTTGTTACTAATTCCAATTAATATTCCTTACTGTTTGCATGCATATACAAACATTTGATAAAATTCTATTAGCAAATCTATATTACAATTCGCAAGATAATTATTAAGTAATCAGTCCTGTAATTATATTTTTCTTACGTCTGGATATTTAATCTTCAACTTCAGCTTTTGGCGCTGATCAAAGATATATTGCTCACGCATTTAATTGACCGAAGAGCCAATTAAATTAAATTTAAGGAATAAAATAAAAAGTGATGAACGAAAAAACCCACCTTAATGAAACAGTCGTTGAACGACAAATTATGCCGCAGAGAATTCTGCCATCTTCGCGTATCTTTGCGATAGTAGGGAAACCGATCGGCGATAAATTTGTAAATCTCCGCGAGCGGCAGCATCTTGTCTCTCGAGGACCATATCGCCATTGCTGTCAGTGAGATGTACGAGTAAGGAGGCTTCTGATCCCCGTATGTGTCTCGCGACGGTCGCGGCATCCTTGGCTGATGCTCGATTTGTTTTAGTATATTTAAAAATATATTAAAAACACTTTTGACTATCACGATAAGACGCTCAAGCGGATGAACGATTTCATAAAATCGCTCGGACTCGCTCACAATCCACCCTCTTCGATCCTCATCCCCATCGCATTCACCACGTTATACAGCATCCAATCGGTCCACTTGGTCCCGCATAATACAAACAATGCACCTCGTCGCGGAACAATTTTCAAATAAACTTCCAACAAAGTCCCGCAACTAAAAAAAACAAAAACAAAAACAATTCTCGTTGATTCTTTAAAGAGATAAACAATATTTTTAAAAAACTGTGTCAAGTCCAAAAATGGAATTTCATAGGTAAAATTCGTTGAAACAAAAAAAACACTTTTACGGCACTTCTTTGGCTAATGACACTATCTTTGGCGACAAAACACTCCTCAGGTTAAACACTTTGCTACAGTCTCAGTCGACTCGGTCAGGGTCTCAAGATCTCGCGGTTGAACGCGCGGTCTCGTTGAGAAACGATCCAACGAGATATTCTCGACAAGAGAGTCAGAGTAAAAGCGTCCCAACACGCTCGGGGCTTCTCGAGTACTAGAGTCCAAACATCCCCACACCCCCGCTTCGAGCTCTTCGCCGAGGAGAGATCGAGGATGGGAGGTCCAAGGGACGCGCCTATTGGTCGAAGCGGAACTCTCGTTGAGCCGCTGGTCCCCCTCGAAGCGGCGGGGGGTCGTCCAATGGAGAATGGCGCGTCGAACCGGGTTCAAACCTCCTTTTAAGGGTGTTGGTGGGAGAAATACGATGGATCCGTGTTCTCACGAGGAAAGTGGCGTATCGTTGCCGTCGGTTTACGGTGCGAGGTTTCGAACGTTCCAAGGATTGGTCACGCGATCCTCGCGGAGGCGGTCTCGAGGAGTTCTTCAACTCCGCCCATGGGGCTCTCCCCTTAAGAGCCAAGAGCTCGGATTCGAGTGTCTTCCTCGTTATCGGACATGATCGGTGTTTCACTAAAATCTTCAGTGTTATTACATATAAGCGAGGAGCCAAAGATTCGAGCAAACGATCTGGCTCGAGGGAAAGAGAAAGAGAGACGGAAAGGAGAAAACCTCCTTCGGACCGGTCAAGCGCAACTAGTTTATCACGCGTGACTCCACGGTGGATACGACTGATCGATGACCGACGAGGGGATAATATCGACTCTCGTGAACCCCTGGAGAGTCCTTTCGGACTGTGAATAACAATTAAGGATATCTGTGTACATATTATCTTGTAATTTTTCATGGACACTCGAAACTGAGCGGAAAAATATCCTGTTGACATTTTCTAAAACGCTTTACGCATCAACCAAATATAGAAAATCCTGCAAAGTACAACTTTGCACATTGCTTTCTTATTATTTTTCACCTTTCACTAAACCATCTTCGATACACGTTGATCGTTTTTTTTCCTTTCTCGTTAGAGGAAGCTCCGTGAAAGGTAGAAAATTAATAAGAAAGCAATGTGCAAAGTTCCACTTTGCACGGTTATTTAAATACCGCGCATAACCAGCTAACCTCTCCTTTAAATTTCGATTACTCGAGATTCCGTAAACTCAGTCATCTTTGTCCTAATTTATTGTTAAATTTGAAATCTTGTCAAATTGTTTCGTCTGCACGATTTTTCACCATATTTTATTTTAATTAGTTCTTTTAGTTCCTTAACATTTGCCACAAACTGTCCCTTCGATGACTCGATAGTTTATCCGACTCGGGATCTTTGTTGATATTTTCATCTAATATTTGAAAAATCATCTAATCTAAACAGTTGGATCGATTTTCGCCAAATAATATAACGATACTCTGTCTCCATAGTTGGCTGTTTGTGCATATTCGTTTAGTCGCAAAGCTCAAAAGTTATAAGAACTAGCGCGCGAACAAACATTTTTCACAAATTTTGAATACGCGAATTATAAACATTTAACCAAAAAATGAAACATACAACGATCTCTTGTATACGCGTGATAAATTTAATCATCATAGCCCAAGACATTTTCGAGTTACACAGCTTTTCATATTTCATGTCTGAAACACGCACATCGAGACATTTTTTAAAATGTGATTTAATAATAATCTGAAGAAAAAAAGTGTTTTCTAGAAACCAAAGTTTCCTCTACGAAGAATTAAGACAAATAATCTCTGAAGAATACTTTATTGTGTCTTAACAGTTTGATTATTATTTCAATTATCTTTTTTTAAAACCATAATTACGAGTTGAGATAAATAAAAAAGTTTAACAAATATGAGAAATCGACAGCTGGACGCAAAAGGAAACTTAACAAGCAGAGTAACACACTACAAAAGTACACGGAAACGTGAGTGAATATTTAAAAAATTAATTAAGGTTAACGGACGAGTCAGTGACGGTGTAAAAAAAAAATCTCTCGCTTCAACCGTGTTAATTCTAAGCGATAAACAAGAATGAAAAAGTGTACCAATTACCGAGCAGATTATCCATCGGCTGTTTGTCGGATGGTGAGAGAATATTAACCGTGTCAAGATATGTTTACATATTAGCCAATTACTAATTGGTACACCGTCGCTAACCGATCATTTTGCCTTAAGTGGCGATCTAGCTCGAAAAATGTATTATGATAAAAAAAACTCAATGAAAAATATGTAAACAGTTTGGTTATAGTTTACTTTATATTATAAATAATCTATTTAACTAAAAAAAAAAAAAAAAAGAAACAAGAGTTATTCTCGAGGCTGAAATTGCTGCGGAAAAACATAAAGTGAAATTTTATGCTTCCTTGCGCATACGTTCTACGAATGTGTAATGTACTGTACAAATTGATATATGGATGAAGTTGGAGAGTATACTGTATATAAGCGTTCGGGCACGGCGCCCAATATGGCGGTCGAAGAGGGCGCGTGAGGGCACGACCGGGTACAACTCGCGTACCCACCTCCGACCAATGCACGTGCGTGAAAATTGAATGGTGGGGGGAGGCAAGAGAGAAAGAGAAGAGAGAGATGCAGCGAAGAGAGGTAATTGATTTCATGCTCGAACGATCTTGCTTTCTGCTGGAGGGGTTGGTTGATGGTCTTGAAGCTTACCATGCGCCCCTCGTATTTTACATAGTAATTCGGTAACTGGGATTGACGATTGATGAACAAAAATGAAATTTTGCTATCAATGAAACGAATTCCAATGACATTTTTAGGCTGCCTGATATCTCATTCATTCACAAAATGATTAATCTTAAGAAAACAGTTAAATAAAATGTTATTAGAGTTTGTAATAGATTATTTATAGTAATATATTAATTAAGTTATATTATAAATAATAAATTTTCGATCATTCCTTCATTATAATTTCATTAGATTCAATGCTTCAACGATCTTTCCTACTGCTGGAGGGGTTGGTTATCCGCTCTTAGTACTTTATATTAGAATTCGGTAACTGTGATTGACGATTGATGAACAAAAATGAAATTTTGCTATCAATGAAACGAATTTCAATGACATTTTTAGGCCGTCAATATCTCATTTCTTCACTAAATAATTAATCTTAAGAAAATCGTGAAACTATATCTAATTAGAGTATAAGTTATTTTAAACTTAATTCATTATTTATAGTCATTTAATAATTAGTTAATATTGTAAATAATAATTTTTCAATCATTTATTTATTATTATCAATAATAATAATAATAACAACATGATTTTGAAAGCCCAAAAACGGCAAGAAATAAATTTAACGTTCGTTAGATTCCATACCTGAACGATCTTGCTTCGTGTTGGAGGGGTTGGTTGATGGTCTTAAAGTCTGTCATGCGCCCTTTGTATTTTACATAGCAATTCGTTAACTGCGATTTACGATTAATGAAGAAAAATGAAATTTTACTATCAATGAACCCAACTTAAGAATGACATTTTTGGAATAGCTGATTCCTTCATCAAATAAATCATCTCAAGAAAATCGTGAAATTAAATGTAGTTAGAGTATTTATTTTTATTCTCAACGCAATTAATTATTTATAGTAATTTATTAATTGGTTAATATTGTAAGTAATAATGTTTTTATCTTTCTTTTATCATTATTATTATTAATATAGTATTTTGATTTTGAATACTAAACAGCGGCAACGAATAAATGTGTTCATTAGATTCTATGATCGAACGATCTTACCTCTGCCGGAAGGTTTGCGATTAATGGTCTTAAGGGGAGGCGAAACCTCCATACTCACACAGATATACTGCTTCTCTTTCACTCTACCGTGAGCGCCATGCTAGCCTATCGCTTTCGCACGCATAGGTGAAGTACAGACGTTTCCCCTCGCCTTAAGATGATGTGCTACCCTACGACCTGCAACAAAAAACTATAATGCAAATTTCTCTGCAGCTACTGATCTTTCGGATGATAAAAGAGAATTAAGGGTGAGAGAACTGCGTCTCACAATTCTACAGTTGATCGTTCTCATTTTTTATCCGAACGATCAATTGTGGCGGAGACATTCGCGATGGTAGAATTCTACCCATCTCTCTTGCGCACGTATTGTGGTCTGAGAGAGAGAGACGACATGTAGCCCATTATGTTAAGGGGAGGCTGAACACCCCTCTCGCGCACTCACGCGATTCCTATGGTAATGATGTTTCACTCGCACTCCTGGGATTTCCATCGATTTGTCATCTTAAGGTGATGCGGCGGAAACCGCCGGAAGTACGTCACATATCGCGTTAAGGGGATAATTGAATCACGTATATTATGATTCGAGAATTCGCAAGAACGACAGAGGAAAAGTTAAAAATGTCTTAAGGTGAGGCTCGATACCGACACTACACTTCAAAAACTTTCAACACATTTTTCTCGGACTCACATCTTCTGATAAATTTTGTTGGAGACTCACATTTCTGGCTGTCCAGATAAAAATCTGAATCCGAAACCGACGGTATCCAGCTTCACCTTAAGATGATGTGGTTTTGGTAATAAAAACTGTAAGACGCAATTATCTTTATCACGGTTAATCCTTCAGTCAAAAGCTAATAAAAACGTTACCCTCGGTCGAACAATTATGCAGGGCGTCGGTTATCCGACAGATCAAGATTATAATTATATTTGCCCTGATGCGACCATACATGTTTCACATCGTCTTAAGTCCTGTCATGAGCTCCTCATATTTTACATAACAATCGAGGAATTAACGCAGTTGATGGATAAAAATGAAATTCTACTATCAAAGAACCGAATTTAATACAATTTTTAAGCTATCTGTCCGATTTACCAAATATTTTATCTTTAAGGAGGGTGCAACGTTAGAGCAATCAAATTATTTTACCGTCAATAGAAAATCTAAGGTAGATTAAGTCTTAATTACTTAAAAGTATGCAAAATTTGAAAGATATTTTGCCGTGATATTGATTACGCAAATCGAGCTATTTGACATTGCTCTTATGTAAAAGTGACGGCTTAACGAAATTCAAAATGTAGTTGGAAAAATTTGGCAAAAGATGGTCGTTTAAAAAAATGTATCTATGGCAAGAGGATAACGTCTGAAAACGTAAATTCAAATTTCAAAGCAATTCACCGTCTGGGTTACTCGTTCTACGAGTAGAAGGGTTCTTTCCAGTTTTTATCTCGGCACGATTCGCGATTCCGTACAGCGGACCTGTCTCGCTCCCACCCAGTTTGCCCCATACTACTCACACCCCCGCGAGCTTAGCGCTCTAACCTCCTTAATAAAATCGTTAATTGTATTCGTTTGGCATTTTAATTAATAATGTATGATTTTGTGAAATCAAATAAATCTCATTTGATTGATAAATATTTTTTAAATGAAAATTTCGATACATTTAAGGGGAGATTCGAATCAAGTGATTTATATAGACCGAGCATCAATAAGTGCGAGGGCAAAATTTCTAACAAATTTTTCTCTGCTGTCGTCTCTAAAAATCTGAATTCGAGAAAAATGCATTGAAAGTTTTCAAGCGTCGGTATTAAGCCTCACCTTAAGGGAAGGTGAAACACGAATTCGTAAGAGTTAGAACTAATATAGCGCTTACGGTGGACTGAGAAAGAAACAGCTCGGCTCTGTATGATTCTGTGTTGGTACGGAGGTTTCACCTCGAGTGAAATTCGATTATGTTCCGACACGCGGCAAGTCGGTTTCTCGGTGTACTCAGCTGTCAAAAATTTGTCCTGAAACATGGGGCATGGATTATTCGTAATATAAAATAATACAACCGGGAATGGAGATATGGCTTTCCTGGAGGATACCTTCGTTATTCTTATTACACAGGTGGAATTGTCATCTGAATAACATCCGATTCTATAACCTTAAATTCTAATCGGCTTAACGAATATAGGTTAAACACTGTCGTTGTACACACCATCGTTCATTTTTTTTTCTTACAATTGTAATAACTGACACATCGAGCTTGCATTAATTGAAGCAATTTTACAGACTAATTGAAACTCTGTAAATGCAAATGCAATACTTAGATTACAGTTATTAGAAGCAAACAATTTTACTGCATACATCCGTCAAAGTTTGTCCATATGCGTCTTACCGTCGACAAGATGTACAGAGAGAATAATTAAAAACACACTTAATGTCCAGTTTACTACAATTTCTGTAAATCAAGCTTCTACGCACAAGCCCTGTAATTACAGTTTCCTTACGCTTATCAGCAGCCAACAATTTAAATGCGTACATCAATCGAGATACGTCCGTACGCATCTTGCTGTCGAAGAGATGTACACAGAGAATAATTAAAAACACATTTAATGTAGAATTCTGTAAATTAATTTTTTATACACAACTCCAGTAATTACAGTTTTGACGATAAATTGTCCAAAAAATGTTGTTTCAAATATAAAATCAATATTCCTAGTTTGTTTACAATATCTAGTTTTACAGATTTATAAAAACATTGAGAACATTGTTTCTTTCATACTTTTTTAGGTCCTTTTTTTCTTAGGAGGATGGGTGTTCTTTGTGAAAAAACTCTTCAGAGATTACGAGGTACATCACAGGCTGGTGCAACTCATATTCTCAACGACGTTCTCACTGTCTTGTACCATGTTTGAATTAATAATATTTGAGATTGTTGGGATCTTAGACTCCAGGTAAATCTTTCGTTAACCAAATTTTCTTCTATTCAAGCTCAAGAATAAATAAATAAATATATATTTTTTTCTGTTTTAGTTCCAGGTATTTCCACTGGAATGTCGGGCTGTATAGTCTTTTGTTCATGGTTATCGTTTTGATACCATTTTATATAGCGTATTTTATCATAAGTAATGTCAGATTTGGTGAGTTTAAGCTTTAAAAGTAATCGACGTAGCCAAAAAACTAAGATTTTCCATATGTCCATTTTTTTTAAAATGCTTCCAGTTAACCGATAAATATGATAAAAATGTATCGTTCGAAGATAGGAAAGAAGAATTTTTCTGTCAGCACCGATCGGGTCAACCAGTCCCCTCATAAATTAGTTTACAGCTTTTTCAACTCGGCGCATGATGCATAGAATGTCGTTGCAAACGACATTACGTAATGTAATTTGTCAAACTGTGTCGAATCATGTGCAAAGTTAAAAAAGCCAAAAATTGGTTTACGCAAAGTGGATGCCAATAGAAAAATACTTTGTTTCGCTTGTCAAATATTAATTTATCAATTAGTTGACTCGAGAAAATAATGACAACATAAAATCTTGGATTTCTAGCCAATTAAATTGCTTAAAAAAAAGAATTTATATCGATTACGCTTGAAACTGTGTTTTATAATCATTTTTCTTTTTTTTCAGTTAGGTTGAAACTGATACGACCACTTACGATACTAGTGTACCTCTTTTATGTCTATTTATTCTGGAAAGTTGGTGATCCCTTTCCTATACTCAGCCCAAAAAAGGGTGTGCTTTCGATAGAACAAGGCATCAGTCGTATCGGAGTTATCGGAGTGACGGTAATGGCGCTGCTCTCTGGTTTCGGTGCAGTTAATTATCCGTATTCGTCGATGGCTTACTTCATGCGTCCGGTAACATATTCCCATGTGCAATCGGTTGAGAGACGATTGTTGCAAACGATGGACATGATCGTAGCAAAAAAGAAGAGAATAGCTCTTGCGAAGAAGGGCGAAGTTGTAGCGCAAACTGACACGAGATCGAGATTATGGGGGATGTGGTCGCCTCTCGGTGGTAGCCAAAGGAATCAAGAAAGTAAATTCTGTAGTACATCATATACAATAAGCATTTTATTAAGTTTTATTAAATTTCATTTAATATTTCAGATGTAAAACAACTGAGGCAAGAAGTTTCCGGTCTCGAAGAATTATCCCGTCAGCTTTTCCTCGAGGCTCACGATATTCAGAACGCGAGAGAGCGATTAGAGTGGGCAGCAACCTGGCAGGGAAAATATTTCAACTTTCTCGGCTATTTTTTCTCGATATACTGCATGTGGAAAATATTTATCGTAAGTTCTATCAGAAATGATAAAAATTCTTACGAGCCTCGAGGAAATAAAAAAAAAAGTCTCTTTCGCAGTCAACGATCAATATCGTGTTTGACCGCGTTGGAAAGAAGGATCCCGTGACTCGTGGCATCGAGATCGCAGTTCACTGGATCGGTTTCAATATCGACGTGACATTCTGGTCACAGCATATATCCTTCTTTCTCGTTGGTTGTATAGTAGTCACATCGATACGCGGTCTTTTGCTTACGTTGACCAAGGTAATTAAAAATCGAAAGAATAATACTTAACGAATTCGTACCTCTATAACAAAATCTTGGTTTATTAATACGACAATATCGTTAAATCGATATTGCTTTCAGTTTTTCTATGCGATATCTAGCAGCAAATCATCGAATATCATCGTGCTTATACTGGCCCAAATAATGGTACGTAAAATGCCCCCTCTTCGATTTCAATGGCTATTCGATTATCTTATTATTTTTTCTTTGCGTATTGTACTCAAATTTTCGTATTTTCAGGGAATGTACTTTGTGTCATCGGTGCTTCTGATGAGAATGAACATGCCCGCCGAATATCGTATAATAATAACACAAGTTCTCGGTGATTTGCAATTTAATTTTTATCACCGATGGTTCGACGTTATATTTTTAGTATCAGCGCTGTCGTCAATCGTCTTTTTGTACTTGGCGCACAAACAAGCACCGACCGAACGTGCCTGAACGATTGAATAAAAGCAATCGTTTCTTTATTACTCGTTTTTTACCACTCGTTCGAATGTTCATAACAGTATTCCGACAATGTAAACAAAATTCTAAATCCGAGTATTATAAATTGTACAAGCAATTAATTGTTTTCAATATTATTGTATTATTTAAAAATATATTAAATTTCTACAATTTATTATATCCGGAACTGAGAATTGTTATACACGATCGGAACATCATTACGAACAATCAATCAAATGGGATTTTTGTACCGATAGAAAATAATTTACTTCAAGTCGATGGACTTGAAGAATAAAATGAATTTACCAAAAATTCGTCATTCCTCATGATGTACAAAGTTTATTGAATCTCGTTCTATCAACGGCTGTATAATAAACATTGGATAAAATGAAATGTCTCGCATCTGAGTTTCTATAATTAAATCTTCTTTCTCCATTATGCGGTAAATATTAAGTTCTTAAAAATTATCAAACAATCTCCACGGTGACTGATCACGTACGTCATAAAATTCTTCGATCTACGTACAATTAGAATGCGGAGGCATTTGTTTTCGTACTCGTTTCTCGTAGCAATGAATCACAGACTTCTAAGGGTTTCTTTACGTTTTACAGTAAGTCGTTAGATAATTAGATAATTATTGTATTTAACGGTAGTTGGAGCGGCGTATCTGTGAAGCATCTGAGTGGTTTTTCTTTCTTTCTTTCTTTCTTTCTTTCTTGTTAACGAAAAAGGGAGAATGAATCGGTATCTAACGAACTAAATCAATGGTCCATTCCTCGCCCATATTTACACCAGGTTTTCGCAGAGTGAGCACGTTGTTATTGGGATTGTACTTTGCCTCCAGAGCGACTATTCCCAGACCTGCGAAAAAGAAAAGCCGAAAAACGTTAACAAACAAATAATAAAACAGTTGCTTAATATTCTAATCGTGATAACTTCATTAAAAGAAAATGTTTTGAGGTGTCAAAGAAGAATTTCCAGCAAAAACAAATTCCTTTTTTCATTTTTCCACGAAACAATACGACTGAAATATCGATAGGACCTTCGTCGTTACTTCTTTCGATGCTCAGTTAATAAAACAATGAAATAATCATGGAAAATCTTCAGCTAACAAATTCAACGTACTTTTAGAAACGAGATTAGCGCTCTTGACTCCCTGCGGTGGATTCGCAATGTCCACCCTCTCGAGCCAGCTGGTAGTCTCGTAGGTACCGATTTTGTCGATGAATTTGGAAGTCAATTTTTTGCCGTCGAAAGCTAATTGAAGGTACAGATATGTTCCGTGACGATACTCGAAGCTAACTTCATCGTCGATGTAGAGAGTGCCATTGGCCCTTCCGCTGCCATCAGCGATTACAACAAGAGTGTAAGGATCGTTCTTCATTGCGACAGTGCTACGCCTGATCCTCATTTTGCGAGCGACGATGGATCCTCCGCGCTGATAAACCGGAATCTTGTGAAGCGTTACTGGAATACTGACTAGTCCAGGCTGCTTATGAGGCTGCATGGTATCCACATCGTACCAAGTGACCTTTCCTTCACCAGGGAAGTAGACCTTGACCTCTGTGACCGAAGGTTCAAGCACAGGACGAACGAGTATCGCATCGCCGAGGAGAAGCTCATCGTCAATGGAAAAAGTAGCAGTTTCCTCGGGATATTGAGCCCACAGAGGCCTTATAACGGGATCCCCATCGACCTCGTGTTCCCTGAATAAAGTATACCACAGAGGCAAGTACGAATATCGCATGCGAAAAGCGTCTCTGACGATCTGAGTGGTTTCGTCGTTAAAAGTCCAAGGCTCGCGCCTTTTAGTCTCGATATGCGAGTGCTGGCGGAAGAACGAGAGCCAAGCACCGGCCTGATTCCATCGGATGAAGAGCTCGGAGTCGGGATTTTTGAAAAATCCACCAACGTCGGCTCCGCAGAAGGACATACCGGAAATAGCGAGAGTCAGGCACATGGGGTAACTCACGCGGAGATGTTCCCAGTCGGCCATGTTATCGCCGGTCCACATAGCCGTGTATCGCTGTGATCCAGCAAAAAATGATCGCGTGAGGATAAACGGCCTCAGGGAGCCACCGGAGCGCTGTATAAGCGCTCCGTACGTCGCCATAGTATGATACAGGCCGTTGATGTTGTGAATATCGCGATGCTCCCAGCCTCCGTGGTGCATCACGTCTTTGGGCATCGTGATTTCCGGTCCGTTGAATACGCTCGGCTCATTCATATCATTCCAGATATAAACGTCATTGGTAGTGCCGGGAAATTTGTCGAAAGCATACAGGCTCATGTAGTAATCGCGTACTTTAGGATCGAAAAAGTCGAGATAGGACGAAGCGCCGGGCCAACACCAGCCCTCGTAGTCCTTGCCGTCACGGGTCTTGGCGTAATAACCGAGATTCGTAGCATCGTTGTGCAGGAAGTAATTCGAATCACGTTTTATGTGAGGATCGATTATAACTACCAATTTGCGACCTTTACTCGTCAGATTCTGAACCATTTCCAGGGGATTTGAGAACTTTCGCGAGTCCCAAGTGAAATACTTTTTGCTGTCGGTGTACTCGATGTCCAGCCACATTACGTCCATCGGCATGTCGTACGTGTCAAAACTCTCGGCTATCGTCCCCACATCTTCCTGGTCGTTGTAATTCCAACGAGACTGGTGGTAGCCCAGTGAGAACATCTGCGTAAAAGTAAAAAAGTTATCGACCGTTTGATGATTCGTTTTATGATAATTTCTCCGAAACCAAAATGTTTATAGGTAACTGAGGAATACGTACCTGTGGCAGATTTCCCGTACCAGTCAAGTCAGTGTATTGCTTGAAAGTATCCAAGGGCTTTGGTCCCAGTAGAAAGAATACGTCGATGACGCCAGATTCGGACATGAAATGAGCATCGACCTGAGGCTTCTTCGTCGAACCGGAAATGAGATTGACGATGCTCTCCACTACGTTATTGTCAGCACTCGACAGTATATCGACCCAGGTCTCTGCCGCGTTTTGCCAGAATATTCCTGATGTTCTCTCTTTGCTGAAAGTTATTTAGCGAGAGAAAAAGAGAGAGTGATTATTTTATCACAAGCGAGATAATCAACGAATGATCGTATTAATAAAGTACTTAATGCGATGCGCGATACCGACGGAGTTGTCGTATTTGATGCTCCATCCGTATATATCTTTCTTTACTATTTTCTAAGTGACGATTTATACTTCAAGTTAAAACAAATTAGGTTCACGTACAGAAAGACCGAAGACATCCTAACTTTATCTTGCCCGAAATATTATAACATCTCAGAGAAAATAGGATCCTATAATTACGTGACTCGGTCGGTGTGTCACATCGCCTTAATGTATCAATATCTTATACCCATGAGCGTAGAGAACTGGAATCGCTCCATAAAGCGCCATGCGTTCGTTGGTTTCGTACTCGAACACATCGAGATTATAAAGTCTGTACGGATCGCCCTGTTTCGTAGATTTTAGAGCGTGAGCGTCCGCGTGCTCGGGAATACCATAAGCGTGTTCAGCGCCAGGAAAACTAAAGTCCATAGCAACGGCTTCGGGTCCCAAAGGTTTAGTGTCATGATGAGAGTTGAAATTTTCCTCCCACGCGCCTGGATCATCGTCGGCGCCGTCTCCCGGATACGTAGGGGGTGTCACGTCTACCACCTCTTCCTCGGCTTCCCCCTCGGGCTTCCTGCATAAAACAAATATTTCTTTATCTAGAAATACTTTTTCTTTACAATTTCAATTAGAGTCTTTAATTCAAATTATAAATTTTCTAATTTACTCTGCAAATTTGAGGCCTCGACCAAAGGTTTAGTACCGACCTTTCCTTCTTTGCTCTCAGATGCTCGAATCTCATGAGACCTCGAGCATTCGTCGATATAACAAGCTGCTCATCGGAATACAAGTCGACTCTGAAGGGACTGTAGTACACTATAGCCTTTCCCCTGCCATTAGCCACAGTAACGTGATCTCCGACTTTCTCAACCAAAGTCAATTTAGCTGTTTGCGGAGGACTCTTCAAAGCATTCTGGACTTCGTATCGTGGATGCAGAGGGTTCTTCTCATTGATGCGGAGTCTGAAGATGTTTCCTTTGACAGCCGTTAGCTGCAGAAAGTACGATACACCGGTATCTTTGTTAAAGAGATCCGCGTGGAGCGTAGACTCGTTCTGGGCTATCGAACCGGCAACCAATTCGTACGCCGTCTTTCCAGGCTCGACCTTGCGACATCGACTACAGAAAAATTTGTATCAACGATACATTTTATAATTCGTATCGGCATTGAACAATTTTATTGAAAATTCCATGACTCACCGGCAGAAACTGCTCTGTTCGCACGTCTTGAAATTCTTTCTGTCTACCGCATTTGCGGCTAGTACAAGACAAAGCACCGCAAATGCAAAACTGTAAGAAACACAGAATGAGTTAACGAGTTAATAATTAGTAATAAATTATAAATGTCTGTTCTACATCCCAAATGTTTTATTTCTCATTTCAGGATTCTCAAAAAAAATTTTTTATTTAAAATTAAAAATTAATTTTACGTTTTACTATTTATTATTTTAGGGTTTGTGGATTTTTCTTCTAAACTCTATTTCTTTTTCTTAGCTGTGTTCAAGTTGGAGAACGCGCTTGAATTTATTTTTTCCATTGTATCGATATACATCTATGTTGACGTAATTAATTTGATAAATTCCAAGATCGTTGTTTTCAGCAGAAATATTACGAGGGAGATACGAACCATTGAATCGACCGTTAAACAGCACAACACAAAATCTTCTACACACGTCGGTGTCAAAGGGTCAACGGGAGTTACGATACGCGCACAACTGTTGCAATAATACATTAAAGCGTAAATTAACTTGATAAGAGAAGAGTCTGAGAGCAAAGCGGAGCAAACCAATCAACAAAAGCGATAGCAGGCCTTGATTAAATTGAGAGAATAAAGGGAAAAGACCATAGATTTCATGCCGGTGATGATGACACGTCACCGTGAACAATGTATCTACGGCGGAGGCCGCCACCACGACCGAATTTTCGAATAATTTGAGGAATTCCAGGGTTCGCGGTATTTCAACAATCACCTGTTTCGTATTCGATCGTCTTCTTAATATACAGTACACGTATTTTTCCTCATTTTAATACATTTATTCACACTTACCGGAGGTACGAAGCCATTTTGGAAGGTGTACGCGAGACACGCGTTCTCCTTCAGCGAGAAACTATCGCGATACAAGTGTTTCGGAGCGATCTTCTATTCTATCTAATGCTATATCACGCATGTATAACCGTGACAAGGCGACAACTGAGACAAACTAAGAGCTGAGAGCTGAGAGCAAGAGCTTCTAAACCGGACCGCACCGGACTGCTTTATCCTGTCTGCCAACCCCGCCAACCGTCCGAATACGCCTGTTTGCTCAGTCGGTCGAGTCAGATTACTGACACTATCGTTAGATCGCGCGAATCTCTTTGAATATCTCTCTGCACTATCAAAACAAATTTCACAGAGATACGAATCATCACAAGATCAATATTGATTCCACTTGTATATTTTTAACACGATATAGCGATATAGTGCGATGATTTTTTCGACTAATCTTTATCTGCTACTATCACGATGTACGACCGTGACAACCGAGAGCAAGATTTTTTTTATCGGATTGCTTTATCAATTTTCTACCTATCCCTCGTCTCTTCTATTCGCAGCCAGCGTAGTCGGATTACCGCATTGATCTCTGTACGGAAATCAGTGATTTACCGACATTATCGACCGATCACGCGCGAATCTCTGCGAAAAAATATCAGTGACAAACAAACTCTTCGGGCACAAGAATATTTAAGAGATAAATATAATGTAAACCTTGTATGTGTACATAGAGTTAGCGTATTTAGATTTTAGATGATAACCAAGCAGAGTTCGAAAGATCATGTCGGTAAAGTTTGAAACGTTTCAAAGTTGCAACAAACTCCCAGCAGACAACTTTCGTAGCGTCAATACCGTTACTGCCGGGGTTTTTAATTAATTTATTAAAGGAGGAAAATTCTATGCCATCCAACTAAAGCGTTTTCCGAAAGAAGAGTTTCCGCTTGATATTTTAAGATATTTTTTTAATTCGTAGATCCTACGGAAGAGCTTCGTTTTGAGATAAATTCATGAGAAAAATCATAACCTCGGTTGTATACTTGCCGAAGATATTTAATTATTTTCTATACTAAGACGACACCTCTGACATTTAAGTAAAGCGTTTTCTTCAAGAAAAATGTCATGCGCATATTTAAAAATATCTTTCAAGAATATAGAGCCTCCGGAATACCTTCGTTTATAGATAAAATTAGAGACACGATCGTCGTGAATCCCGTTTCGCGCAACTGTCGAATGAAGTTCGAGCGGAGAGAGTTGAAGCATTCATTGATCAAATATTATTTCATTATGAAGGAGAATGCTCTGCCAGTCGACTTGATCGTTTTCTTAATGAAAAAAGTCTTGCGCAAATTTAAAGACATGTTTCAACGTTATAGAATCTCCGAATGCGCATGCCAAAGCCACGACTTGCCGCGTAAGTTAATTATTTCTATAGAAAAATGACGATTTATCTTAATGATTAACAATTTAGGTTTCAGCGCTGTCGACGACTGCTCAAAAAATAAAAAATAAAACTTCATAACATCAATCGCGGAAGGACAAAAGGCATCGGGAAATTCAGGGAATGAAAGAAATTCTCTGTGTTCGGTAAAGGGTTAATCATAACGAGATGAGATATCCTCCGACTCTGATAAATGTTATGCAATAAAAAAAAGTTTAGCAGTAACAGCGTAATAACCACTTGAGGACTTTTAATTATCGTCGATGACGACGACAATTCTCGTTATCATCGACGATACTGGAAAACAAGAATATGGAAAATTTAAAGGCGATAGCCCATATTTATTTTTATTGTATTTTTTATTTCTTTTACGATTGTTTATGTATATCTTGAAGAAAGAGATAATAAAACAATTAAAGTCTTCTTGAAAATACAATAAAAATATTTAATTGAATATTTTTTATATATTATTATACAATTTATCAAATATTCTTAACATTTAAAATTAAATATTGCTTCTGATTTTTATAATGAGATAATATATATTATTTTAATAATGCTGATATCGATATTTTGTATTACCACATACCTTTTGTACTAGAATTATCTCCATGACAACGAGTAAAGTGCGTCGTTTCGTCGACACATCTCGTGAATCATAAAAAACCTACCGAAGTGGTCATACTCAAATTAAATAACTTTTGGTTTAAATAGAAAAAGAAAAATGGACGAAGAGACATCAGACACCGCACGAATCCTCTCACCCGAAGAGCATTACAAGCAGAGATATCCCAATACGGATCCAGCTAATTCTGTTATCCAATGGAAGGAAGTCACAGAGACAGCAACTATGGGTGAATCATTGAAAATTTTGGATCCAGAGGATCCACTGATGAAGCGATTTCAAAACGCCCTCAAGACTCATTTAACTCGCATTGATAGAAAATTATCAGAAGAAATTGCAGACCTTGTGAGTCGGTCAAATATTAATCGAATAAATAAATAGATTGATTAATTGAATGCATGGTTGTTTATAATTAATTAATTAATTAATTTGTTACTGTTTTAAGGAAAATGGAGCCAAGGATGCAAATAAACGGCGAGAGATCAAAGCGGCGGAGTTGTACAGAGCTCAGACCGAGATCGCGCGTCAGCAGGAAATCCTGGACAAGTATCAAAATAAATTGGCCCAACTGATGAAAATTCGTGAGGACAAGGAGGGCAGCTTGAGCGAAGTTAAAAAATTGAAGAAACAGGCAAAGGAGTATCTCGACCGGGAGAAACGTACCGCTCAAAAGTTTACACTCGGGATAGAGAGTCTGGGATCGATGAATCGTCGTTTGACCGAATGGGAGGAAGAGATAACGAGCCACTTGACCGTCTCGAAATTAATGTCCGAAAAAGACGCGACTGTTCACCGAGAACTATTGCGCCGGAAGCTACAAGAGGATTATATATTAGTGAAACTCATGGAGGAAGTCGCGAGACTCGAGCGCGAAATCAAAGACTGTAGAGAACAGCTTGCGATAAAGGATCAAGAGAGATTGGAAGTTCAACAAACGATTGCCGATGCCAATGCCGACTTGGACGAGCTGCAGGGCAAACAGAAGAAATTATTTGGCCAGTGGAATCTCGTTGTCGCCAGCATCACCCAGAGGGACAAAGTCAACGACGAGCTTGCCACAGAAAGAGCGTAATTTACAACAACAAAGAATCATTATACATCAAACTATAAGAAATAATTTTAAATATCAAACTACAATCGTAAAATAGTTTTGTCAAATATTCAGTAAACTTTTCAACTTAAACATTTTTTTATTTAACTTCACTGTGCAATTGAGAATTGTTCCAATCGTTGCACTGTACGCTAACGTATTCTCTTTGTTTTAGAAAAATTCGGGATACCTTTGCGACATTGGGATCGCAAATTGAGAAGCTCAAGAAAGACGCGAGCAAAGAGATGGAGAACAACGAGCGTTTGACTGCGGTACAGACGCGACTCGAAGACGATATACGTTATAATCACGGGTTAATCGTAAACGACAAAGAAAAGATTGAGCATTTAGAATGTCAGATAATGAAAATCGCGAAGCTATCGGAAGAAACGCAGAACGAATTCGACAACGCTTGTTGGGTAATTAACATCGAATCATTGATTTCATTAAACAACCATGAAACTGATTTTTCTCGCCGTTTTCAGGATTATAAGCGTTGCGTTGATGACGAGAAAGCCATCGATAAGGAATTGGAAAAGCTATCCAACAAAAAAAACGAGTTCGAGGATGCTATTCTCTCGAAACTCGAGAACAAAGTGATTCACGACAAAGCCGCGAGATCCTTGAACAAGACTCTGCGCGATGGTCGTGAAAAAATGCGGGAGGAAGAACTAGAAATGCTTCAATCGGAAAATTCTTATGGAAAGACCATTTTGGAGTTAGAAAAATTAAATTGTTTCATTGCTACCGAGAAGTACGATGTGGATGATTTAATAAAGATCAATACAGAACGAGAAAAGAAGTTGGATGCGATGCAGAACGAGCTGAAGAAGTGTGACTCTGTGATTGAGAAAAAGCAACAGAAAGTCGTCAGCTTGAACAAGAAAATCGAAGAGGTGCCCCTTTGATTCTCTTCAATAAAGATTTTTGAACTCTTTTTATGAATATTCTTAACGGATGCATATTGAAAATTTAGAAAATAGCGTCGTTAGCCGGTGGCGAAGAGATAAGCCCGCAGGATCTCAGGATAAAGGAATTGGAGAAGAACATTGACGAAACGGAATCGAATAATCGAAAATATCAGGAGCACTGGCTACGTCGGGAGGGTTACATGGTCACTTTGAGCGAACAACGCACAGCTCAGTTGCACGAGATCAATCTTCTCGAGAAGCAGATAACGATAATGGAGCAAAAGAACTTGAAACTCGAACACGTGATCGAGAAGCAACAAAAGGAGGACGAAGATATATGCAGGAGGGTCAAATTGCTTCAGCAAAAATTAGTCGCTGCGAACTCTCGTCTCGCCGTTCAGCGAGAAGTCCGCGACGATCTCGAGGACAAAAACTGTATAACTATGAGCGAATGCACAGAAACTCTTCGCGAAGCGGAGATCGAACTCTTGAAACTGCAGAATGATATAAAGCAGCTGATGGCGGATAAAGATGTACTCGAGGAGCAGCTGAGGGCGGCTCAGAGGGAATCCTTGTCCTGGGAAAAGAAAGTGCGTTAATTTTAATTAATAAAATTAATTGTTACGTTTAGATAATAATTTTTTTTTAATTTTAACTTTTGTAGGTTCGATTGGCCTCGGAAACCGCAAAGGAGTTGAAGGAGGAGCGTTGCGCGGGTGGTGACGTCGCAGCGATGAAGAGCGAAATTCACAAGATGGAAATACGTCTCTCGCATCTGCGAAAAGCTCAGGAGAAGATGATACGAGATATGGAATTTTGCGTAGCTCGAAGAGACGTTATTATGGACGGAGCCATGGCACGGGAAAAGAGAAATCCGAAAGGTCATCACAATCAGAGGGTCGTCTTCGAGAAGCGAATGAACGATCAGAAGTTGAAGATCAAACAGATGACGAGAGTGAGTTTTTGAAATGCACTCCTCAGACATTTCACTTATAAATATTTGTCTTTATTTTATTCAGGAGAGTAAACAGATGGAAACTCAAATATTGGAATTAGAAAGCCAACAAAAATCTTTGCTGGAACAACTTGACGAAAACCAGAAAATACTGAGAGCGTACGAGGACGCTATTCCCGACGTCGACAAGCAAATTGTCGAGGGCGAACTCATTAAATATCACGTGCGTAACACTAAAAATTCGTAATAAAAATTTTCCTAATAAGAATAATTCTTTGCGCGGTTAGCATTTATTCGAAATATCGAAACTCATTGTTGATGCCAATTTTCGGACTGAAAATTTAGTTTCATTCGATTTGACAGAATCTCGAGTGTTTGGTGCGCAAACAGCGAAAAGTGAAAATGCTGCAGGACGTGAAAGACGGTAAGTACAAGATGCTCTTCAAGTCTGAATTGTCGTTGAACGACGAGCTGCTGAAACAGCGAGCAGTGAGTGTCGATTTGAAAGATGCCATGGAGGAAACGCGACGGGATTTTCCACTGCTGAAGGACGACATTCGCAAAATAATCTTAAGCATGGAGGCTTCTTGATAATCGTTAATCATGAAAATCATGGTTTTACCATCTTTATCCTTTGCTAAATGCAAAACACGAATCGATTATTTTAAGTAACTATCGAAACTAGATTATTTAACTTCAATAGTTGTTTTGAAAGTCTAATCAGATATTGGAAATATACAAACGCATGAACCTTTACAATTTACGTATATTTAATAAATGCATCATCAGAGCCATCTGACAATGTGATAATTTTTCTTTCCTACTCTGATGATTGTCAAATTATTCGGAAGTATGTGAATGTTCTGCCCGATAACTTCACTCGGGTTGACAATTTTTTGGTGATTAATGTGAAAACCTCCGACGGGAATAATTCGCAAAGCGTCGTGATCGGTTCTGAACGCTTGTATCTTCATCGCCAGATCGTGAACGGTCAATCCTGGTTCCAGCAGCATTTCCGTCACCTTTGCTCCCTCGAATGTCTGTACGACTTCGTCGGCGCTCATTTTTGACAGATTTTCGATCGAATTATCATACAGAACCGTCGAAGCGAGTTTGGCAGCGTGTAATCCATCCTCTAAACAAAAAAATGTAACGTTAAGTTTATTAATCGACGTTTAAAAATTTGAACCAGCTGGATTTTTACTGCAAAACGTACTCTTTCGGGTTGAGCAGACCTCAGTGTGTGGTACCGAAGGCATAAGAAATTCTTTTTGTACGTTTTACAATACAATTTTTTTCGAAATTCCGATCTTACCTCCGTGAACGAGGAGAGTCACGTTCTCGGCTAATTCTCGCTGAGCCTCTCGTCTCTCCGGCTGTTTCAAGTGAGCCCTCATGATCTCGTCGATTCTTCCAAGCGGCAAGAACGTAAAGAGCTTCAGATAATTTTCCACTTCGGAGTCTTTGGATCTTACAAAAAATTGGTAAAGCTGAAAACTCGATGATTTCTTCGGTGATAGCCACACCGCGTTGCTAACCGATTTCCCGAATTTTTTGCCTCCTTCCGCGGTTACGAGGGGCAAAGTGAGAGCATAGACTTTTTTATTGGTGAGTTTACCGATGAGATCATAGCCCGACATCATGTTTCCCATCTGATCATTACCGCCGATTTGAAACTGGCAATTGTGTGTTTTTAGCAGATAGAGCCAGTCGTACGCTTGAAATATTTGATAACTGAATTCAGCGAAGCTCATGCCGCCCTCGGAATTTAAACGCGACTGTACTGACGATCTTCCCGTCATTACTCCAAGCCTGAAGTGCTTTCCGACACCTCTTATGAATTCTATTATGTTCACATTGTTGTACCACTCCAAATTGTTGACGATTTTCAGGGGTTTCAGTCGGTCCTTCTGATCAGTCCAAAAGTACTTCTCGTGATTTTTAAAGATCGTTTTTATATTCCCACTGATGCTCTGCAGATTCTCTTTTGCCACAAGATTGTCGAGATCCGCGCGCTCCGCTGTTCTGTGGCTTGGGTCGCCGATAAGGCCCGTCGCGCCGCCCAACAATGCTATCACCTCGTGACCCGCTCTCTGCCAGTGCAACAGATTCATCAGCACCAACAGATTACCAATATGCAAACTGTCCGCCGTGGGATCGAAACCGGCGTAAACGCTTTGTGGTTTTGTCACCAAAAGTTGAGTTATTTCATTTCTGTGAATGTTAAAAATAATAATTAAAAAAGCTCTTAAGCTCCGAAAATTTGAATAACAATGATAAATTCAAGGGCTTCATCAATTATGAAAGAGCATAAAATTAACAAATCAATTTTATTTAAATATCTTGCTGTACATTTCGGAGTAACAAATACCGTATAAGAAGTTTATCAGAATTATATCGTAAACTGTTCCGCGTGGCAACGATACTTTTATAAGAGTGTATTCAGCAAACAGCATGATCTTTTTGTAAGTTGATTAAATATCGCCAACTGTAAAAAAGGCCCAAAAATCTTATTCAAAAGCTATCGATCTATCTGTCTATCGTTAAGCTGTACACGGCCATCGACTAGAATATCAAGCTCATGTACAAAAAAAAAGAATGTTGCAACTTACGCACTGGTAACGGGAAATATGTCTTGAAACATGCCTCTCTCGTGTAGTTTTAAAACATTTCTGTTCGAGTATAGTCTCCGTTCGTTTTTTAAAACTAATCTGCCGGCTGCACTTAACCTCAAAAAATACTTAATGTTCATTGCACTGAGATGACGAAACAACCGTACCATGTCACCGGATTATCATTTATCATTCAGCAATTTGTATTTCAC
This sequence comes from Cylloceria caligata, assembly GCA_963942595.1. Classification (NCBI taxonomy): domain Eukaryota; kingdom Metazoa; phylum Arthropoda; class Insecta; order Hymenoptera; family Ichneumonidae; genus Cylloceria; species Cylloceria caligata. Next base: position 70,445,693 of record OZ012707.1, read on the forward strand.
TATCTCTGTTGATGGTACCTGTCTCCCGGGTAATTATTAACGTTAAAGAGGAGAATAATTGATGAGAGATGCTTCTGTTGCAAACACATGAGAGATTCTGCGACGCGTGCTTACCGGCTGAAGATTAAAGTTAATACCGACGCCTCACCTCGAGAAAATTCTCTTTCAAATTAATTTTTTTTGTATAGAAACATCATTAAAGTGGGGCTCATTGCGTCATTATGGAACGAAATAAGCCCAAGAAAAATATCTCTGTCTCTGTCGGAATTACCGGTCGCTACATCGCATATCAGTCGATAACGGACATTTGAATTTCTTAAATAACTACTCTTCGATCGTACGACCAAAAGAGAATACCGCACGCTCGGTAATCTACTTCTGGTCTTGATCTTGATAATATTTTCCTTGCCACATACTTACCACGAGATCGAAATTTTCAAAAAGTTATTCATTGTCCGTCCGACATTCGGGTATACGAAACTTTTTGGAAATTGTCATCTTGTGCTACTTGGATATATTTTTTAAATTCCCTACGTTGGATATAAGGATACATGGACATAGAAAATGACTAGATCATTGCTTGGATCACGTTCATCACGATCTTCTTATCTAGGGCTAGAATTTGATTTTGGGCTTGAGCGAACAGAGCTTTTACGCCAATGAGTGAAACAGAGCGAGAAATCGCATCTCTTCCTTTCGCTCTCACTCATCGAAAACACTGTACAAAAGTGCTCCTTTAATTAAAATCAGATTTTTTCGAGGGTTAGGTTAATCCAAGCTGCATTAAAACTTCGTCTGCTCGAGTATCAACATGGAACAGCCCGATACCGATCATAACTAACATCGACACAAACGAATAATACCAAAGTGTTTATTATGTCGCATCTCTGCCCGGTTTTCATACGATTGCGTGATTCCTAGCGATAAAAGACACAAAAGTCTAATCGCAATGGCTAAATCGAAAAATTATAAGCAAAGGACGACCGATTTTGATCTGGATCTGTCACTCGAGCTACAGCAGGAATACTATCCCGTGGGAATAACGGAAAATGCTGTCTTTCCAGATCACGTAAGGATTCGCAGCATCGTTAATTTTGATTCCCAGTTTTTAGATTATTCTATAAACGTGTACAAATATTGCAGAAAAATAAAGAAAACTATCAACCGAGAACGTTGATAGACCAGACGTTGGAGGTCATCGATCCGACGCCGAATATTTACACGCTTTTCATGCAGTTCAACGCAAGATTTTTTTCCAACAAACTGCTCTCCGTCCAGGTTAAATGGAGCAAGCGAATGACTTCGTAAGTTGCTGGGAAACATTACAAAAGTTATTCTCAACTTGAGAGAATGTTGTTCAAGGTTTGTCATCTGTAAACACTGTTTATGTTGAATTATTGTTTATTCAGATGCGCAGGCGTTTGCAGTTTTCATCCACGAAGCCGAGAATGTATTATTACGCTGAGCGCGCCGCTGCTAAAGCTCCGGCCGCGCAAAGACTTGGTGGAAACCCTGCTCGTACGTAACTCTTGTTACTTGTTACTCGAATATCCTCAAAGCAACTAGGAATGGTTTTTAGTTTCTTTTTGCTGTTGCAGCATGAAATGATTCATGGATATCTCTTTATGACTAACAACAATCGAGACAGAGACGGCCATGGACCAGAATTCTGCAAGCATATGGATAGAATTAACAAAGAAGCCGGCACTCGTATAACCGTAAGTTAAACTCACAACTGTAAAATACTTACTGGCATCGTCTTTAATTTATTTTTGTTTATAGTTCAAGGATAGATTGTATTGATCAAGACATTGTGTCACTCCCTCGGTCGATGATGAAAACTGTAGTGCGAATTCCTTCCATGATTGATCTTTCGGATAAAAGATGAGAACGATGAACGGCTTCTTACAGTTCACCTTTGTCGTCTTTGATCCAAAACCTTAATCATGGGGGAAAAATCCACGATGGGAAATAGACAAGAGAGATTGACAACGTGTAGCAAATTAGCTTAAATTGTAATAGTCAACTTATCTTTGATTATAGTTTAAAGATAAATTGTTAAATAAATTGTACAACATTGTTGTAAAATCGCTAATTAAACGCCTATTTGCCGTAGATCTATCACAGTTTTCACGACGAGGTAAAGCTCTACCAGCAGCACTGGTGGAGATGCAACGGTCCTTGTCAGAAACGACATCCATACTTTGGTATGGTTCGTCGAGCGATGAACAGAGCGCCGGGTCCCTCGGATTTCTGGTGGAAGTCTCACCAACAAAATTGCGGCGGTGAGTTCATTAAAGTTAAAGAACCGGAGAAGACTAACGAAAAATCAAAAAGCCAGAAGTCCGGAGACACGAAGACAAAGCCGATTAATTCGTCAAAGGGAAAGAATACCAAAAGTTTGAACGATTTTTTCACGCAGCCAACGATTAATCCATCTACAGATGTTAAAAATTACAATCCTCCGAAAAACGTTACGTCAAACATTCCTAAAGCTACTCCAGCTGGTCTGGTGAAGCTCGGTACCTTCACCAACAACGTTCACGGCTGGGGCACAGGAGGACCTGGCTCTTCTTCCGGAAAATCCCCACATTTCTCGAAAAACAATCCCACCAGCGTCATCGGTAATCCGACTCGTGCTCTAAATTTTGGTGGTACAGTCGGAGGCGTTGGAACAGGCCGTAGCAATCTCTTGGATAAATTTTCCTCACCCATGGCTGTTCCTGGCAGTCGACCTCTCAAAAAACCCGCTTCGATAATTGTTCTCGACAGGCAACCGATAAAAAAATCCAAAATCGATGGATCGACGAGCAACGGCAGTGAGATGCTAAACATAATCACTTGTCGAGTTGAACAGGTCTACAATTGTCCTGTCTGCAAAGCGGCGATGCTTCAAAGTCGTTTAAACGATCATCTCGATGTATGCTTGTTGGATGAGAGCAAAAACAGTAATAACGCTACTCCAACTGCTTTTAATACAAACAAGAAAGAAGAAAATTCTGTAATTGAAATTACCAGTAGTCCAGAAACGCCTGAATTACCTCGCGAAGCTCGAACGTTGCCGGCAATTACACCGAAGCGCCAATCTAACTTGGACGGATTCATCGAGTCACCGAAAAAAAAATCTACGAAGCATGTCACTTGTCCTGTCTGCAACAAGTCGTTCGAGATAAGTCTATTGAACGAACATCTTGATAACTGCCTGACTGTATCTATGAATGAAGAAAATATAACGAAAAATAGATCGAAGAAGCTAAATCCTTCGGCAGGACCGAGCTGGAGGACAAAGTCGGAAAACTTTGTAGATTTAACGGACAAACGGGCTGCTTCTATGGAGTCCTATGTGTGCCTTGTGTGCAACGTCAGGATAAACGGTGAAATCGCACTGAATGATCATCTCGACGAGTGCGTTCAAGCTATATTCAACGACAATACGATCGACGACGAATACAACAATTCCTTCGACTCCTCGTCGCCGAAGACCCCGGTAGAAAACGATAAGTTTCCTTGTCCCATTTGCATGGAATCGATACCCGAGATAAGTATGAATCAGCACTTGGACACTTGTCTTTCCAGCGAGCAATGGGACTGAAATTATTTGATCTTTTCTTATGTCTTGTAAAGTATTATTATTTATTTATTTTTTCTTAGTAATTTATGGAATATTACAATGTTTACTATAAAAAAAGTATATTTTTCGTTGATCAACAAGACAAACAAACAGGTTGAGTTCTGTTAAAATCGATATTTGCAATTGAAAAAAAACGCGCACATATTTTTTTTTTTGCCTTTCGGGTTAAAGATAAGTCTGAAGTAGTTTTGTACTAAAATGTTTATATATATGTATCTATACTCTCACGCAAATTTCCGCCATTGTCGAAATATAATAAGATGTAAAGAAAACGGATTCCTCGGTAACAAGAACATTTTTATTTGAAATTAAGAATCGAGCGCCATTGCAATTGACCGTTTTTTTTTTTTTTTTGGTAGATTAAAATATTTCAAGAGTAAAAGTTGCAGCAGAGTTAAATAAAACTAAGTCATTTGCCTCACGCATTGTACAGAGGAATTCTTCTCCGATCTCTATCTCTAATTAACTTAACAAAATAGATTATTTCAAGGATCGACCGATCGCAAGGTCGAATTAAGAAAGAAACTAAACGATCTTTTCGTAAGCCTTTGCTGCATCGACGCTCTCGGCTGTGCAGACACCGCAGGTGAATTCTTTCATGTAGTTCGGGAAAGATACGAGTACTTGCGTCTCGGTCACGTGTACAAAGATTAAGAAGTTGCTGAAGAAGAGATGAACCGATTTGTCGTCCAGCCGGATCCTGCAATTTTTTCATTTTATTTATTTATATTTGATTCCTCTTTAAGGAAGAGCCCCCCCCCAATAACAACCCTGATTGCACACACAACCGACGTACACTCCTTTCAACAAAGTCTGGTGTTCTTACAGGAAATCACTCGCCTAAAATGATTTCCCGATGAACGATTCAATGCGCCAATCAGCGTACTGCTAAGCGGTCACCCGTCTGAGTAATGGCACTATGATATACTGCTTTACTCGGGGGACCTCCGAAGCCGCACGCCAACTGTGTATCTACCGCTGTCGGTTATATGATTGATTAATGGGGGGGGGGGGGGGGGGCTAAAAATTTAAATTAAAAAGTTAATTCCCCCACGATCGAAGGTTCGTAACGGTGTTCTAATCATGTAAAAAAATCTCTAGATCCGAATATAAAAAAAATGTAGGAGTTCTCTTTTAAAAAATATAAAATAATGTTGAAAAAAATTGAACTACAATATTTTATAGCGCTTTTCATTTTAAAACCTGAATCCATGTTTTAAGATGCAAAGATATAGAAGATATCCCCTGTTAGATATGCCCCGAGTGCATACCTAACTCTCTTGCTGGCATTCAGAATACTAAACACGGTGGCTGCACCAGTGGAAAGTGCTGAGAATATTTGATTGAGAGGATTTTTTTACAACGTTACGATCAGCCAATTGTCGTGGGATTAGTTGTTCCAATAAAAGACTTTTGTCAATTGAAATCTGTAGACCTTTCCCGTAAAATCCTAGAGACTGTATAATCGTGAATTTAATTTACTTCTTGGTGCCAATCGCGTTCCACTCGAAGTTCCGTTCGATTGACACTTTTTCCGTAAAATTGTATACGGTTCCGCCGTATTTGTCAGGTACGATTTTTACACTGCCCGTATCGTCGTCCGTAAGCAGTATCACGCCGTCTCCTGTGCTTATAGCTCTCAGTGCGAATCTTGGATTATTGTCGTAACAATGAGCGAGGACTAAAAATTCGCGATCCGTGATCAGAGGAAACGAAACATTGTTGGCCGATGTACCAATGGTGGACGATAGAGAGCAGACACCTAAAAAATGTACAAACAATTACGTCAAATGAAATTTAATCGTAATCCATATTTATTCTTTCATTTTTTTTTCAAGGCTTAGCTTTGGTAAATCTTACACTTTACTCAAATTTGGAGAACTTCAGACAGAAAACGATATTAAGCATAACTTTATAAAGCTTCTTCTTCTTTTAAGTTCGTTTTGTATTAAAAAAAAAGGATGATAACTAGAAAATTTTTGATTAAAACAAACGTGCACTGACATCGTCGCTTCGAAATGAGTCCGGAAAGACCTCTGTATCATAATTTCCAAACAATTTATCAATTTTTCTAATACCCAGTCATATCAATTCCGTGAAAGATTTCTAATTTAAAAAAAATTAATTAAAACACTGACTGAATATCGAGCGAAGTAGTGGATTGCCGATGAATTTGTGGAGCCTCGTTCGCACGAGGAATTTATCGATAAAGCTTGGATCGTAGCGAAGGGCCAGTTGATCTCTGTTGAGTTGAATCTGCGCCACGTTGGATTCCTTTGAAAAGGTGACTCCGATAACGAATTGATTCAAATCCAACGACATGCTACTGTTGCCTCCCAGTATGTCGTACATGGCTTGCAATCTCCAGATAAAAGTTTTCAATGTTTCCGGCAACTGTAATGCAGCATTTTTATCATAAAAATTGAAGAGAATAAATTGCAGAATCGAGAATAGAAAATAAATTACGTATTTTCTCTTACGTTTTCCGTTTTAACGAACATCCGATACTTTCGCAAAGTCGACAATTCACTCGATGTTTCGTAGCAAGCCAAGGTGTAGCGAATAAAGTTTTTTTCCTTTGCATCTTCTCGACATTGCTCGTACGGCCATTTGTTTCGATAGCTCTCTTCCACCTGACTCTGTGTAACTTCGCCAACAATATTTAACAGAATCGACGAACCACTGCACTTTCCTTTGGCCGAGTCTCCCAGGCCCCAAATAATGTTCAGCTTTAAGGAGGCAGAGGCACTGGGTTTTGTACTCAAGAAATCCCACGCCCAGGGAGTATCTCTCTCTGCCTCGAAGCAAACCTGTATTTATTATTATTGTTTAATAACCAATTCGAGAAAAAAAAAAAAAAAAAAAAAAAAAAAACCCGTTAAATATTTAATTATTTCGAAATTTTACTTTTACAACTTTCTCGCCAGGCACCGTTTTGCTGGCTTTGATCTTCAACGTGTCCGATACCAAACTCGTGGAATCGTAATATGCCGCCAAGTCCCACTGTTGCAGAATTTTTAAGGAGCCAAATTCACTTCGAATCAGAGCAAGCACGTGATACTTGCCGTTCTTTGCGTACTCCAGTTTTACCTGAAAAAAATTACAGAGTCGTTAATTCGGGACTAAAAAGATAAACGTTGAATTAACAAAAAAAATTACATACCTCGGAAGGTCGTACGCTCGTAGGTTCAACGTAAATCGAAAATCCACAACTGCCTTTAGGGGGTACGTAAGTAAATAAATCGATGAAGTGAACGATGAGTAACGGTAGACGAGCGGTTGGCCAACTTCTGTCATTTGTAATTCACGTTATTCTGTTTTTCTAAATCTATATTTTGCACATTTTTATTTTGTTACGACACTTACTCGTAATTGCTTCTGTGGGAGGACAATACGTCGCTCAAATAACTTTCCTGATCGACGTAACCTTCGCAATCGTAAACTTTAACGCGAAGTTGTCCACCCAGTTCGGGTACCACGGCCTCGAAGATCGATGTATCCTGGGGAAATCATTCAAACCTTCGTTTAAACATTTCTCACGGTGTAATTAATTTTTCGTCAAAGATATTTTTAAACAAATATTAACCTTCGTTAAATTTTCTTGTGATTTTTTTACGGTGTACAGAGTGGTACATTCGGGGCAGATCATTTCCAATTTTTTTTCTACCTTCAGTCCTCTGATAGACGTTGCAGTTCGTACATTGGCTGTTATTCCAGTTCTCAGATATTCTGCAAAGTAAAATCCATAGCAATTTCTTTATTAACCGAATCATGCCATAAAGATTCCCCCCTTAGGGAGTGATTCACCGATTTCAGGAGAAAAAAAAAGTTTTTTTCTCTCTTTATCGGTAACACGCGATTGATCGTTCTTAACGGTATCCCGATAATGTAAGAAAATCCTCAGATTCGACTTGTACAATTGTTTATTGAACCAGGAGAATTTCTTACATAATCGCAACACAGATGGAAACGATCAATCGCGTGTTACAATCGATTGATCGCAACGGTATTTCGATGATGTAAAAAAATCCTCAGATTCGACTTGTACAATTGTTTATTGAACCTGTGAATTTTTTTACATCATCGGAACACCGTTACGAACAATTGATTGTACAAGTTTTTTCATACGATTTTGTTTTACCTATAATAAAAATAAAAATATAAAAAAGAGAAGAGAAAGAGAGGAAGTTGATAAAGAAACAATAAAACGAAATCGGTGAATAACCCCGATTCAGGCTAATTATGAATTTTGTGCATTAAACTGTTATAAATTGATTGTACAATTTTTGTTTCCACCGCTCGTACGTACGTTTGTTCTTGTTCGACCCAGCAGTAGCGCTTATCACTGCTGGGTATGTACCTTTTGCTTAGATGAGCAGTTCTGCGCTGATGAGCGGGACGCGATACACGTTGCGCCCCGCTAATCATTCGCTATCTTCTTTTTTTCATGATATTGTTACGTTGTCGCGAGTCCACTACTTTTCTCGTAGTTTAAAATCAATTCTACTCCGTGCGTCGACCAGTATGATCGACCACGTACACAAATATCATTTTGCTTATATAATTTACTTAAACGATTGGCAAGTGTTTTGTATATTCGTTGCTTTGGTTCATTTTAAACCATTTAAATTTCTTATTGTTGTGATGTTTCAGTGTAAAAATTAATATTAAACTCTCCATCACCGGATCGTGCTCCGATCCCTAGCTCGCACATTCTGGTTTAAACCGGAGATTAATATAAATTATCTCTAGTTCCGTTTTCTTTTTTAAATAATATAATCCAGGACGCAACGACCCCCCTTAAAATTAACGTTTTAATTTACCAGTCGGCGTGTTGTACAATAGAAAGAACCTTTCTAGCAGTCCAATCGTCACGTTTATCGGCATATATCCGTGAATCGATTGCGCTCGTTCAGCAGCGTGCCAAACATCGATAAGAGGATTGTAAGTTTCAACGACTTCTCTGCCGTGAATAACTGTGCTGCAAAAATGAATGGATTAATGAAGATGGCCAACCGGTAACCGCATATACCCCAAAGATATTTAGTGCATTAATGTATTGTTAAAATCCATAATTATTTTACTATCACGCGTACCGTAGTATAACGTGATTACTGCGACCGTTCCACTGACGAGTAAAGTTGCCTCTCATCGAAAAGAGAGAAGTAGCGGTTGCTGCGAGCCGGGCGTTCGTTCCAAGATCGGTAATTTGCACGGATTCCATTATAAGCGGTATATTGATACGTTGCTGGTTGACATGGAATTCCATGTTCTGATAGATGTGGTATAAACTCTCGGGAAAGGACAAAAGATCTGTAGAATGAAAAAGATAAAATAAAATATATCTGATTAAATATTAATCCACGCTTTAGACGATTGAAAAATTTCTCCACGTGGAAACTAAAAAAAACTAAAAGCACAATAAACAGAAAAATTAACCATTTTCGGAGATAACTTTTTATAAAATTACATCTTATGCCCGCCTCGATCCTCGTTTGATTAAAGTGCAAACACAAAACTGCTTTTTGTTGAACTCGTGCAATTATTTCCAAATGAACTTCGCCACTCGGTTTCTCATCCAATTTAAAATTCTTTAATATATCTTTGATCCTTGATGGGCTTTCCATATAGGACGACAGAGAATTTACCAGTCCTTCTGCTTTCACGTACAGCTACGAGTAATAAAATATGTAAATAATATGAAATGTAATTTAAAAATTCATTTATAAGATAATTATATCAGTAGCTCACGGAAACATGATTGAGATTTGTACCACTCCCATGACTGTTCAACGTTATTTGAAAAACTTCGGGAAAATTAGTCCGAGGATTTGCAATTATGACAGCCTGTACCATTGTACCAAAGTGTCGTTTGGTATCTTGATAGTCGAAGAGATAGTTGCCGGTAACTATGTTCTCCTTTGGCTTCCGCAGCACTCGGGTAAATTGAGCAGCGACACCGCCTCTAAAATTCGATACCAAACTTTAAATACTGTTTCACAATTTATAACTCGATAATATTTTTCTCAAATTATAACTTTTACAGGTAATTACGTTGGCTATAAAGAATAAAGTTTGAACCATTTGCGTCTTTAATCAAACAAGAAAAACTTGTCTTATCTTTACGTCCGAACTAATTATGAATGTAATACACGGCGCCTCGTTTTTCTTACGCGTTTTTATTTGTTGATGTTTGTTTTCATTGTTTTAATCATCATCTATTGTAACCTGACTGTTTAAATATATATTGCGATGTTAATTATGTGTTAAAACTATCTGTGCGAATAATATTTATATTAAACTCCCAATCACCGGACCGTGCTCCGAACCCTAGCCAATACATTTTAACTTATAACGGAGATTCATATTAATTATTTCTAGTTGCGTCGTCTTTTGTGAATTATAAAATGCATGATACTTACAGATGTTTGTAGCAAGGAAAATTTGTTCTTCCCATAGATTTCAGGGTCGAGTAAAAGAAATTGTAGAGATGTCGATCCGGTTCGGTGTGCATGTACCAATAGAGCGATATCATTCGATTCGCCGAAGGAGTTGAGACCATCAGAAGTGTCAAAGCGGCGATTCTGAGCTCCAAATGTTCCGTACGATTGACAAAAATCGGCCAGTATACCGGGTATATCTAAAAAGAAAATAAAAAAATATATATTTTTTCCATAAATGAAAACGTTGATGCGTCGACAACATTAGAAATCGTAGTTTGATTTACCACGTCGGGTCTCAAAGGAGCTGTCGGTATCGATGCCCAAGCAGCTAGGACTCGCAAATGTCTCGATTCCACGCTGTTTCCACTTGCGATCGGTTCCAAAAACTCGACGACTCTTCCGAGCTGTATGTTGGAAAGACCCTCGAGCCAAACCATCTTTTTATCATAATCAGGAGCTTCTGCAACACACAGAAAATATATACATTTCACCATAAACCTTTGATTCAATGAATTTATTTATTTTATCATAATTTACCTGTGAATTTGTCCAAGTAGAGACGTACATAGTCGTCCAAAATTTCATACGAGCAATAGGACAAACATGTTTTATATATAAAAGTTCCAAAAGCAAGAACTCCGGTGTTTCGTACTTCGAGAGATATTTTATCAGGCATATCGACAAGGGATCGCAAGCTGGCTAACAGATCAACGTCCGGTTTTCTTATGTGAAACGGAAGATACGTCAAAAGCTGCATCGCAGTTATATCCGAAACTTTCTTCCGGAGTATCAGATCTAGAACGAACAACGCAGCGTGTTTCGTTCCCACTTGCGGCAATGTCTCGAGAAACATATTCCTTCATGAAAAATCAAATAGCTACAATAACGAATATAATTTTTCTTCATCGATAAACCATTCGTTATCTTCACCTTATTGTTTCTTGCTTGTAACTCGTTCCAGCCATTTTGTTATAAGTCGTTTCCAAATCCGCCTGATCAAGCATTCCGAGATAATGAAGAAGAACCGAAATGGTCGTATTGTGAAGATTATTTATCTCAGTATCCAGGCCAGGATTCTCAAGTCGTTGGCTCAAGCGATCCAGCAGTTTTGATATCTGCAATATCAAACTCGTTGAATATCTCTCTAATATACTTGTACAATCGGTACAAAATGTATTACTTACCGAAGAGAAAATAGCTTCTTTACGAAAAGCATTTGTTCCCTGTGACAAACCATCTTCGGGAAGCTCATGCTGAATGCCAATATCGATGAATCGACTTTCAGGGATCTCATCCTTTGTATCTTGGATGGAAATCAACTCGATAAACTGCCTGGGAAACATAATAATATAATAAAATAAACAAAATTCGACAAACGATAAATATCATTTGTGAATTACTCGTTACCGAGTAAAAATAAATTGCGCTTCTCCGAGACTTTGGAACGGTTGGATGTAAATTCCACCGGTGGCATTTACACAGACGATTGTACTGTCGTTACCGTCTCGTTTAACTTTGTACATCCTTTCACTGGATTTTATTATGGGATTCTAAGAAAAAAAAAAATTATTTAAATTAATTAATTAATTGTTTCAACGGTTGGCGCAATTTTCTTTATGTAAAATATTGAAATACTTCGTCGTCGTTTGGACACTGTATACGAGGTACGTTGGTCCAGGTCCAGTGTGGATACCCCACGCACGTTCGAGGATCAGAAAATTTTCTAACCCACTTTTCATCCTCGGATTCGGGAGTTACGACGTATTCGATGGTACACCGACCGTAATGATTTATCTGAAGAAAAAACAAAACGTGTGGGTGGACTTCTTAAATTATGTTTTCAAGACGACGCAAAGAGTTTAAAAAAATGATTTTTAAGCTAAAGAAATTACCTCGGTGGAATGAAAGGCAACTTGGCTCTTCAAATTAGTTAGATCGAGCTGCAAAATACCTGCGATACTGCGTTTGATATTCGTTGCCCAGAGAGCCTCGGTTACGACGCTAATATTCGTCACGAGACCAGCATCGTACTTGACTCTAAATGGTTTCAAAAGTTCTTGAATTTGTTCGCTGTCGTGCAAGCTTTCGTCACGCTTTTCGTAACGGCCGTTCCACAAAAAACTCTTGAGAGATTGTAGCTAAAAGTATTAACAATTAATATTATTTATAATTCTAAAATAAATTGCTTAAAATATTTGTAGCTTTCTCACTTGAAGAAACGCAGCGTTGTCTTCGGCTCGTATCTTCAATTGCCCGATAATACCGAAGGAGGATGCTGCTTTGGAGGGTAACAAAACCCCCGAATTCGATTCCGCATAATACGAATAAATGTATTCTTTTCCGGGCTTGAACAAATGTTCGGCAGATCCAGAACTGCATAATAAAATCAACAGGAAAGCTAATCGGCGAAACGATGTAGCTTCATCGTATACAGCATCTGCAAAGAAAAATACGGAATATTATAACAATTTTTCGTTACTTATCGTCGACGCGATACAAATTATTTAATCAACGACTGAAATTTTAATGTTTATATGGAATCGAGTTGAAATATTTAATTAAAAAATGTGTTTTATACCTTCGAAGCTCATCTTGCAGCACAGTTCCAATGCTGAAAGCCGACTGAGTTCATAGAAGTCAAGAGATGACCCTTACAGCTCCTATCTTAGCGACGAACGTGTACACAAACTCACTCTCGTATTAGTTTGAATTATCCCATCGTGAGATTATCCTCAATCTCATCGCGTTCTCTTTCTACCACCGTCTATCCGTTCCCCGTTGTATCAGGAGGCCCAGCAATGATATTCGTGGTACTTTCACGCTGTACGAAGATATAAATCGGAGTGGTTCATTCAACGACTCGTTGAGCTTGTTATTTTTGGCTCTGGAGAATTTATAATTATAACATCAATCTGAGACTTTGTCGTCGTGATACACGAATCAATGAACGTTGCGCTGATCCACCAGTGTAAGCGATAGCCCACCGGAGCATGTATGGAACAAGAATTTGGTAGAAAAAAGCGCGCAGATAAGGTGACCCGTGACTCCTACTATGTTTCAAGATAATGAGTATATTTAGAAAGTGTTCAAACACTCTTAATTTTGTAATCAGTCTGCTGGATAGTGCGCTACCGAGCGAACAAGGATCTAGGAAAATAATTATAGAAACAACGGCAATTGTTACATTAAAGATATTTCCTGTTATTTTTTTTTTTTCAGCTTCGTATTTATTCCTTAAGCTCCCATCGTTATTATATATACAAGAATTGATCGTGAAAATTATTTCATAATTTATGACAACAAAAGGCTCACGGAGGTGCGTCACTATACAAAACGATTTTATGTTGTTTTATCTTTTTTAAATTCTCGGTAACGTTTCTTACGCGAATAAATTCTAATCGACGTTCGATAATTATGCGTCGCATGTACAAAGCTCTTACAAGAAAAATATAAAACTACAGCTCGTCTTTGTAATCGCATTGCATTGGCCAAGCAATAATATAAACTATGTGTACTTTTTTAAATGTTTAAAAAATTTATTTAAGTTACGAGTGAACGGATTACAAAGGCTTGATTATTTTGAGGATGGATTTGGAATACTCCCAGGCTTCGCTGTAACATAAATCGAGCAATTAGATATGTTTATTTATTTTTTTTTGTCATATTATAGTGAAAATCGAGAACGTACTTGTGGGCTGGATTTGCTTGATCCAACTGTTCACTCAGCTGCGATATGAGAGTTGCAAACATTTTTAAGTGCTCGATCGTTTCTCCGTGGAGCCAGGCACGTGGTAATGTGCTCATTATCTGCAATCAGTCGAATACACCGTTACTACATCTTTTTCCAAGGAAATTGTCTTTAAAATATTTTTTTAAACAAGAAACGCACCATATTCGCTTTCGTGAGGGCGTCGATAGGCGACGAGACTCGTAAACCAGCTAAAAGATAGCGATTCAGCAATGATCCGAGAGCCAAATTCTTCAATTGAGTGTCTCCTAACAAACCCTGCCAGCTAAGCAAATTACGCAACAATTTTACCGCCATTGCGAACTGTCTTTGAAAAAATTGGTGTCTCGTGTCCAAAACTCTGTAAAAGAAAATTAAATCATTAATTATCGAACAACATTTAAGACGCTGATGCTGCGATCCGTCTCCGAGTCCTTTTTTGTTATTCGTTAAGCGGGACCGAAGGTGGCTGTACATCGATTGCAGCGAAAAACCATTTTTTTTCTTTCTTTCTTTAAGATAAACAATCATATAAATCATTTCTTACGATCGATTGTTTGTATCGGTCTTCCGTTCATAAAAATAAATCTCCAGATTTAAATATTATAAATTGGAGTTGCATTTGTTTTAACTCATAAGCGAGGCGCCGGTAACCGGAGACCGACAGTGGACTTTTTGCTTATGCGGCGCCGGTTCCGAGGAACCGACGATACAGAGGGATCGTCGGCCAGCGGTTCGGAACCGCCTGAACGGAAAAGATAGAAAAATCAGCGCCACGCTCAACGTGTTAATAGAAAATAATGTTGACAAAAATGGAACTACAACTTTCTATAATCGGATTTGGAGATTTTTTGACATAATATTTTATGCTTTTTTCTAACGATACATTTTTTTTATACTGGAATCGTCGATATTTTATCGAATTTAAATAGCTTACTGTTTCGGGAAAATCGGAATAAACACGTCGTTCTCGACCGCTGATTTAATTTTGCCCAAAATAGTGTTAAACAGCTTCTCCAGTATCTTACTGGTATCGTTGAGATTCGGATAGTCCCTTATGAGCCTACTGACAGTGCCAACCAGGCGTAAAGTTTGCGAGGTAGACATCGGATCCCAAATTTTCTCAACGATTGCTATAATAATAATATAATTTTTATTTAACAAGATTTTCATTATTTTTTAGAAAATTAAGACCGAAGTTTAGCGAATACTTACACGTGAGTTTGGGAATTATGATTTTTTCTATCGCAAAAGGTATGAGCTTGACGTCGGGGTCTCGTTTTAGCGAAGTTTCCGTCTCTTTCTGATCCAACGCGTACAGAAGTAGCGCGTTGTACCACTTCGTCCTCTCCAAATCCGCGCTTTCCTACAAGAAAAAACATTTTAATTGTAATCATTCAATTTTAAGAATTTAATTGTTCTTTATCTTTATCCGAAGTTGTAACTTACCATTATGGGATTCCATGTAATTAGTTGGAGCCTGACGATCGGCGCGATTGTCTTCGGTATGCAGAGCGAAACGTAAGCCTCCTTATAAGCTTCCATGTCTATTTCCCTCCAGGATTCGAGCTTCACGAGGATTCCTCTTACCGTGCAAAAGTCGTCCACTACATCGGAAAATATGTCTTTGCTGTCGTTATCGATTTCCTCTGTAACATATTAACGGATTGCATTGCACTGCACTTTGCAAATTTGTTTAAGACAATGTACTACACATTGTCTATCTTCCTCAGACAGTGATATACGCGCGAAAGAGATAACAGACGAGAACGTCGCCCTGCAATATTGTTAGACGGAGGGTCATGTTTTCGGCTTTTATCCGACAGATTAATCGTGACAAAGAAATTTAGATTACAGTTTTTGTTAGAAAAAAAAGTGTAGTACATAAACTTTAAAGATCTTTGTATAGTAATGTTATAGCGACGAACCTTTATTCTGCTTAAACGCGAGATTTTGCTGCTCGGTGACTTCGTCGTCACTGGACATTCCGTCGATGTGTTTCGGTAGAGTGGGCGTCAATTCTCGAGCTCTTCTGCGCCGCGCTCGTCTGCCTTCTCGCTCGGTTGCACGACGGATTCGCGTATCGTCCTCTAGCCCCCTTCTCGCACTTTGACCCCCTAGATGAACGACAAATATTTATTTACAATGATTGATCGCATTTTTTAAACACATTTTTTACGTGATAACATCGTATTATAATATTTTGCTCCAGAATGCCTCGAAAATAAGATAATTGGGAAAACGGAAATAGAAAAGGATGACTGACTGGCAGCAGTAGTGATTTCTTCGGCCTGGTCTCTCGTGTCCTGACGACGCCTCTCCATAAGTTCCGTCGATCGCTCCCCATACAAATCCAACCAACGATTCTCTAATCCGACTACCAGAGGCAGCTAAACAACAAAGAGATCACGAATTATAATCCGTAGAGTGCGAAAAGTTCAGTAACTTTGAAAATTAACTGATCTTCCATCATTCGCATTAGATTTTTTTTTTTATAAATTAATTCATAGAAACGAAAAATCTATTTTAATTAAACATTTGTTCGCTCGATCAGTTGAAGGCTCCGTTAACTTTCAAAGTCATCATATCGGTTCGAAAAAAAAAAATGTTGGAGTGAAGAATCGCTACGTACGCGATACTCACCCAACGACAACAATTTTCGAGTTAATTCATTCGATTTTTTATCATATTTATCTTTTTTTTTTTTTTATTCTTATAAATCTTGTAAGGTACAGAGAAGATCGAGACCCCCGGCAAAGCGCACCAAAATAGTTACAAAATATTCATTATTGGAAAAATATTCGATGAAAATGAATTCTATCAATCGTACGCAAATATTATATTTAACAAATTCTTTTTAAAAGCTATCAAAGAGATCACAAAATGTATGATAAATGACATCAAAGAATCGAAATACCGGTCCGATCGAACAAACGGTTCGTCTTACAACGCATAGCATGGCAAACCCCCGAGATCTCAGAAGGAAAGAAAAAAAACGTGACAGCATATGAACCCACCTTCTCATCAAGACACTCTACCAAGTCTGTGACATACCCACGCAACTCTTGGTAATATCTGAAGCGCTGCGCCAGCTGTGGAGCGCGTATTTCGCCGTTTTCCAGTTCCTTAAGAGTTTGCTCTAACTCTTCGTCCAGTTGAGCCTGATCCAGCTGATGCCGTCGATGTACTTGCTGCAGAGTCGCGATCCTGAAAAATCCACATTGATCAATGTAATTCGCTGAAGGGGCGTACGAAATATAAGTAAATACGTGACGAACCTTGTCCGCATTTTTTCGATAACTTCTTCGGGTGTCACCGGCGTTATCTTTGTCGGATCTGGAGGGTGAATGGGCGGCGGGGGCGGAGGAGCAGGCATCAGTACCATTTCCAGAGGCACTCCGCCCACTCGCATCATTTGATTGACATTCATGCCCATACTGTATTGCTGTTGCATAATAGAATCCTGTTGAGCTGCTGCGATCTGTTATCGAAAAGAAAATTATTAAATAATCTTCCGTCCAAGATATTCGGTTGTTACAGTGTGATGATACGAGTACTAAAAGCTTCAATCGAGACAACTATATTGACGTACGTTAAATGCCCAAACAAATATTTTATGGGTTTAATTAATATTAATTGAGATTTATATCTATATTTTGTTTAGAATTTTTTCTTAGCGTGAAATAAATTTAAATCTTACTAATACTTTCACCGAAATGTACAGATTCTTCTTGACACATGCTACCGATACATTCGTTTTCGTTTCAAGGCCTACACTCGTTTTTAAAAAATGTTTAACAACAACCGCACGAATCACTAGTGAACAATATTTATTTATCTTCGTTACCTGAGCGCCGGTTACACCTTTTCTTATTTGCTGTGCCTCCCACTCCTCGTCCTCATTACCGTGCTCGCTCTCGTCATCGGAAACTGTAAATGATAATATTATTAAATCAACAATTAGATGTTTAGATGAAATTTGTGTAAAAAAAATATATAAAACAATCGCAAACGGACGTTTTATAGGGACTTGAGAAGCAAGAAAAGCTTCTCGTCTCATTTCTTTATCACGCGCTTCCGTGTTAACGGCCATATCCATTCTATCGTGAGAATCATCGTCGTCGCTTCTATCGTGATCCTCTTCTCTGATGAGTCTAGATTTTCCCTTCTCGTCCCTGCAAAGACACATCAAAATGCAACCAAATCTTTCATTTCTAATATAATAACGCGCGATCCTTCTTTTTTTCTAAATTACCCAGGCTCTTCTATGGGTAAGTAATCTGTACCCAATTCACGGGCTTTCTGGCGTCTTTTTCTAGCCGCGTGAATCATTGCAGCATCGGGTATGCAACCACCTAAAAGATATAATTTAAAAAAAAAAATTAAACTCGTTGAATTTGTAGAAAATTAAAACCAGACTCAAACACTTTGACGCTCGTACTTTCTAAAAGTATTTTCATCGTGTCGGCTTTAGCGATATTTTTTCTAAAAGTGGGAGTTTTCTGCTCATCCCCTTCGTCCGATGTATAGTCGTCCTTTCCAGCTGTCAAAGCAGCCCTTCCATTCAATATAAGAGGTCCTGTATTTTTTATTTTAACCTGTTGAAAAAAATTAACATGTACGATACGACAAAATATCGTTAAACGTAAGACCATTGAAACTCTACGTGTTAAACGGGTAATTTGGTATTTGTCGGAGGGAGTCGATCGTATATTGCCAATATTTATTAATAATAATAATAATAAAACATCATAGAGATAGCTTACTACTAGATCATCTGTCTTTATTTCTAAATCTTTTTCCTGTTTAATGGACATGTTCGCTTGCTCAGAGTCCAGTTGCATTTTCTCTTCACCTTTCTTTTTTTTCCTCTCGTGATCAAGCTGTTTCATCAGTTTTTTGCTTCTAGAGGACTTCTTCACTTTAAATACCTCGCCGTCATCCGCTGCAAATAAATGTAGATTCATTTTCAAAGAAATAAAATATCTAACTCCGGTAATCTCCTTATTTCATTTGAACGTTTTCAATATTAAAAACAAACAATTAAGGGAAATATAAAAATCGAAAACCTGGATCGTCAAAACACCTCGCTTAAAGTAAAAAATGCGGTTTTTTTTTATTGCCAACTAATTTTTGAGCCTCGTAGGCTGTTAGATTATACAATTTAAAAAGCTTCGGTCTCCAGCTTTCTTAGGCTCTATCAAAAACGTATATTTTTTCGTAGACGCTTGGAATTTATTTAATTATCGTTATTAGCTCGTTTCAGGTGTAACGAGCTAATAACTATTAATCGTGAGTTCTGGGCCTTCATTATTCGTAAAGTAACGATATAACACGAAATCATGCGATATGCAGATCGATCGCAGTAAACGACTAACCTTCTTCGAGCTCCTCTCCGAAACTTAGGAGCGTCTGTTTAGCTTTGTCTTTCCTCTTCGGTTTCGATTTAATCGGCTGTGAATCCTCGGAATCCATCCTATTTTCATTGTCCTCATACTCGTCGTTGAACGAACGCCGACGTATGTTTCTCTTAGGTTTGTTAAAGAGTGACATTTTCGATGTACGCACCTCCACGTTTAGAATACACACGAATCTCTGCGTATTCAGTAAAATTCACTGTACTCAGCGAGTACGAGGAATCCACAATTTCGATAACATTACTTTAATGTATAAACAATTATTTCTATTGAATGCCCGATGTTTCACTGCGAAAGTCGCGAAAAAAGGGAACACGTTCACGCAGAGAACTTGATATCGCAGCAGAAAATCATGGTTGCCAGATAAGGGAGCAAAGAAATCCCTTGCTACACCGCCAAACGTACCTTCTTCCTCTTTTTATTACTATTTGCCTGAATTCACCAGAAAACATAGAACGTCGTGGTTCTCTGGTAAGTGGTATTACGAATTAAGTAAGTGACGCTAATGTGGCCACTAGGAGTACCGTGAGATGATGTCCATGCACTTGGAAAGTGTAAACTAAACACCCCGTATGCTTACCATGCTTTTTCTGTGTTTAATTAAGGCAATCAGAGAAAGAGAGTGTGAGATAACATCTCCTCTTACGCGGTGCTGTCTTTTTCTATCAATGTGTCACATCGTCACGTGCCAAAGCTGTGTTTCTGAGTCTACCTACAAAGTCCATGGAGTCCTATGTCCTATGGTGAAGTATGTAATATGTGTTGTGTTATTATATTTATTTCGCGTATATATATTATTCCAATAGAAATAAAATTAACTCAACTTTCCAGAGGTCTCGCCCGAACCAGGGATCAGAGTATGGTAATGTGCTACCCCTCGGTCGGTAACAAAATCTGTACTGTAATTTGTAACATACATTTTACGCGCAATCAAATTATCTGACAAATGTCGGATTTGTTGGGCTCACTCTGTCGTGTTCATACAGCCAATTCCACTCTTGTAGTGTAAACTGCCGATATCGAACATCGAGCCTGTTTAAAATATTAAGGTGAAGCGAAACATGTACAACGTGACTCACGAGTGCGAGATAACTGCTAATTTTCCAATGACATTTAGACTATTGATATTTTGGAAAAAAGGAAAGTTTTACGCAATGTACAGCACAATCGGCTATTGTCTAAAACTTGCTTTTCCCCCGAAATGTCTACGGTATATTAAATCCATTGGTCAGTTTTTGTTACCGACTGAGTAGGTTTCACCTCGCCTTATGGGGATTACTGGAGTAGATATTTATACCGGCTTTGGACAATACAAACTTTTTATCTTGTTTCTATAAAATAATTCGGGTGTCGCAA
Organism: Cylloceria caligata; assembly: GCA_963942595.1. Classification (NCBI taxonomy): domain Eukaryota; kingdom Metazoa; phylum Arthropoda; class Insecta; order Hymenoptera; family Ichneumonidae; genus Cylloceria; species Cylloceria caligata. The sequence goes on from OZ012707.1 coordinate 70,466,267, forward strand.
AATAATTAGTCAAAGAATAAAGTTTTATTTTTTTGTAATTTCTAAAAAAAAAACGCTTACTCATACATACCCGACGAAATCGTCGAAATAAACAAATAGATAATGACGGCACGGTGGTCCGCTTTGTCGCGGCATAGCGTGGCTAGGGACGCTGTAATGATACGGTGGCTGCACATCGTGAAACTGTCGTGAATCGCTGTATCTCGATTCACGGCGTGCAGCCATCGACATAGGAAACGTGTTTTTCCTATGTCCATTCGTGCAGTCATAGCGCCATGTCGGTGTCGTTACGGCGTCCCTAGCTACGCTGTACCGGCACAAATTCGCTACATTCGAACACATGTCGGCACAGCAGCTGTGGGACGTACTATACCGCCATCGCGTCTTCACAGTCTCTTTCGACGACAAGCGTTTCTACCCGGGAACAGTACAAGTCGCAAAACGTAGAAATATATAACAACTTTTATAATTACGAAATTCGCGTTCCAAGGACGCAAGAAGATCGTTTGGGTTGACACGAAATATTTTATCGTAGCCAAAAATATAAAATCTGAGGAGATATGTAAACTTTACGACGATTGTCATGAAGAATAAACGGGTGCGCATATATTCACGAAATTGAGGCTCAAATACCCTGTAAGTGCACTTGGCTTTTTTTTTGCTATTTAAATATTTTGTGGTTTTCGTGAGCAACAAATAGTTTTTTTGTCGTGAAATTCGACGGAGTCTTTAGTTTTTGTTGTACAATAACATCGCTCGAACGTCGTTTGTTAAATCAACAAAAGTACTGTATTACTAATAAAAAAAAAAAAAAGCGAAAAATAATAAAAATCTTGTGCTAAAAAAAATCTACTTATACATAAATGACAACAGAGCGGTGTTGTTACAAAGCGTATTAACGTTTGTCATTTTCGACAAAATCACGTGTTAAAACCACAATCTAAAGAGTTACGCGTAGAAGGCTGGGAGAACGTTCGTCAATTTGCGTTTGCATATAGGACATTGCTTTGTCGTTTTCCACACCATTTTCGCACACCTATAGCACGTATAAATGTGCGTTGTTTGGCCATGAACAAAAATACCGTTTCTCGGGCCAACTATGCATATCCTACAAGAATTACAATTCTTGCAATTCTTGCAATTGCAAGAATTATTTTCCGGATCCGTCGGTAACTGAGAGTTTTTCATGGATATTTCAATATCGTTGATTACATCGCTGCCTCGTTTGCCGTCCGATTGATTCGAATCTCTGCTCTCGATTGACAAAGTCGTGGCAACACTGCCCACTGACTCCTGACTGAGGGTGATGAGTTTGTTGTTTTCACTCGTTTCGTCTAACCGATTTTCATCGTTTTTACTTATTACCGAGAAGTGTTCTTCAGAATTGGGCAGCGACATCAAACTCGTGTTAGACTCAGAGGGATATATCATGCTGGATTCCGACAATGAAACTGTACTAGCTTGAGAAGCCGGTAATCCAATATCCACTGTATCCGTGGACTCTTGAGACAAAGTTAACGACGTTTGACCTTCTTTTCTTTGAGCAGAATTCGACATTCCCTCCATTTGGATTCGATTACGCTCGAACGCCATGGATAGCTGACTACCCTGACTGGATCCTAAGCCCGAATCCAGGGTCGTTAATTCATGACCCTCTACAGCGTGGATCTGACCGCTTTTATTTTTTTCTAACTTGCGGCGTCTCTTTTTCCCTCTTGGCCGCGGTGGAAAGAAGTTTTTGCGTAGCTGCGACAGACAGAGACAATCATAAGATACGACGCATAAACAACATTTTGAGTACCTTGAATAATCTAATGAATATTATTTTAAGAAAACTATATTTTCAAAAACTTTATTCTTTGGCTTTACAGTAATATGGATAATTGAATACTTTACCTTCCAGCATTTCTCGCATTGACGAAACAGAGGAGTGTTATTGCTGGTGTTGCACCGTAAGCACGTCCAGTAGTCGGCGCGACTAATTTCACTGTCCCGCGAGCTTCTTGAGTCGTCACTGTCATCCGCTAGGCCCACATCTGAATCATAGGTAACCGCTTCGATCGTATCCACTCTCGAGATGTCCTGCAACACGAATACACAAAAGATTCAAGTACATCCTTAAGCTTGCGCAGAAAGATAGAAATATAACTAAATAATCTTCTTATCCCAAATTTATCCGCCACGGATTATTTGTCGAATAAAGAGCGACCAATGCGCCTTGCAGAATTGTTAGACGGAGGATTGTTCTCGGTTTTCATCCGACGTATCAAACGTGACTAAGAAATTTCCATTACAGTTTTTCTTACCGACCGAGAGATGCTTCGGTAAGACAATTAGAATGATTTCACATTGATCAACCTCCCTCCATCATTTTTGTAAGATAGTTCGATTTAGATTTGACTTTGCACAAGTAATCGGTGACCCACGAATTTTAGTAACAAAGTTAAGAATATTACATCTGGATATCCTTTTGATGAATTACATTTTTTTTTATCTTCGTTGAGCTACAAAGAAAATCTCCGAATCGATGCCTTAACAATGGAATGATTAATTGATGCAAAGGAATGTGAATGACGTTTCCGTTCGTACGAGTACGAGGGGGATAACGCATGCACGTTGAACCTGCAGAAACGTGCGGGAACTCGGTGCGACGTGTTTCGTAGAGCATTTAGGCGTTACGAAGCGTGCATGTGGTAGCGAGAAAGAGAGGGAGATGATACCACTCGCTTAAGCGTTTACGGAATAACATGAAGGATGTACTTGCATTGCTTTCACGAGACGTGTGAATCTCTCTTTTATCGTGTTTTCTTTTCTTCGAATAACACATTTGATACAGTAAAAACCCAATAGAAACTATTAGAAAGTTTTGCAATCATTTTAATACGAATGAATATAAGTTTTCAATTATAACTAGCGTATAAATGAGAGTTCAGAATAAATTAGTAGTAAAATGCAATATATTACAATTTTAAATCGGTAGAACATGATCAGAGATAAGTTTGAGATGAAGTTTTGATCTCAATTTAAGAAAAAAAAAAGGTTTTAATAAACTAAAGATGGTAAAACAGGGATTAAACGTTTCAATTATAAGAGAAAACATACCAGTTGCTTCCACAGTGAAAAAAATATTATACAAAGAGATTAATCGGCTCGACAAAGTAAATAAAAAATATTTCTCGAGTATAAAAAAATTAGCATCTTACACTGGTATTTAGTGGAATATTGGTTAATAATCACAACCATAAAAAAAATGCAAAAAGTGGAAACTATACCTCAGGTTCGGAGGATGACAAATCATCGACGAACGGATTCTCGTCTCCCGAAAGGGAAGCAACTTCGTATTCTACCGCATCTCCATTGTCGCTAGAGTTTACCCATGTGGTCGTCGATGTATCGGAGGTATCTTGCACATATTCTGTAATAAAAATAATACAAGAATAAAAAATCAAGCAAAAACTCATGAAAACAAAAATAGAACAGCTCTTACCAGTTTCCAGTGCCTGAACGCTGTGAATAGACTCGACATCCTCGTCGGAAGAAGTCGGTTGAGGCGATTCACTTTCCAACGCGTAATACCACGAATATTTGGCTTTTTTTACATTGGATTCAATATCGTCTTTGTCTGGAAATAATAATTCTTTTTTAAAATCTCATTCTCAGAATATCAATCTCCTAACGTAACTGCAGCTTGAACATTTTTGTAAAATGCGTTTTAATCAAAGCGTGATATATTTTATCTTTTTTAAATACGGTTGATAAATGTAATTTTGTTATTATGTATTGAGCAATCAGTGCGATAACTGGCCGGAAGTGGAAAAAAAAAAAGCTTAAAGTTACCTTCTTCCGAGCCCTTGCGCTTCCAACAGCCCTGGTTGAATCCACCTGAACATTTAACAATGTATTTACGATATTTCGCTGACGATCGAATTAAAAAACCACCAACTACGTTTAATTATCGTCCAAGTACGTACCAGCCGGTGAATTTATCAGATTAGCGACACTCATGTCGAAGCGATCTCTCGTCAAACAGTAGAAGAACTCAAGTTACTCAAGGTCTCTCGTACGCGCCACGGAACATAGTATTCTTACGAAGAACAAACGAGTAGAAACACGTTTCACGTAGATGCGTGTTAGTGGCCAGCGGGTACAGATTCCACACTCTCCTAACCTTCCGCGAAGAGCGATTCACCACTACTGCGATGCCATCGTCTCGTGTGTGAGACTGCTACCTTCGCTTTGATGGTTCTCAACCGACGAGACGCAATTTCCAAAGAATTCGATTACATTATCTCGTGTAACGTGTCTATTCGTGTAATTGATCAAATATGGCTGTAGGAAAACGTTGCAGATGGTAATTAGTTGATTTATTTTTAAAATTCATGAAATTCGTTTAATTTTATCGACGCTGCACGCGTCTTACTTTACTACGAAGACTGAGAACCTCCGACAACGTACGCTACCCGTAAAATCGTAACTAACGTATTATAGTAAGAATTCTGATGAATGATTTCGATATACTGGAAAGCCCCGAGAGTCTAACGAGTTATTGGGTTTAGTTAAGAGAATTTTATGTTTGTCGTTTTATGTATATTTGCACTGGATGTTTTGAATAATTTTAATTATACACTCTACCGGTCGCATCGCGTTGCAACGGGTTCGAACGTGTGTTTTACTGTATACAAGCCAATACTAATCGCTTACGGAATTACTTACCTCAACAACCCCCACCTCCGCACTTTTGACGAACTACGAGGACGCGCGATGAGCGGCAGAAACAAATTCTTCAATATTTTGCAAAGCTTATTGAAACAATTAAAAGTGAAGTTAAAAGAAAATATTAATTGTTGAATAAGAGATAATCTTAGATTGACTTGTGTAATTCCCTTCCTCACACTTTTAGCGAACTAAGCACAGACAGAATGATGCTCGCTTGAAACAAATTCTAAAGTCTTTTGCAAAGTTTATTGAAATAAGTAAACGTGAAATAAAAAAAAATATATTAATTAATTGTTTCATCAGGGATAATCTTACTTTGAAATTAGTTATTGAGGAGCAAATACCCAACGAAGTAGTTTGCTTGTTAATTGCAAAAATGAAATAATGACAATGAATAATAATTTTTATGCCAATTTTTTTTACTCGCAAAACAAGTGGGCACATCGCCCATGATAACGTAAAACGTGAGAAATAATGATTTTTATCAAGGAAACCGAGATATTTAGGGATTGTTAACGAAAGAGAAAGAATGCTGCGTCAGTTACGTAGAAATCGTGTTCCTCCACTATTAAATTCACCGTTACATCGTTTAGATTAATATCAGTACTTATTAATAAAATATCTATAACCGGATACAACAGGATGAATTCACGACGCAAGACCGTGAAAAACGGCGTGTAAAGATTATTCACAAAGATCACACTTGACCCTTACGATATATAATGTATACGAAGTCATAAATAATATAATATAATATAAATTTACGCAGTTCAAAATCAATACTCGTAATAAGAATATGCGTAAACGTGAATTCATGGGTACAGCCACGAGTCACTAGGGAATATTTCCTATCCAATTATGAACTCCAATTGCAGCCGCTGCTTGCGTAAATTATCACAGACGTAGTTCTATGGTAAAATCGCATACAAACTATTTAAAAAAACAATCAAAAGATCATTCAAAAGAAATGATTTATCGATGTTTCATCTCGCTTCGCTATTATCGCTTGTTATATGCGGTACGATTGCTTTTTTCACTTTATCTTGTCGGTATATGATTTTGTTATTAAAATAGAAAAATAGGTAGGAAGAATGCGACAGTGCCCGGAAGTAGCTGAACGTCAACAGGTACACATTATTACAGTTGGTACTGCGACTTTAATGAATCGATCGAAGCGAGAGTTCTAGCGATGAAAAGAAATAAACATAACTGTACATATTAACTGAGCTGCAACTGAGACTCAATGTCATAATTAGTGTTTAATTAAGAATTTATAGAATAAAAATCTATTTATTCTGTGTGATGTGTTATACTGGTGCTTGGAATATTCGCGTTTCTATCTATAACTGTGCTATCTCATCATTTTTCGGAATCTATCCAATTCGAAGATACTCTCTGATAATCTGTAACAAAGATAATACGTTAATTTTTTATTATAAAACGATTCGTACGAAGAATATTCGAGCGATACAGCGTAGTAAAATCTGCACTAACGTTTAAAGATGAATAAATAGCTTTTTACTAGCATCCAACTTTAATAAATACTGTGACTCTACGAATTTGTTCTTAATTTATAGAATTTATAGAAAGTTGGGTCAATTTGTGCCATTTTATCACGAGACAGACTTCCGCATATTTTTTTCTAAAGACTAATTCCATAGATATGTTTGGAAATCCATCGTTATTAATAACTTTTCTATGTTTTAAATACATTCTTTAAGATTGTGTGAAATGTGTTTGGGTACAACCGAGATAGAATTTGTCTTGCGATTCCGAATTTCTTCTCTACGGTTGATCTGTCGTAATCAATTTTTTTAAGGCTGCTAAATCTAAATCGGAGAACATTTAATTAATAGCGTCTGTGTAACTGATAAACAAGCTAATAACTCGCGTTTGCTCCTGAATATTCAGCACCCTTGAAAAAAAAATGAATTAATTTTTGTTCCCGACTGAGTCTGTTTCACATCACCTTAATGCAGTTTATACTTTATCGATGTCTGTTGAATTTATTGACATGAACTTTTTTAACATTTTATAACTCATTTCACTAGGCTGTAAAACTTCAAGACTTTGTTAAGAGGATATGCCACACGTCGTCAGCGCATCTCAAATCACCATACGTGCAAGAGAGACACTGCAGAATATTACCAACGCTAATTTCGACGCCACGCATCCTCTTTCATCCGAGAAATCAATGCCAAAGAAATTTACATTGCAATTTTTTTAACCGAACGAAGGGTAGCATTGTCTCAAAGATAAACAATTGTTATTTATCGTACAAACCTTCCAAGCCCGTTGACGAGCGCGACAATTTCACTTCTTTCCAAAAAGAAATGCCTCTTGTCAAATGCATGCCTTACGGTAGATTCCGACTGGTCAAATTTACCGGAAAACAGTATCTTCAAAGCTGTTCCCAATCCCTGTATTTGCAATGTTCCCCATAATTTACATTTGTCACAACCTACGCAATCCATTATACGCGATATATTGCGGAAGTGCTGGCGAAACTCTTCTTTCAACAATTTTGCTTGAACTCCACCATTGAACATTATGCTCTCGTTGAAGTGATCGGAGAACGATCTGTAAGAAAATTACAAAATTCTCTAGATAAATTTATTGGAAATACGGCAAAGGCATTTAAATTCTATAATTAAAAAATTCTGATTGCCTTGATATGATAAAGCATAAAGAAACAAAAATGTAATCATTTAAATCTGTTTACTCAGGTGTAAAGTTATAAAAACAAATAGTTGCTACGTCATCCCTGCGCTTTAACACACAAATAACGTATACCGTTGGTACACTTTGTTTGATAAACGAATCAGAATACAAAAAAACTCACCGAACGACGCTGAGAATATCATTGACAGCTCTGCGTGTGTCAGCGTCCTCAAATTCGTTTCCTGTATAATATTCTTCCCGCTCGAGATAAGGCGCGGCCTTCTCCAATGCCCGCAATTCGAGAAGGTAAAGAAAGTACAGATTTTTCAGCCAGTTTGGACCCTCGCCACCTGTTTCCTCCGGCGCAAATCTTAACAATAATTCTTGCAAGTTAGGACCCCACTTTCCACCCATGGACACAGCGTCCAACGTGTCTGTCGCAGACAGGAGATACTTTGCACACAAGTGTATATTGATACTCGCGTGCAAGCCTGATACCACCCTGTAGAATGCTCTCTTCTCCAAACACATTCCTGAAACATTATTTATAAAAATGCATCGATTCCCTTCCATTCCATTTATAGAGGAGAGTGGAGCACAGTGAGCCGTGATCATTAAATTACGAAACATCCTGAATTATATCATGTGGAACCTTTCTACAAACTTTGGATAATTTTTATCACATTGATAATGGAATTTAACAGATAAATTTGTGATTTTTATCTCAAACAACAAATATTATTCGCTTTATTCAATGTCTTGTCTTTAATTGTTATTTACTTTCTCTTTTAAAACTTAAACAAAGTTTATGATGTTGTGTTTTTATACATTGAACATTATTTAATTTCGTGATAAATATTGGCATAATTTCATAAAAAATCTATATTACAGATTTACTAGATTGCGCGAATACCGCAAATGATTTGAATTTTCTTTTCAATTAGTTATAAAGGTTTACGAAAAAATTGGTTCATTGTACCCCACTCTCCCCTAATATTATATTTGAAGAAAATAATTGTAAAATAGTATCAGGGGTACAAATTGAAAATGCGGGTTTGATAACAGATGGCGTTACTAACGCTATACGCATCAGGCAGTACTGTGACTATGTTCATGTCAAAGCTACGTCTTATAGCTTTAATTTTCAGTATGTGTCAATTTGTCGCAGTGTCAAATTCATAGTTTTTTTGAGCTCTCAATATGTCGAGTTTCGTGCCAACAAAACAGCATTTGCGGGAAGTTTTAATTTACTTCTTTAATTTGAAGAAAAGTGCTGCTGAAGCACATCGATTGGTCTCCGAGGCTTATCCGAGTCATGTTCCATCGGTTTCAACGTGCGAGAGATGGTTTGTGCGGTTTAGAAGTGGTGATTTTGACGTTGAGGACAAAGAGCGGCCGGGCCAAGTGAAAAAGTTTGAGAATGCTGAATTGGAGGCAATACTCAATGAAGACTCGTGTCAAACTCAACAAGAGCTCGCAGATTCATTGGGAGTGACACAACAAGCCATTTCCCATCGTATAAAAGCCCTCGGAATGATCCAAAAGCAAGGACATTGGGTGCCGCATGAGCTGAAGCCGAGAGACGTCGAGCGCCGTTTTTTTGCATGCGAACTGCTGCTCGAACGGCAAAAACGGAAGGGTTTTTTGCATCGCATTGTCACTGGTGATGAAAAGTGGATCCATTACGATAACCCGAAGCGCAAAAAATCATATGGTTACCCCGGCCATGCATCATCATCGACGGCCAAACCAAATATTCACGGCGCCAAGCTCATGCTCTGTATTTGGTGGGACCAGCTGGGTGTGGTGTATTATGAGCTATTGAAATCGAACGAAACCATCACAGGAGCACTATACCGAACTCAATTGATGCGTTTGAGCCGCGCACTCAAAGAAAAACGGCCACAATACGAGCAAAGACACGACAAAGTAATTTTGCAACATGACAACGCTCGGCCACATGTTGCAGCGCCGGTCAAAACATACCTACAAACGCTGAAATGGGAAGTCTTACCCCACCCGCCGTATAGCCCAGATATTGCTCCTTCCGATTACCACCTTTTCCGATCGATGACACATGGCCTAGCTGACCAGCGCTTCCATTCTTACGAAGAAGCCCAAAAATGGGTCGATGACTGGATAGCAGCCAAGCCGGCCGAATTTTTTAGCGACGGTATCCGTAAATTGCCAGAAAGATGGGAAAAAGTTGTGGCTAGCGATGGACAATACTTTGAATAATTCATTTGTTACCATTTTTTCAGAATAAACGTTCAAAAATAGAAAAAAATCCCGCATTTTCAATTTGTACTCCTGATAGTTTCCTAATAATTATGTTATCAAGTGTTTAACAATTGTGATTTTGATTGGCGAAGCGTGTTAAAAATAATTTTTTAATTACCATTGACTTTGGCGGATTGTATAAAATTATGCGGCGACTTTTCCGGTCTGAAACAGTTCTCCATGTAGATACTGCGCCATATTCTATGAGCACTTGGTCCCTTGTAACCGGTGTATCTCTCCGGGTTCAGTAAGAGATCTACATATTCTCCGGTGGTCGTCTCTGCGACACAGAAGTTGTCTTGTGCGTCATCGTGTTGCTGCCATCTCTGGAATTCCTTATAATTCTCAGAACTGTAAGAAAGAAGAAACAAGTTGTTAGTAGTTCTATAGAAAAATCCCGCGAGATCCAATCAGAATAAATTAGAATACGATATCCACAGAACCAGTTTGCGAAACAAAAAAAATCACGTAAAGCCTGACCAATTGTGTAAACATTGTCGATGCCAACAAATGTCTGAATCGTAAGAGGGTCATTGAAAACGACAATGGTAGATGTTTTATTATATACACTTCTTACGGGACTTAGAGAACGGCGAGGAGACGCGAAAACAACTAGTTGTCACGTGTAAAAATAATAATGACTACAGATTAATAACTGACGTTCGATCGGAGTCGTTATAGTGTTGCCATAGCAATTCGATTTATCGTCAGTCTCGCGATAGTAGAGCAATTATGTTGCATTGATTTCGCGTCATTATTCAGTCGGTCGAAGGCCGCTCCGAAAACTATCGATGCATAAAATGGAAGTCTCATGAGTATTAATAGCGTTTTCCAATAGTGCACTGAGTTCGCACCGTGATCAATTATCTGGATGAGAGCAAATTAAAAAGTATAGACTCGGTACATGCATATTCTATACCTTTGCAAGTTAAAATGTGCACTCAGTATTACCAATGAAAAAAGTCATAAACTTGCATAAACTTTATGAGACAACTGTACTTTGACAGTTGATTCCACTTGGGTGTTAGTTACATATGCAGTCTAAACTACAGTGGTCACTGTACATTAAAGTATTAATCATACTCGTCACGACTTTTGTTCTGGACTCGTGCTCTGGATATCATTATCGACAAATCATTGCCCGTAGTCTAACATATAGCGAATACTGTGTTGTCGATAGCGACATCCAGAACACGCGTACAGAACGAAACTCGTCGTGACGAGTATGGCTATCTACGTAGTAAAGCATTAAATGAAAATGTAGTAAAAGTTAAACGACAGTTTTACTTCGATTTCATGGAGCACAAACCCCTTGGTTATACATTGAAAATACCGATGGACATTGTCATAGGATAGAGTTCCTGGATAAGTCTCGAGATCGTCCGGTAGACAGAATCAACGTGAGATCCCTGTGGTTAACCGGCAGTTAGAGAGAAATTAGCAGTCTGAGACTTTCTTATCAAATTATAATTATAAATAAAATTGAAATTATCAACATTTAATTTGTCAATAGCAACATATTTTGGCTATAAATATATAAATTGATATTTTTATACCTTATGGTTGTGTTTAGATATCCCAGTTCTTCATTGTGGTCCCTGGCCGTTTGCTCGCAATTACTAGACTGGAAGTCACTGGTATATTTGTCTACGGGGCTTTCTCTCAAATACATCCGTCTTGGCACATCACCCTTCAATCCAGGTGGTATATCATTCTGAAATAAAATTATTTCTTTACCCCAAATGTCACAGAAATAAAAAATACGATCTTATTACCAATATTGCTATTGTAATTTCATAAAATCTGCATCGACAAATATACATTTAAATAGTAGCGTATCACAGAACGCATCGTGCGATTGTGCTAACGACGGGTCATCGACCAGAGTCCTTGAGCTCTTTTTTCCTTCTCTATACGGTGCTGTGTTTTTTTTTCCATTTTATGTGTAATTAAAATGTTACTTTTTTTTTTAATGTACAAATACAATTTGAAGGACTTTCAAAGGATGAATAAAGAATCGATTAATATTCAAGACCTTTCGATTGACTGATATTCTCCCTATCGAGAAACACATGGGAAAATCTCAATCGCGAATTCCAAGAGACGTAGAATTGTTTTAATTTAACGGGTCAATTTTTCAGGAGTACGTTATCACCTTCAACGGTTTACTTTTCACAGTCGATTCAGAATACTTACGTCATGACAAGCTTGTACGTGACAGGAACGCATAGCGCACTTGCTATCGTCGACCCAAAATGGACACTCCCTGGTGAGGTTGACTTTGTAAAATCTAAAATAATCTCTAACTAGAAGACTCTGTAACCTTGGATAAATCTTCATGTTGTTGAAATAATCAACTGTGTCAACGCTGCAACTGCAGTCATCTATGGAGCCTTTCAGCTGAAAAGTCAATAAATCTTGAATGAATACGCGCCATGATATTGTCACTTCACTCAAAAAATAACTTTCTTCACTAGAACATTCCGTAAAATTTACGAAATTCTGGATAAGGGACAATTGGCGTTGAAAAAACTGATTGGAATATCTTTTTTTAAAAACAGTTATATATCTCTACACCTCGTATTGACGAAACTGTCAACGATTCGTTGACAAAAACGACATATTTCGTCGTACTCATTCATCGATTTTATCTGTTTATTCTCTGGTGTTTTCAACTGACGCTCATTGTCGTCTGTTATCCGCTAATCATCATTATTAATAATCTTACCTTACAGAAACATTGATCATTGTTTCTGGTGCTAGAGCCAAAATAATTACACTTGGCGATCGACAATAAGCACAAAAACACAGTTAGCGTAGTGCCCGACATCGTGCCATACTATTATTCTTTAGCAATGAGAAAGATACGCGTTGTCGTGTTGGTTTCCTCGTTGAGTTGCTGATAGGCGTTTGCGATATCGCATAATAACTGTAGTAATGTTGGGGTTGACCTACGATAGGCCTGAACTATCGGTCATTATAGTAGAATGTACCGTTCAGCATGACACATTTACATTGACGGAGTTAAAATTCTTATTCTCATGAAGAAGCTCTATGTTCTAGAGTCGTCAAAAAATGTGTAATCCACGCGCGAATGATTACGCGTTTGTTTGGACAACTGTCGACAAAGACGCTCGATCGTCCACAATTTTCTGCCACCGGTACACCACGTTATACCACGATAAACTGCTGAATCCCACTGATGAGCTAACGTCAAGGACTAACGTCAGCGTCCCCTGAGATACGTAGGTACTTTACCCACTCTCTTCCTCTTGAGCGCGCAACGCCTTCCCATTGGGTTCCAAAATGGGTTATAATTAGAAAGGCAACGTGGAAAGGTTAAGGCTTACGTGTCCTTTGGCACAGCTGGGCTCGCGATTTTTGTGGCAAACGTAACAATGGATGAATCTAAACGAAATTTTGATTTTTTTTTTATCACGTATTTAAACATTTTTTTTATCATTGTTTAAAATATCTCCAACTATGTTTCGGGATATCTATATTGTTGCTGCGATAAGATTAATGTTAAAGCTCTGCATTATTTGATACTTTGTTCATCAGTTATCTTTCTTCAGATATAAAAGTACCAAATAGTTTTTATTTCCATATATATTTTTTTTAATTTACCGTCCTTTGGAGCATACCTGAATCGAACAACCGAAATACCGATCACTACGCGTGCTCGGAAGCACGTAGTCCTAGGGAACGAAGCAGAATACAAGCGTTAGAAAATTTTCCGAGGTTGTTGTTTCATTTTATCTTTGAGGAATCGTGGTCACGTGTACACGTGTGTATTCATCATGAAAAAATACGCCCCTGGGTGGATTTTTGTGCCTATACGATAAACCACGTGCCGCATTGAATTTCGATTGACCATATTGATAAGTATAACTGGATCAATGCATAAAGATTCAACATCCTCTCTCTCTCTCTCTCTCTCTCTCGCATTTATTGGGTGCCTCATGAATTTCTCGTACTGATCGTCCGAATTCGATAGTCACCGGATATATGTAACTTATCGCTGTGATAAAAACGCGTACGTCATATCTTTTAGATTGGGTTATACCACGCGTCTAACACGCAGTTAAAGTAATTATTTGCTGACATTAATTACGTATTCCTGATATCAGCTATACGTTGTGATGACCGGACGGAGAATTTGAGGAAGTGTGTAGAATGATATACTGACGATGGGCTGCCGAAGTATCGAAGAGAGAAAATGTATGATGATTACCAAGGATCGAACCATCGAACCCGGATTGTTCTGGTACTGAATAAAATCGTTGAATCGTCTACTTATATAGAGCATCGTTATACAATGTACATCGAAGGAAGTAGATTACAATGATTAACATAAGATCGTTCAACACTTTCATGATCCAAAGATGAGGATAACTATGCGATAATAATGCTAAATGATCGTTATTTGTTAGGAATAGTCAATCAACTTTGTCGTTGGATAACTAATTTTTTTAAATTGTTTTTTTCGTCTGCTTTTGTCAATTAGCGGTTCATGCTATTTGTTGTATTTTAATTTGGTATCGTAAAACTATAGAAATTGATAGCGCTTTCCAATGGTAAAACTGAGTACACTTTTTTAACTTTCAAAGATAAGATGTATGCCCTGAGTATATACTCATCTCTCTTGATAGCATTCAAAAAACTGAACACGAACACCAGTGGAAAATGCCATAATAATGCACATGCGATGCGTTAGCACGAAGGTATTAGGTAACCCAATTTAAAGCACAAGTAAAACGCTATCTGACTAAATGGAAAATATTTTTCTCAAATAGTCGTAAAACTCCTTCGATTAACAGAAAAAAATATAAACCTCAATTATTTTTCTCAATACTAACCCACGGTGTGAAAATGCATCTATAAACTATAACGACTGTAAACGAAATAATGTTTTTTTCAAACATGCTAATAATTTTCTTTTGAATGGTAACATCATTCGCATATATACACAAACCCAATACGGGAACGGCTATGTTTGGAACTGTAAACGAAATAATGTTTTTTTCAAACATGCTAATAATTTTCTTTTGAATGGTAACATCATTCGCATATATACACAAACCCAATACGGGAACGGCTATGTTTGGAAAAGTATGCCAAGTGCCCTGATTTTAAGCTAATGATCCCGAGTTGACGGCTCCATTACCATACGATTACGTTACGTTGAACCGTTTTTTATTGAAATTGGTTGCAACGATAGATCAACATCAAAAGTTACGTCAAACCTTTCGTTATTGGAACCAATTTCGATAACTGAAAATAAAAAAAAATTACAGTGTCTGTTACCGACAGAGTAATACCACATCTGACACATTGACCGAGCTACCGTATTTGTGACTTCCGTTGAAGCTACATAGAGTGCCAATAGAAAGAGTCTAGACACTGTTCGCTTGGCCACCATTTTCGGTCAAGAAATTTGCAGTGTGGGGTGTTTATCGGCATGCACACGAAAGTGTGTTCAGTATCGCGCGAGAACTTGACAGAAAATGGCGGAATCAACCAGAAATCGCTTTGACATTGTCCAGATTTTTTCTATAGGGGCTCCAAAGCTACATTGCATCAACAATCATCCGACGGTGTTCGATTTCATTATCAACAGTCGATATGTTGCCGTCTTTACCGATTCTTCGTGAGTAAAAAAAATAATTTACGAAAAATCGTAACTCACCGTTGTCACAAACGCCGCGACTTTTGAACGTTTCAATGGGGTTATTCTCGTTTGGAAATTCTGTAAGATACCACGGTCTTGCGTAGTATTTACGTATGACGTAATCGTTCAAGAATATATTTCGAAAATATTTGGGAAACGTCAATGCCCTCTTGCTGTTGTTGGTCCATTCATGGAATTTCACATCGTCGTAAGATTGCCGTTGCAAAGCGGATGTCTCACATTTCTTCACTTTTCATCGAAGAACCGTTAGGGCCGTTCGCGGAAAACCCATTTCCCATTCGGTAAGATGGCGCTTTATTCGCGTTTGGCACTCGGGTACCTTCGTGTTACCCCGCGACATTGCGTTTGGCGCGAGTGTTGCCGGTTGTGTACTCCAAGTGATTTTAGTAGCGCACGATTCGGCACGCGACAATGTTGACGATCTGACGTCGTCTCGTCCTTTAATCTGATCTACGCGATTGTACCAACAGCTATCGCTCGATTTAATAACTCTTTTTTGAATAACGACAGCGCCATTTTCCTCCAAAGTTAATTGTGTTGACAGAAAATAAATAATAATAATAATATTGTAATAAAACGAGTGTTAACGAGAATTTCACAAATAATTCTCAACAGTTTCAACGTAATAATAGTTATTTAGCATAAAAACGGTTTGATAATAAACGTGTCCGAGTCGCTCGAAGTGCGGCGTACCGCGCGACTCGGAAATGTCATTTTACTTTCGCGAGAAGCCGAGATTCGGCGATAAATTGCGTGGCAAGCCGAGAGATGAATTGCTGCAGGAATTGAAGCAACAATTCGACGACAACAGCAAGTCCTTCTTCGAACCTGCGCCTACGAGGGGTGCGCGTGATCCTTTCGAACGTCGGACAGGTTTTTCGAGGGTAAGTTGTTGTTTTTCTTTTCTTTTCTATTTTATATACGGCATCTCCGAATTATGCTGATTGGCATGTGTGCTCACAAGTTCCATGTACAATTAATATTGATTATTGAAACATGATCTAATAATTAATAAACTTTAACGCTCGTAACGATTACGAGTGCACGAGTGTAGGTCGAGGACATAATTCAACCGACTGGAATTCTCAAGAATGCTTGGCGTACCGTCGGCATCTAGAAAATATATTAGTTCCTCACTGTAATTGTCGCTATGAATGCACAGTTTATCGTAAATCGAATGCAACGATTCCACAGGCTAATTAATTAATTAATTAATTAATATCTCGGAGCTCTACGATTCGTGCAACATTTTTTTTATGGATGCGGCTCGCGACTTATATCCGATAAAGAGGGCAAGCACAACTGACTCTTTGTAAGTCGGGAGTAACTTCTCGTCTTTTCAACGTACTTATTATTATTGCAAAGTTGTGCCGCGGTACTTCAAGTGCGAGTTATCTACTTCGATCGTTTCTATTTTCTTTTGTAAGCGTCGCATCTCCGTTTATGTATTCGAAAATAAGTACTTAAGCAGACACTATCGACGTTGATCTTTAACGACGTTTACTACAAATTACAGAAAAGCCCCTTATTTCCGTAGCGAAATCGAAACGTTCTCAAGGAAATGAAGGATCACCGCTTTTCCGTATCACGACGCTATCGATCCTGTCGTCTTTTTTAGCTCGGACATTGATAACTACTCTCGTTCTGACTCTGTTACAAGAACCTACGTGTATACACGACAATCGTCGTAAATACCTCGTGTTTTTCGTCAATGTTTATCGCGCATGTTCTCGAATATATTTTTTCAAGTAAATTCGCTATTGACTTTTCAGCTGTAAAAATACGAGCTCGATCGTTCCTTCATTCTCGAGATAAAGCGAATTTTCTTATTTATTCCTAACAAAGGACGATGAAATTGATATTCTCTCGATAATATTATGATTTCGCGTTGACTCAGGAGTCATTTCCCTCGAGGAATTAAGTTCCTGGCTATTTTCTATGACTCGTCACTATATGAGCATCGATAGAGCAACGTCATACGGGAAATTCGTCGGTAAATGGAGCACCGGCAACCCTCTTCTCTGATATCCGATGCTGGTGTGCATCCTTTGAAAGCGCAGGCTCGTGTAATACGAAATTACAACTACTCCTACTGAATTGAGTATCCGAGAGCACCCTTTCCGGTTGTCAGCCGAGGAATAAAATACAAAACGAAGTTCCTGTTACTCTCGTCTCGGACGAGTTTTATACAGTTGCGGTACAGAGAAACCTCATACGGATGAGTCAAATCAGTCAAATGACATCAAAATAGCTGGATCGAAGAAGGTCGAGGCAAAGCGGGCATCATCCAAGAAAACATTCGTACATCGCTGCTAAAAATAAAATCTTCTAATCAACGAAATATCTAATCACGCGTTAACATTCTATTTTTATCACACTACCTGACCTAAAGTCAAAGAGCAATTAATATTTATTAATGAGAAGCTAATACAGATTCCACGTTTATAATTTTGGGTCCTTTCGTTACGATGTTCGGCATGTCCTCCATTCTAGCTCGTTAAAAGGAAGAGATCGAAATGGATTACAGAACGACGCCATTACAATTGCAGCATCGATATGATGTATATCTTTATTGTTATATATATAATTTATGACATATAATTAAGCATTGAAAGAATGGACCTTGATATATAGAGATTCGGTCTCGTGTCCCACTTGCTTCTGCCAAACCGAGAAGCAGGACACTACGCTCTATCTTGCAGTATTGTAAATATATATTTGATTCGGAAATCCTCGTGTACTACATACGAAGCTGAATATCGTCCACCTACATTATATTGCATGGAATTTGGGAGCGGAGTAAGTCAGAGAAAGAGGGGCGGAGGGGAGAGGGCGGGGTAGAATATATTTTCGAAGCAAACAGCACTTGGTTCTTGGCGAAAGAGGCCACCAGAAGCAGCATACACGGTCGAAGAGCAGGCAAAAATATTTAGTTACTTTAAAAAGTGGAACGTCAAATAATTTTTACGTATACGAAATACAAATATTCATCGAAGGAAAAACATGAAAATGAATTACGTTCTACATAATAATTATTTATTTATTTATTTAATTGACAGTCTTGTAGATTTATGATTTTAAGGTATACGTCGTATTATGTAACGCAACATTTTCAAATTTCCGAGGGTCGTCGAACTGTGAGGAACATCGGTAATTAAATCGTATTATTTTATCAGCGAGTTTACATTACGTGATTGGCTTCGGTTTCATGTCACATATAATGTACATATCTACACATATACATATATATGTATATATTTAAATACTATAAGGAGTTGGTACATCTTCGAGAAGCATCTCTCAACTCCTACTTCTGCTTCTGTTGCTGCGAGACGCGAGTACAAGAAGAAGAAGAAGAAGAAGAAGAAGAAGAAGAAGAGGAAGAAGAAAAAGAAGAAGGTTCTCGAGGCGGTCCTCACGCTTACTCTGCTCTCACCGAGAGTCGAAACTCTCAAAATAGCAACCATTGATCCTCTCTTCGCGTACCATTCCTCGTCACGAAGAAGAGTTCGATTCGAAATAATCTCTAGACACTTTCTCCGACTTGGCTATCGGAGCCTTTCTTTGCATCCTAATAAATTTATACCAAAGTCACATTTTCTACGTCAACGAAAGACGTTGCCTATGGAAAATGAAAGGATAATAAAAATCACACCCTACTTTCGCGTGTTTGTACGTTCGATTATTTCCAACGTTATTCCATCAAGGGAAATTCCTTTTTGATTCTTATCGAACGCTACGATATATGATAAAGTCGATGAGAGACGGAAGTGAAACGAGAAAACAATGTTCTTGAGTGATCTGACCTTTTCGAGCTATTTTTAAATCGTTCCACTGTTGCTATCCGCCCAAAGGGTAATTAACGTTAACAGCCAGACGACTATTTTTGTCCCAATACCGCGATATGTCGTCTAGGTAGCAATTTCAAACGCTTCAACGTCGTCCTGTCTCGCTTGAAGACACGAGGACATCGACCCTACGAGTAAAACTTGGAAATATCGTAACGATGAAAAATGATACTTCCCATCTTAAGTTAAATTTTTATACACTGGACCAGGGTTCCCACTTGTGTTAATATTTATATCGAGACAGAGGGGGTTGGAACCGCTTCGATTTTTAGCATCCTGCCACTGATCCTCCTTCGCATCATACGCTAAGTCATTTTTCTATTTGCCTTTTTCTAAATAAATATCCGCCGATAACTCCTGCCGTAGACTCCTCTACAAGAGTGTCACGGTGAGCCTTATAAGACGGTAATTATTATCATAGCGATACATAAGCGGCACGTTGCCATTAACAAGTGGTTTCTAATTACACCGAGCGACGTAACGGCAACAACGTACCAACATCTTTGTTCATCGAGCAGCTGATTACGAGATGTTCGGCCGACGGAAGATGATGGTTCGCCGAGTTACACGGACTGTGATCCACGATGCCGATGTGAAAGAATTTCTTTTTCTTTTTTTTTTCAACTCTCAAGTTGCATCAACGTACAAGCTATATATATATATACAACCGGTGGTATAATTTTATAAATAGTATATGCGAGAGATATTTCGCTAGGCACTTCGACAATTGTTTCAGACCTTTCGGAATAGAATTACCTTTCGTATACGATATAACGGAGTACGTAATAGCGTATTTACCTGCCGCAGTAGTGCGGATTCTTCGACGTAATCATTTGGGAATGTTACTTTCCCGCGAGACTGCGTGCGAACCCGGTGTATTCCAAATGCTAGGAGATCGTCAAATGGCACTTACGGAAAAGGTTTTCAACACTGGAATACCAGCATTAAGCTACTCGTGTCGTCCTATATCGCACAAAATATCAAATGAGTATTCCATACGCGTGACTCCCAGCTTTCCCGTGACCATGGACACACCTCGATATTTCCGTTACAGTACCGACGTAGTTTGTTTTGTCATACAACCTCGAAGAATTTATCGTTTACCAACGACGTAGACCATTATCCGTTATTATATGAATTACAGCCAGATATATCGGGTTAATGCGGATTACTCTCATTACACGTAAGATACCCAACCGATAATCGTACTTTTTCGTAAGTTTTGTACATGAAATTCAATAAAGCTCTTGTGAATATTTGTATCTGAGCTGTGGGAAGAGAACGGTGAAGATACCGCGCTCATCAACACCTTAGTCGCGGAATATGAGAAAACAATGCTCGCCGCGCGATTGAGTCGGAGAGATATAGACTCCGAAAGTCATTCGTTTCTTCGACGAAACTCAAAGAAACGCGTGGACTCATCCAACCTTTATTACTTCGGTCGGATCTCAGTTGAATCTTGATTGGATTTGGGTACGAACGGACGAAAGATTTGTTGACAAAAAAATAAACCTTAAACAAACCGAATTCAAACTGTCATACGTACGTAACAGAGGCAAAATTTTGATCAACGGTTGGTTTTACTAGAACCAACCGAGTTACCAATGTCACATTAAACCGTTAATAACGTTTTAACAAAAAAATTTTTTAATATTCATCCTGAGTGACAAGACAATCTAACGGAAAGTACTTTTGCCACAAGTATCCTTAAGCTTTGATTCTTCAAGTCCTAAAAATAAAGAGTAGTAAATATAAGAAGAATATAAGAACGCGAAGGTTTTTTTGTAAGCACATGAGTTACGGGACCTATAAAATAAATTTCTTTAATATTCGCGAGGCGCCATAACTGTTTCTCATTCACCTTTCGCTATCACGCGGGAAGTTGGGTTTTTCTATGAATGCCGGCTCGTAAGTAGGTACACAAGTAGGCGGCATACATGCGAATGGAAAGTACGAATAGCCACGCGCCGTATGCCCAGCGGCGACTAGACGCGCCATTGTCTCTGTCTCTCTCTCTCTCTCTCTGAATCTTTCGTGACGTCACGAAATACTCGTCGAGTTAGCGCTCGTTGCCACCACTGACCGTTACCGTCGCTGCTGTTAAGCTGTTGGATGCTTCGATGTACGCGTGCGCGATCCAAGAGCTACCTCCCAGCGCCTCCTGTTCTCCTGGTAGCACTATCGATCAGCGTAGATCATCGATCGTCATTATCGATCATTGCAAGATCCTCCAAACTCGCAAATGCGTGATTGGTCGATCCCGAAGTCATTATTTCTCTCGTCTCGACTCGATATCTCGGATTCGAATGCTGCGTTCGAGCGTTGCGGGAAATTAATATCGATAAAGTAGGTATGTACGCTCGTCGCTATTTTTAAATTTATTTTTCAAAATATTTAGATTCAAACAAAGGTTAATCGAAGATTCATTGTAATTTACTGGAGAAAAATATACGAAATAGGTTTTGAGTATAATTGGTTCAACTTTTATAGCTAATGAAAAATATTTCTCATTAGCTATAAAAGTTCGATTCATCTTGCAGACGCGGTGTTAGTCACGCTACTGCGTAAGTCGGTCAAGTAATCGTATCAAATCGTGTTACGAAGATGACTCGAAAGTCAGCGAATTTCTCATTCGTTCAATTCGTCACAGGTGGGTTCCGTTCAATTAGACTGATTTTCTTAACGCTGTCTTGCCATCGTAAGAGCTCCTCCACTGGAATAAATTACTACATTTGAAAGACTCTAAGATTTTTTATTTAAACATTATTATTTTCTTACAAGAAATATCGAGTTTTAATAAATGAGAAAAAAAAATGTTATAATATTTTTAGATTTTTTTAAATCCTCCATTTGGCATGAAATATCCTATAGATATCAGCTGATTCGACCTCGGGCACCGAATCGCATCAAAAAGGTCAGCGTCTCAGATCGCAACAGTGATCAACTTGATTTGTCGAGCCTCGGATCGATGAAACGAACTGGCAGAAGTGGGCCAGAGAGCGTGGCAGCACGATGATGCAGAGACGCCTTAACGGTGTGTTCGCCATTATTTTCCTTGATCGCCTCCCTCGTTACCTTGCTGCACCTTGCGGTGCACCGCGAGTGCAGAGTTCCCTTGGACGCAACTGGGACGCCCCAAACGAGCCTGACTCGCTTCGTACGCTCGATTGAACATTTTTATCTCGGATGATATTCTCCTTTGGGAAGAACAACGAGTTTCTTGTTCTCTGTAGACATCCACACCGAAAAGTACGAGTATCTATAGCCACGAAGAAAGTTTTATTTCATCGATCGAACGCTCCCTACGTTGGCCCTCTCCGGTCACGATAAAACTGACGTTCCTTCTCACTGTCGAATTAATTAAGTATAATCGAGACTCGTGATCATAACCGACGCTGAACGCGGACGCTACGGGAAAATTCGTCTGCGTAAAATGCCAATAACTTTTGCAATGCAATTTAGATTTTCACACGTATTACAGTGTGACGACTTTATTCCGCATGCTTTCGAGGGACTTAAGGAACGCGCCGCGACTAGGCTTGGATCCAAGCCAGAGCCGAGTGACGAATATTCACCTTTGTATCGCATAGCTTTGTGCTAAAGTGAAACATATTTCCGAGTGTCAGTCGCAAAAATTCGTCAAGCTTATTGCTGACACTTGATCTATAGACAAAAATTGAAAAATAATGTTAAATACTAAGTCTGAGCAATAATTTATGCAATAATATTGTTCGACTGGTGTTTACCGTAGAATGTTTCAAGGCCATCTCGCGTAATCGTTGGAAATTTAAGTACACCTTCCCTTAAGGTGATGCGAAACATGTATGAGTACAAGAGAGAGATGGAATTAACCTTGCGATCCCGGATTTCTTCTGAGCGGTTGACCCGTCGGATAAAAAGACGAGAACATCGTCCTGCAGAATTATTAGGCGTAGGGCAACGTTCTCGTCTTTTATCCGACGGATCAAACGTGACAAAGAAGTTCGGATTACTATTTTTCTTACCGACCGAGTAGTACCGCATCGCCTTAAGGTGAGGCGAAATCTACAAATCTACACAGAGTGCCGCTTCTCTTTTACTCCACCGTGAGTGCCATACTTGGATGTTTCGACTCCCCTTAAAGCGATGTGTTATACGACATACTGTTCCCAGTCGGTAACAAAGACTGTAATGTTTTTTTTTTTTTTAAGTGTGTCGAACTTTTTTTGATACAAGCAAGGATATAACCCTAGCGGAATTTAGAAACGAAGAGCATACGAATTAGCTTTTGTCGAAAAACGAGAAACCCCCTTGAAAAAAATGAATTACAGTTTTCATTATCGACCGCGGTACGTCGCATCATCTTAATCGATTGATACGATTTTACGATAAATGCGTGATACAGTAAAGAGAATGATTCAACGACCGTCCGTAGAATGCAAAGATCATTAACACGTCCTTACTCCTCCTCTTGGACGAATCGAGAATAAAAATAAAACGTATACACGGTGTCCCTGTGATATTCCTGACGCACGGGGATATAAAGCCGCGAAGGGAAACGCGTTTGCTATAAATGGTTGTAAGTAAAGGAGAGTTATAGTCAAGTCGGTCGGTAACAGCCTTGCGATACGGCCACGCATCTCGATCGGCTTTGAGAAATCGGAAGAAAGTTAAATCCGATTGAAGCCCACGCGTGTCGAGGCTCAGAATGTTTTCAAATTTTTGTAAAAATATATATTTTACGTGCAATCAGTCATTTTATATAATGACAATTTTCTACAATGACAGAGTCGCCATGATTACGATTGAGATAGAAATATTGATGATCGCAGTGGAGTAACAGAAAACGATAAAAATTCGAGTAATGATTAGAAAATGGCCGAGAAAGGTTCGCCATTAAGAAAAGTAGGAATATTCAGCGGTAGCGCCTCGTTCAAAGCATTAAAATGATTTTTTAAATACTTAGCATCGAGACGCTAACGCGTCCCTTGATAAGGCAGATTCACCGAAACACTTGTAACATCTGCAGAAAAAAAAAGCTAAAGCGGAATTCCATTTTTGTGTAAAAATATTATAATTACAAAATTGTAATAATTATCTTGTAGATTATCACAATTATTCTACCGTGCTCATTCGTAATCGAAAATAGCACACATTTTTTGACAATGATGCGATACAATATAAATTTATTCTATGAAAATGAATTTCTAAACCACTATCGTGAGAAATTTTGGTTAATGGCTGCCAAGTATTTTATAAAAAGCACACCGACGACTTGTTGAAAATTAAAATCATCAAGACATCCAATTTTTACAGAATTATAAGCATTTTTTTTAGAGTAACGCTCATCACATTCGATGTGGATTGCACACCTCGTATTCTAGAAGCTGCTAGAGCATATAGTCGAGAAGTTTCTGGCGTTTTCCTGGCGCCCACTGCACACACAGCAGCCCAGGGAGCGTGGTCGTAGCTGGCTTGGCTCTGTGTTCTTCGATTGTATCAGTGAGCGTACGCACGCGCATCTGTATGTGTATCGGTACAGTCGAGAGTCCCACCCCGTATATGAGTTGGCTCTCCGTGACACGGACTGTCAGTAACGCTATCGACTTGACGCGAGTCGGATTAAACCAAGGAGTGCGGATGAGCAATAAAACTTTGGCTATAACGTTGTACATTTATGTGCAAATTCGAGTGACCATAATTAAAAATTGAAACATTCTTTCCATTGATCGTTACAGGATATACAAGATCGAAAAAGAAAAAGCGCATACGAGTGAAAGGACTTGCAATCTCACCTTTTCGGTGAAAAAAAATTTAGTGTCCGTGCAGTGTGTGTTTTTGTCATTACGTAAGAAGAACGGCCTTTGACGAGGAGTCAGAGGGAGATAGAAGGAGAGAGAATACGAGACACGAAGAAAAAAAATACGAATATTTCCCTTGGCCGGTAACTGAACACGCTGAATCATAAAAAAAACACCAACGAAATTAACTAGTGTGCGTATGTGTGTGTGTGTGTGTGTGTGTGTGTGCGCATTTTCTTTGTGTTGCATTCTCGAGATCAATTTTTTTTTAAAAAGTAAACAAAGTAAAGAAAATCCCAGCTGGCTGTAGGGCGTTTTGTACGCCAACGAGGGGGAGGGAATTGCCGAGATTCCTCGTTGTACTACTTCTTGTAACGCACACGTGCTACCGACGCAAACTATAAAATACAGGGGCGCGTGTTAAACAAGCCTCTATATAAATACTAAATCGGGGTTATAAGTATGGATTCTCCTGTCATCTTGGACGCCGCATCCGAATTTGGACGAGGAATCGATCTGGATCGCGCGTTCCCCGTAAGTCCTTTTCTCGTACTTTCCCCCTTATCGAGATTTTTTCTTTCTTATTTTACTTTTTAAATCGTATCACGGTTGGATAAAAAAAATATCGATGTCTTTAGCCGATATGCATCTCATTATCGAATTGTGGTGGAGAGAAACAAATATAACAGTGACCTAAGCGAGGGAATCGTATCGTCGCACTATAACTTGGCCTTAAACCCAGTTTTTTTTCTTTCGCATTCTTTTCAAGCTTTCGTTTAAATTATCAGAACGACGACGGGACGCTTCGAGAATATTCGTCCAGGTTCCAGAAGGGCGCACGTTTCCACGACGAGCTTCGAGAGCACGCGCTTTATTCTTTTTTACTTCAAACTGCCTCGTAGTATTGTGTTATAGTTATAGTTAAATTAAAGCACAACGCTTCCCGCTCTATCTCTTTAGGTTACACGCGCGCACCTTGTCCTTGCGTATTCTTTTCGTTTTTCCATATTTACTACTAAACTGGAATAACAGCTTTTATCCGTAGCAATTGACACTCGCTTCTCACTTATTTCTTTAAGTTTTTATTGCTCAAGCAGTTTAACTCATAAAACGTTTATGCCTAAATAATAATTGCGAAAATACTTGTGATTTTAATGTTAAAATATGTCTATAATACAGCGGAGGCAACGCCTTAACGATGAAAAGACAATAAAAGGCAAAAGTTCTCGACAATAATTTTGATAAAATTGGCTGATCGTTCCTCGTTAATCATTCGACGAATTGTTTACAAGACAACAACGCGAGAAGAATATCTGACCTGTCACTTTCGCGTACACTCGGTATAAAGATTAGCGCGCAAGTACGAGAGAAAAATGTGTTGCGAGCGAGAGAAAACATTTTGCACGTAGCAAGCGTGCTAAGAATAATCCTGAAGACTCTGTGCAACGGCGAATTTCTCATCGTCATCGTTCCCGCGGCTGCGGCGATGGCGGTCGATGATGATGATGCTGCGACCGGTGCTCGAAACCGCGTATTCGCGACGTGCGTGGCAGACCAAAAACAGAACGATCGAGTTATCGTTCAGGATGTATATTGGGAAATCACAAAAGTCACGATAACATCTGGTGTATTATTTTTGCTGCTCCACCTCAGTAGTCATAACCTATAATTGTTTAGAAAATATTATACGCTGCCATTGTTCACACTCGATAAAGATTTTTCCTTAAGAATATTTATTAATACTGTAACATTGGGTAAGTTTTGAGGATAGCAAACTTTCGATCGACCCGGTTGAAGCGGCCATTTTTTTCTTGTGTCGATGACCAATAGCGTATGCATTCATTCGAGATTTCAAACTCGCACGATTTTCTCGTTCTTTGTTCTTATGTTCGACACGCTGTTTATTAGCCATATAAGGTTAAAAACTTTGTGTCCTCTCGCAAAACGCTTTCGGTCATGCGTATTTTCGATAGATCCAAAAGTGTTTCGGAGCGGTGAGAAAGGCACGCGCGTTCACTTCTTTTCCAGGTATCGATAACCGCGTTAATATATTTTCGTTGATGATCCAATCGCGACTCACTTCTATTCGTCAAGTCGCAGTCAACGGTGGAAGAAAAAAAAAAAACAGTTTTCCATTACCATTGGTGATGTAGGGAGGTATATGCGGCAGTATACGCAGAGACGTGCGAAAATACAAACCGGTTTTGGTAATAAAGAACTGGGAGAGCGCACGGTAACACACGCGTTGTCGACGTCGCCGTCTTTGACGACGACTGCTCACCGGCTCTAGCGAGAATTGACAGTTGTCACGTGGACGAAGGAGAACGCGATATCCGTGTATGTATGCACGTACACGAATGTATAGATAGACAGAGCGTCGTCGTGCGTATTATGAGATTCAGGAGAAATTTTCTAATCGGGCTGTCCGTAGAAACGCGTAAATAAATGGCTCACCATCCGCGGTAGGATTATGCACTTCCGTGTTCGAGGATTCCACGAAATTAGATTTATAATTGAAAAATCAAATCGTTGCGGTATTCTTGTATATTCTCAAGTGGGAGTTACAAATCTTGTGAGATTTTTTGCAGATAAATTATTTACCTATTTAATATTTACGATTGCTTATTTTAATTATTTTTTATACTTTCCGACGTGTCAATGTGTTAATTTGTCGCAACGTTACAAGTACATCTGAACATAAGTCGTCGATTGTCGAATCATCGGAAACACTGGCATTATAACGAGACGAGAGACATTGGCAACGTGGCATATTGTGGTGGTGGAAGCGAAACGAGATGAATCGGCAACGTTGTGCCAAAAATAGGGATCTCGGATATCGGCGTAGGTGCCTATATATTATACTTCTACTGATTCGCATCGCACACCGGTACTCCGTGCACTCGTGGAAATGCCTATTTGGCTGCCATTATCATTTTTTTAATAATTAAATTAAATTTCATTATTTTTAATGCTTGAATAATTTACCTTTGATGGTTGAATAATACATCGAATGGTACTCCGGTAGTCGTAAATGTAATGAAGAAAGGCAAGAAGATATGCCAATTGCCAGTTTTAAGGTCACCACTAGGTTCTATAGTTTAGAAGGGAAAACGAGAGTAACGCGTAGCACGGTGGTACCTCAGCAGCAACAACAGTGGCAGATCGGTATAGTCACGATGAGCTCATATTACATAACACTTCCTCGAGGCAAGGGCGAGCAGTTTCCACAGACGCTTTTTCATGGTCATATCCGTGCATAGTCGACAATGTATAGATACGTTATTACGAGCGATAAATGAGTTTGTAATCAGCGAGAGTGTCACGTGTGCGCGAGTACCTGCTCGAGGAATGAAACGAGTCATGCATTTATAAATAACGATGAGCCGGGAGGAAAACAGTAAGTACAGAGAGGTTGAATGTCCCGTCTTGCTCGTATTGACACTCGTGCACGTCTGGTACATGGTTGAATTTAAAAAAAAAAAATTATAAGAATAGAAAGAAACACAACACTGAGTAATTTATATAATGTACACTGGTGTTCTTGACCCAATAGGCTATTTAATACGAATATAAATTTAGCTTGAGTACTGTATAACGATAATGAAAATCGATTGAGTTTAATCGACAAAGCTACTAGCGCGTTGATACGCAATTTTTCATTTAATTATCGCAGATGTAATAATCACTCGTCGAACGTCTCGTTTGTAATTATTGGATGGGAGAGATATCGCGACGGTAACCGGTTGTAAGGTTGCTGTAACATGCTCTCTCGCAACGCAACACTCGTAGTAATACTTGGTTGTTGCTTTGTAACGACTAGCCGGCTACGAGGAAACGTATCTGGACTTATATGGACCGAGTGAACCATAAGAGATCGCATTTACTCTCTCGCGCTATATGTACTACGCTACTGGCAAATCCTGCTGCTAGTACTGTCGCTGCTGCACCCAAGTCCGTTGAGAACAACTCAAAGCATTAACTGTACTGCATGCATATGGGTTTATGCACTCTAATGTATATTATGGTGTTGGGAAATTCGGGGTGAGCTGGATATGCTTCGATATTTATTTCCAAATTGATGAAATACAATGTAAAATCGTGTTTATCATTTTGCTTCGTTCTTACTTGATTATTTTCAACCTTCCGAGCACACTATCTTGAATTATTTCAATCGCATGAGCCTCCTAGTAGGACAGTCAGCATTTTTTTTTATTCACTCGAGATCTCCGTGATCCATCGATCCCCCGTCACCTCCGGATCATAGGAATCCAGAGATAGAACGACCGATTCATTGTGAGCGAAAGAACCGATTAAACCATTCTAATAAACAGAGAGATAAAAGAAGAACTATAGATAATGCACATTTTGCACGTCCTAACCGTGACCCACATTTCGGAAGTCCCAACGTACGACGAATGGGATTTAATACGCACGACATTCACCCACTTTTTGTTTTTATTCATTCTCACGTCCATCCGTGCTTCTCATACCACACTGGAATCGTATTTCGATAACTCTTGGAAAAGCGGAGGGGATTCAGACGAGACTCGGAGAAGGTCGGGAAAGATTTCCGAGAAATCAAAGTTATCGCATCCTCGTAATCCACAATACAATTGTAGATAGAGTTACGTGAAGCAGTTGCATCGACGTGGTGGTGGTGGTAGTGGTGGTGATGGTGGTGATGATTTCTTTCCGTCGCCCACGTTCCGCATCCCAAGATTCGTATATACTTTTCAGAGGCGTGCTACGTCATTATGTTGTATGACGAATAATAGCGCACGCGTGGCAAGCGCGCGTCGTCGTCGTCGTCGCCGTCGTCGCGACCCGAGAGACACAGGCGGCAATACAATCGAGGAAATCCTCATAAAAGGCGAGGGGGCTCGGGCCCCGAAAGGAATGTCGTTTGAGCCGTCTGTAAACTTTTTAATAATCGCTATAGCGTACACGTAATACACGATGGATTCCTTCGTTCTCTGTTTTCCGAGCAGACAACTTTGAGTTAATTTGCAATTATGTTACACAAAGATCTGTGTAGTAACTGCAATTAATTATTAATTTATCAGCGTTTTCCTTTTTTTCTCAATTGATAAAATACTAAATCGGGAAAATGTGCCTTTTTATATTTATTATTATTTAAAAGAGGAATGTTTGTTAAATATTCTTACGTCGTTTCAAAGGAAGAAAGAGTGTCGAGTATGATGACGAATACACATGCCAGCTGTGTACCGAGAATCGATCAAGTTCATTCTCGATTTAAATACCAAGCATACCCGAATGACACTCTTTATATATTTTTCTTCATTCCATTTACATATGTATAGAGTTATACGGCGTTTTTTTTTTATCTCGAATCGAGTGGTGTATACTTATTTGGCGATGCGGGGATACCGTGTTTCGTATTACGCATATGTGTGCCTTTTGCTCACGCATACCTCACAGAATTATGTGGCTCGTGACTTCCAAGATCGAGTTTACGAGTTCCTCGTTCGCGAGTGCGAACGATCTTTCTCATTGTTCGTCTGGCACCTGCGCGAAATTCCATCGAGTATCGCAAATTCGTAACGAGCAAAAAATAATTTGAAAAAAAAAAAAAAAAACAGTCTTATGGAAGGAATTAGAAGCGAATAAATTCGCAGCTGTTTCATTCGGAGCATCGGTAGCGAATGATCGGTGGAATAGCCTTCACGGTTATGGGAAATAAAATGAATATATTATTACCAACAAGAGTATTAAAAAACCCTCCGGATATCGAGGAATTTATTCCGTAGGCGTGTGAGAGATACTCGCCGCTCAAAGCGAAAACCACCTTCAATCCGGTACACGATAATCATCCTTTTAGAAAATATATTTGCTTCGAAATTCACGACAATAAGATTATTACAATCTGCCGAGATGCGAGACAAGAATATCAAAGACTCTGCGAAGAACGCTGTTGCACCGCGTCAAGCAGACGTGGATTTTTTGCTCAAACTTTAGTGACCTTTGCTTTAATAATTCTTAACAGTCACGTCTATCCACAATCGGGCTTAGAAGATTTGTCTTAGACAAACAATCAACGTGTATAGTTCTCTCTCGTTACTTTTTGATTCCATTTGTTCGTTAGATACATTTTTAAATATTAATTATCTTTTCAATTTTCTACACTGACAGTAAAATATCTAAATATTTTATGGAAAATAAGAATGAAAAGGGTAAAAATTTGTCGTAAAAATTCATTAGATTAAAAAAAAAAAAACAGCACATATTTTATACTCAAAGTCAAAGATCTGAATAAATCTGAAGAAATGAATTAAAGATCTGAAGAAAATAGAAAGGAAAAAATGTTCGATAAAATTTCGTTTGCTAAAAAAAAAATCGGTACATAAGTCCATTTACTTGTGTACAAAAAAAAAGCATCTTTGTCACGATTTCATACCGAAAAACTTCTTAATCATGATTAAAAATCATCGTATTACAAGTCTGCCAGTTTAGGTCTCTACCGGGGAACAACTTTCCATCGTTTCAAGATTTATGCTGGTGAATGATCCCGGGTAACCGGTAACACGTTCCTGTTTTACCCGGGAACACTTGCTTATTCGGTCTTGAAACGCCGGACAGTTGTTACGTCTGTTTTGTAATCCGATAGCGTTGTAATAATGGCATTTTAATTATAATTGAAATGTATTTTGGTAGTTAAGGTAATGATAAAAATAAATATCGAAAAAAAATCCTGAAAATGAAATCGTTGGTTAAATGATAATGGGACTAGTACTTGTCCATTACTTTTTAATCGTGGTATTTTATTGGTTTCTTTAATAAAATGTTTAGATATTTTGCTGTCATTGGGGTAAGAAAGAAAGAAGAATTAAATTAATCGAATTAAAAGGTAACGACGACTCTGCAATCGATATATTTCTTTTGGTTAAAAATTGTATTTTGCGGCGTTAAAAAGTTCATATAGTTTAATTTGCGGATTTATCTTTGAGAGCGAAGAATAATAGTTTACCGTGAATGGGTTGAAAATTAATTGAATGGGCATATAATAAAAAAAGCTTGATCAAGCGATATGCGCACCGCGAGGTATCTATGGAGAAATGAGTTTCCGTGACGTAGCGTGGAAAAAGTCTTGGAGAAGCATGCGATATCGTTAGGTCGTTTGCAATTGCCGTGCGTGAGAGAGAGCGCGAGAGAGAGAGAGAGAGAGAGAGAAAAAAGATGCGAGGCCGTGACGTGAATCGGGCGTAAGTTCGCCCACTCGTGTATACGAATAACCGCGACGTAGCTCTTCGCTATGTTGACCACCGCCACTGTTTCTCCTCCTTCTTCTCCTACTTTTTCTGTGTCAGTAGAATTTTTAACTCCGTTGGAGAAAGAAGTAACGCAGTGGTGGAGATAAAAAGATTCTCTGACAAATAGTTTCTTCGATAATAAAAAAATATTTAATGTAAAAACCGTAGTTGCCGATATTTTGTTTGTGCAATCGTTAACACGATGCGAGTCAGAAGTAATACAGTGGTACATATGAATCAATTGAATTTTGTTGGAAAGAGAGACCTTTGAAATTCATACTAAAATTGATTTTGTTTCCATTTGCGTGTTGCAGGGTTTTCCGTTCGACGACGACGAAGGTTTCGGTCGTCGCGGCAGCGACATAAGGTCCCATCTCGACGATTTGGCTTCCCGACATCCCGAGTTTGCGGATCACTTGCTAGGGTCCCCGTGGGGCGACATACCGTCGTTTCACACCGGCAGCTTGAGGAATCGTCGCCGCGGTAGTGGTAGTTCCTCATCGCACCAGGGTTATCCGGACGAAGACGCGCGTAGTCAAGCCAGCGGAAGCAGTGGAACGAGCGCGGCGAGTGGAGCGAGCGGCGTGAGTTCACAGGGAGAGCCGTCAACCCCGAAGTACGGTGCGACCAACGTATCGAGCAAACATCGACAGCAGGAATCTCCTGGCGCTCCGAAAAATCCCATCCCTCAGTACGGTCTCAGAAACACCGTGGACATCGGTCAGCATCGTCACAATATGGATAACCCGGAGAAAGCGACGCGTGGGCAACGCTCGATGTCGGCACCTCCGGAGAATCGTCAGCAGGAGGAGAATCCAATCACGCAAGATACCGACTCTCAGCACTCACAGAATCCTAATCAGAGATTCGTCTCGAGGGTCGATATAACGCCGCAATTTGTGCAACCTGGGGGCGAAAAGACGAAACCTCAACAGCCTCAGCCTCAGCAACATCCACAAAAGCCTCAGCATCAGCAGGGAAATGTGAGGCATATCCCGATCTTCGTGGAGGGCCGCGATGAGCCAGTAATTCCAAAGAACGTGGATCAAGTTGATCACGAACCATCCTCGTGGTCATACGCCAAGCCTCAATCCCAGGTACCTCCGTCATTTCAACAGTCACCGCAATTTCATGAACCACCGCAATTTCAACAGCCACCGCAGTTCCAGTCGCCTCCTCAATTCCACAGACCGTCACACTTTAATCAACACTACGGAAGAGCGAGAGACTGGCTGCCGAACTTTGAAGAGGAATTTTACACGCCTCAGGCGCCTTTCCAACAGCCCGGAGCTCGAAGGACCCAACAGCATCAACAATTTCCGTCGCAAAGCCCACCACAGCAGAGTCATTTCCGGCAACCACAGACAGAGAGCAAACGGCAGCAAGAACATCCTTTCTACGCGCAACAGGCCCACAGTCAACATCAACAGCCTCAGCCTCAGCAGCCGCAAGAACCGTCGCCAGAGCCAAGAAAACAAACGCAGCCTAAAGATCCTTTGGAAAAGGTCGCGGAGGTTCAGAAAGAAATTAATGCCCTCACCGAACAAGTGAATCTCTGGAACGGAACGTCGAGAAAAGACAAATTGTACATGTATCTCGACGAGATGCTCACTAGAGAATTGATTAAATTGGACGATATCGAAACAGAGGGAAAGGAGAACGTTAGGCAGGCGAGAAAGGACGCTATAAAGAGTATACAGAATTCTATTAGTTTGCTGGAGTCAAAAGCTCCTCTTCCCGAACAGTTGCAACAACAGCAACAGCAGCAGCGACAGGCGATGGAACAGCAAGAGACGCCGATTGAGGTCGCGAATGCAGAGAATTTAGAGGCTGTAAACAATCAAGTTAAGAGCGAACAACAGACAAATGAGCAACAAGCGATTCCTCTGCCCCCGGCACCGTCGTCGCCTATCAAAGAGTCAATAGTGCCGGAAAATCAAAACACGGAACTACCGCGTATTCAGGAGAACCAGAACACGATTGGAGAAGAACAGAGCACGGTTTGTCAGGAAGCTGTCGCTCAGCCAGTGCCGATGGAAAGCGCACCTGTGGAAAAAGTCACCTCGGTAGGTTCTATGGAAGTTCAGGGTTTTCCTGAGGCGGAACAGACACAATTAGCAAATCAACCACCGGCGGTAACGACTCAGGCCGAAGATGTCACGAAGATGGAAATGGAGAATCAGGCTAAATCGCCGAAGGTCGCAAAGAAGGTGAAGAAGACGAAGAAACAGCCACCACAGCAACAGACACCGGTTTGCGACGGTGCGATTCCACTTCCTGCGCCAGAGGCACATCAAACCGACACACCGAAGTAAATTGAAGAGTCTGATAAAAAATCGCTGGAATTATTATTAAAGATAATTTAAGATAAAGAGATAAAAAAGGACTGCGATCTAGGCGTCTGAAAATATATTTCCCGAGGATGATACTCGGAAAATCCACGTAGATCTCGTCATCAATCTGTGTCAGCAAACCCTTAATCATAATTAGGATGCCTAGAGAACGAGAATGAGTGCTGTTTGAGAAATAGTAATGCACGTGCGTCGTAGATCATTCATGGTTTTTCTAAGTTATTTTTTTGTTTTCTTCTTCGATTTTCACGAACGTATCGCATTTTGACTTGAGAGTTTGTCGGAAAAATTTCAATGAAAATCCTGAACTTTGTTCGGTGAGATATTTGATACTGGACAATCGAACGATAGATACATTTCGCGCAAATTCTTCCCTAGAATATTATGGATTCGCAAAATTTATTATAAACGCGAAAAAAAAACATTTCGAATAGAGTCATTCGTGCTCTCGCCGCAGCAACTTTTTCCCAATTTCAAAGTCATCAGACTCGCCGATCTCCCTCTGTTTTAACATTATCAACCTAGCCCAATGATATATAAAAAAAAAAAAAAAAAAACAAAACAAAACAAACTTGTAATATCGCAAAATGTATAATTTAAATAATAATTATGATTCTTGTTTTATTATTTTTGTTATCTTCTTTTGTATGTGAGACACGTTATATGTGAATAGTGTATAGCGTACACAGAAGCTCTTAATTACGTTGCTGTAAAAATGTATTTAAAATACGTTAATTCGGGGTTGGTGTGCAGACCCATTCCCCTAAATCCTTGGCTAAATATCCTTTTTTTTTTTTTTTTTGCAAGGTTGTAATAACCAATATAGAGGTTCGATAACTCTATCGAAGCATTTTTCCACTGCAATTTCTCTTTCCCTTAGTCTACAAAAAAAAAGCTATAGAAGTAGAAGGTTCCATTCGTAGCGTCACAAGCGGCAATGTTTACACTAGAGATTGTCGGTCCTTTCAGCCAAGGCTTTCAGTGGAATTCAACCGTTCGGGACTGCTCTTTAAGCTCTCGGCTCTCTTTACTTCCGCATCTGACGGCATGAGAGATGTATCTAGCTTTTGTAGCTGCTGCTTTGTACGCGTTCGGCTGGCAACACGTATAACAACGAGTGGAGTTCCTCTTGACAGAGAGGCAACGAAGACGTTGATTACTCGGGTAACAGCGAAATATATATAAGTGAGAATAAAAAATTTGATCTCAGTACGATCTCCGGATACGCAATCCAGGAATGCGTACCCGGAAAATTCGGCCATTGGCACCGTCCCTCGACTGTGAAGATTATTACGCTACGAAAATCTTGATCGCCTTTGCCAAATTCGTTGAATTTGTACGATGAAACTAAGAGGAAACCTTTTTACTTCCCCGCGAGAATGTAAGCCCTCAAATTGCATAATTCATAACAGAGTTCTGTCGCTTTTTCCTCGGAAAACCCAGCTCTCACCACGCACATTACCGGAATAATTACGCGTAGCTTCTTAAAATAGAATATCATAATTTCTAGTTAATAGCGCTGTTTTTGGTACAAAAAAAAAAGCGTAGATTTTTGTTGACGTGGCGAAGCCACTCCATTGAAATTCTTTTGCACGAGAAAATAGAAGTAGTTCGATAGTCTAAGAGGTAACTAAGAGTTGGCACGATTCTGTATAACGAGAAGTCTATAAATAGGATAGCCACTGCTGTCTCTTGGACGAACGGTCGAGGGGGTGTAGATGTTTTTTGCGTCGCGTCTCTGGGGAAACCCAGAGATGCTTTTAAGGGGTATGATCGAGACACATAAACGCAATGAATCATAATATATAATTCTTATTATTACGATTAGGCGTCGGACGCTGATAACAAAATAACAAGAGTAACCAGTAAAAAATATATTGACGATGCTCTAAAGTGTTGTACAAGAATTATATTATTTAAATAATGTCTTGAGTGCCCCAGTGTAAATTAACAAGTCTGTGCAGTAGAATATTTAGTATTGCTAACGTAATAAGGCTCATAATTGCTGATATTAAATGGCGCTGAATCTCGTCAGTCCGGTATCGCTGTCCTTCCACGTTTGTACGGTACCGTCTTGTGCTTTCCCATTTCAAAGTCATCGTGATTGTCTTCGAAGCACACCTCGCAGTAAAGATCACCCGTGCAACCGGTGCATTGAACCAGACTCGCGGTCTGCTCGCACATGCAGCACGTTACCTCGTCGTCCGAACTTTGATGTCTTGTCTGCGTTACATAATTTATTCCTGTATATTCTTGATGCTTTTCTAGGCGTAATTAATAATCGTTATGAATCAGGAACGGAATTTATTCGAATAATAAAATTTTCTGTTAAATCCATTGATTCAAAACTGAAAATAAATTGTACATGATAAATTGATATTTCTCTTGGATTCAAAAACTGACCTCGACTTCCATCTCATCCGGTGGCTCTAACTCCTCAGCTTCGTATTTCGCCTCCAAGGCAGCTTCCTCCAAAGCTCTCTTTATGAGTTTCTTAGTCACTGATTCCTCGTCTTCGTCGTCAGCCTCGAGCGATGTGCCTGAACATCGATCGGTCGGATTGACACCCTTCAGAGAATTGAGTCTCGCTTCCACATCTTTCGCCGGATCACTTCCAGACGACAATTCCAAGTTCTCTAGATATTCCCTTATCAAATCGTCTTCCTTCTGCTGATCGGTTCTCGTGTCTGTTTTGTGAATCTGAATAAATTCAAAAGTTCCAATTGATAACCGGTAAGCCAAAGATTTTGTTATAACAAATTACATCAAAGCTGTACAAAGGACCGAAAAAATAAATAAAAATATATAAGTTTCCTACATTAATGGAATGCTGACTAGCATCGGGATCCTGGTCCTTCAATATTGCCAATCTGCGTCTAATTTCATCTATGCTAGGCGGAGGTGGTTGCTTATCTTCGTCCTTGAGTCTTTTCAATCGTTCCAGTATTTCCTGATCGGCAGGTTCCAAACCTACTTTGAGATTGTCCAGAGCTCTACGTTTGTATATCACGATCGGCGGTTTCACAGGATTTTCCAGTGCTTCCATCCTACCAAAGTTCTCCAATTTAGGACCGGCGTTCGACGTAATCTTTTATCTACTTTTAAATAATTAGTTTTAGATCTAACTTGTTAATAATATCCAACGGAGCGATGGGATGCTCTCCCTGAGGCGACTGCAGCTCGGAAGGTGAGGATTCCTCCGGTGAGCCCTGGACCGACATTGTTAATTTCTTGTAGCAGGGACCGCAGACTTTCTTAGCTTGTCCACTCGACAGATTGCATTTATACTTCAAGCACTTGCTGCAGTAAGAAAAGCCACAATTTGGACATCCGTTCTAAAGAAAAAAAAAAAGTAAAAAAAAGAAATTGCCCTCAAACTACATTTTGACAGCTCGCTCGACATAACCTCGACTCTCAAAAGGGAACGTTACTCACCTCTCGCGTAAAAAACGTGAATTTCGATTGACACGTGTTACATGACATTTCAATCACGTCGTGAGTTCGAAACAAATGTCACGAATGTCACAAAATATTTGTGTGCTGTTAAGCCACCGATAAGATACCAAGGATTCGGTCATACGGCGTTTGACTTGTACGGGTGGGTACGGTCACGCAGCTTTCACAGAATACTTTTGCGCATATACAACTCATTCGCTGATTATTTTAACCCCACGGCCAATCGTAGTTCGAGAAGGATCGTCGTCGTCGACTCCATGTTCGATTGAATGCTGTAAAAACTTCAAACTTGACGTGCACGCGTCGTAAGAAATTTACGAACTGTAGTTACTCGCGATGGCGGTAAGAAGCACGAGGTCTTCAAAATTTCCCGAAAGCAACGAACAAATCGGTAAGTACTTGTTATTTATTTGTTACCGAATATTATTGAAAATTTCATAAACGCGCGTTCCAGAGATCCGAAGGCTCTTGATCGGATTAATGAGCCTCGATCTTTGGATATTGATCAATGCAGGACGTTTCGCTAGAAAATTTATGACGTTCGTTAGATCGATGATGGAAGTAGTCATTATAATCAGTCTCGGAGCCGGTGATTACTCGTCAATTTTTATTTATATTCCTTCGTATTTATTCGTATCGAAATAATTTTTGTCATCATAATAGACGAGAGAAGTGCTTGCAGGTTTCCTCTCGATCCTAGCGCTGTCCCAACTAAAACTGGAGATAACAGGTTTTACCGATGGTTACACTGGCAAAACGATTAAATCGTCGAAAGACGGTTTGATAGGCATAACCGATGCATCGAGTCGCGATCGTAATACTGAGTTTCAGCGAGAAATCACTCATTTGAGAAACAAGGCGCTCAGTCTTGAGTTCGCCCTCCGGAAGATGGTCGAACAATTAATTTCTGATCAATTGAAATACATTATTTTTTTCTTCTTCTCAATAATATCATTAGCCAATAATTGTATACGTGTTTGCAGAATTCACAATTGCGAACATTTAACATGCGCGATCGTGGCAAAGGTAACGATTTAATTCAATATTTTCACGTGGAACGAGAGAATATTTCATAGTGAAATTTTGTAGAAGAAGATTTAGCGGATTTTGCTTCGGAGGCTGCAGGAGGATCGGTGTTGGACACACCAAACACTGAATCCTACTACGAGACGAAACACGATCGACTCTCATTGTTTGGGATTCCATTATGCCGACCGAATTACTTTACCCCGCGTAAAATAATTCAACCGTGGAGCGAAGCAGGCGAGTGTTGGGCTTTTCGAGGAGAGCGAGGAACCATGAAGATCAAATTAGCGTACGCGGCAATGATCGAGCAAGTGAACCTTGAACATATTCCAGTGAGTGCTTCGTTGACTGGAAAGATCGACTCGGCACCAAAAAATTTCAGAGTTTGCGTAAGCCTCGGCAAGCCCTTTAGCTTCTCCTTCTTTATAGACAATTGGAAATTGTCTTTTTATTTTGTTAGGCTGTCTTCCCCGAAGGATGCGCAACTGTCGGTAACTATATTTACAATCAGTATGGACCATCGTCGCAGACTTTCCAAGTGACGGTACGTGTATTTTTCTTCAAAATCAATCGTCGAATCGTTATTATTCATTTTCTTATTCTTTTTAGGAAGAGCAATTTAAAAACGTGCCAGTTAAGATCGTGATGCTGGAGATACTTTCGAACTGGGGCAATCCGAACTACACGTGCATATATAGATTCAAAGTCCACGGTAGAATTTCGATATAAACATGTTTTTTATCCAACTGAAATACTTGATTAATCGCACTGTACCGTTGTGTAGAAAACGTTAAATTCTTCCTCGAAGAATAATAAGAAGATAATCATTGGTATTGGTTTTTTGCTCACTTTATTACAATCGATGTACAAAGCGTAGTCGTGATAGTCTCAAGGAGAACGAAATTACGTCCACTTGTCGCTGGTTGGACCGCCCCAGCTCTGAGCAGTGGGTTGCGTGGGGTTTGCTGACCATTCTTCCTGAACCTGAGCAGCCCATTCACCGGGAGCAGCGAAGGGAGCTGCTACGAGAGTAACAGGAGCATCCGGTGCGACGGGCAATGGTTTTTCCTGTACCCACGGCTGCTCCGCGACGGGTCCTGCGGTTTCGACCTCGGTAGCCCATGTGGGTTCGACCGTTGGAGCGGGCTCGGCGGCGCTCGTGAATTCCTTGGATGGTGGTGCGATTTCCTTGGCCGCCTGTTCTTCTTTTTCAGCCTAAAGAACATACATTTCGAGGGTATAAGTTTTTGCTTCGTGAATCACCGATGATTATATGAAATTGAGATATTTTTCAGAAAAGATTAAGCCATATGTACCAACAGTTTTTATTCTGGACATAAGTGAATCATCACGATAAAATTATTTATATTATTCATTAAGTAATTAGAAGGAAGCATTAATTTTTACTCAAGATGGTGTGTGTCTCTCATAGATTGTCATACGCATTAGATAGCAAAAGTCTATCA
Source organism: Cylloceria caligata (assembly GCA_963942595.1). NCBI lineage: Eukaryota > Metazoa > Arthropoda > Insecta > Hymenoptera > Ichneumonidae > Cylloceria > Cylloceria caligata. The sequence goes on from OZ012707.1 coordinate 70,506,811, forward strand.
TCGCGATTTTCTCCGCCACGATTGTTCCTTCGGGTCAAAGGCGAAAACGGTGAACCGTAGAATTGTGAAGCGCGGTTTACCGTTCTCCTCTTTTACCCGAAAGATGGTAGAGATATTTGCATTACAAATTTAAGGACCAAGGGGTAGCGCATCGTCTTAATATCTAACGGAAATTTGTGTAACAAGTTTGGCGATTTATAAAAAAATTAACAAAGAAGAAAAAAACGTACCTCTTCGGGATCTCTGTAGAAGAAGAGATCGACGACGACGTCCCACTTGGTCTCGCGTGCGATAGTTCCACGAAGGCGGAGAACCTCGCGAGCGAGGAGCCACCACATTAGTCCAATGCTGTGGAGACTCTTGGTGTTGCAGGGAATCGAGATGTCGACGAAACGAAGCGGCGAATCAGTGTTGCAGAAAGCTATAACCGGAATATTAACGTAGCTCGCTTCGGTGATCGGCTGATGATCGGACGCCGGGTCGGTGACGATCAGGAGACGAGGCTCGCGGTAAGCAGCCTGAAAAAAAGTATCGAAACATTAGATTACTCGTACTCATCCAAATTTTTGCTGAATCGTGTAAATTAAAAAATTTTTCAGCAAAGATTAAGCCATAGTGATCAACAGATATTGATTCAGGATGTAATTTATCATCATCGTACCAGATATTTTGTATTTTATGAATAATTATCATTTAATTAATGAATCAATCATTATTCGTCAACGATCGTACAATATCTTACCTGGATCTGATTGGTGAATGCTCCAGGGGTGAAACGTCCGGCGATAGGGGTAGCGCCTGTATGAGCGGCATATTTAAGCACGGCTCTCTGTCCAAGGGGACGGCAACTGATAACGTACACTTCGCTGGGGTGCTCGATGGTTACGATAGCACGAGCAGCCAAGAGAAGCTTCTCCCATGTGCGACGGATGTTGATAACGTTGATACTGGTGCCTTGCGAACGATACGTTTCGTAAAAATCATATTTCTGTCGTACAAAGTCAGGATTCTGACTTGAAACGTTTGTTGCACTCACCATCGACACGGCGCTTGTATACATATTGCTCCATTTGGAAATTTACATTTTCGCTACCGAGATGGGTGCACGCAGCCAACATTTTGGTAACGTCGTCCTCCTTGAGGGCCAACACGTCCAATGCTCCCGACATATTAACGTTGTGGTTGAATTACGAATCAACCTGCGACAGTAAAAGGGTTTCCTTAATTTTGTAAATCAAATTCGAGGATCGAGAATTATCGTGGTGATTCTATGCTCGTCCCGCCACGTGCGTCGCCGCAGCGTTATTTCCGGCAATATTATGAAAATATTCTTCGCTGATAACAAATTAATATATTATTCGTAAATGTTGGCTTTTAACATTTATCTCAATATCACTCAATCGTTTAAATTTAACCAGAGTTACGAATATTTTAAATAAAAATAGGTAACCTTACGTTGTACAATGCCACTTAGGAGATTTCCAGTGTGGAAAGGAAGTCGGCCATACGTGTTGCCGAGTATTTGAACCACGTTACTCAATGCAATTGCTATTTATTACGAATTAATTATTTTTTATACGACTCTTCCTAAAGCATTGTTTATTAAAAAAAAAATACATTCCATTGCAATTTTAAATAAATTATTATTCTAAAGACAAGAGAAGATTAAAAACGAAATATTTGGCAACGGAAATACGTCCGACGACTGATTAACGTGTTACGCGCGATGTTTGTACCATCGACTGGTACAGATACCGCGATAAAATTGTTTGAGTAATTCTATCGAAACTCAATATTTAGTTGAAAAAAAAATCATTAACGGATGTTTAAAGATGAACATTGTTACGTTTTTGTGACCAACGGTTGATGCACTTAAACTTTTGCGATTTTTGTGAGAATATCGTTGAGAAAGAAACAAACGGAGACCGCCGAACATCATAACATAACCTAAAATAAATGCAGACAGTCAACAACCTCTTGACGTCGGTGATGATGCGATAGAATATGTATCCAGGAAATCACAAAACAGTTTTTGTGCTAGATCACACACCGTATTTTGGTATCTCTACGGAAAGTCCTCTGGAATTCGAGTGTCTGAAAAGCCGTGGACAGAATCATATTCCTCTGGCTCCGATATGCAAATCCCTATGGACAACCAGCGTAGAATCTTCAATGGAATATTGTCGGATAGTCTGGGACCTGTTTCCTACAGGGAAATTGGTAAATTGACCTATTTCACAGTTTCGTCTGTAAGCTGGTTTTAAATATTTAATTTTATAATAAATCGTAGGTCCGATTTGTCGTCAGCGATCACGCCGCTCATATATTGAATACCTGGAGCCCTCTCCAACAAAATTTGGCTCACGTAAGTCGATAAATGTATAAAATAAATAAAAATTTAGTTAGAAATGACACTAAATTTCTTTTAAATTGAATTCCTTTTAGATTATGAATGGAATGGCCATTATCGGAGTTCCTTCGAGAAGTCATCAGCCGGGAGTTGATTTTTCTGTAATTCATGGTTTGAGAGTGGCGATAGAGGCTCTTACGGAATGCTCAGAGATTCAGCACGAGAAGAGAACGTCTCTGATGGAAAATACCTCTAAGATTCTCAACAGAGGCAGAGTAATTTGCATAACCAGTGCCAGAGACAATATTAATATGAAAAGCTTGGAGAATATATTTCTGAGTCAGTTGACGCAACAGAACAAGATTGCTTTATCGTCCGATCAGTGAGTTTTCTTCAGCCGTACCCTCATATTTACTCCGGAGACAAATTTAACTTGGGAATTATATTTTTTGCAGCTTGATGCCCATTCATCATTGTCATCTAGTAATTTTAAATATATTTCCAATAAATATAGAATCACAAGTCACCAGTCGAAATGCTCAAGAGGTAATTCTAATTTTATTCAATTTTTCTTGTATTTTTTAATTTTTAAAAAATAAAGAAAGCTTTTGATTTGCAGATATCGCCTTTACTGACAATGGAAGTGCATTCTATGAGGGCAAACACTCTGCACTCGAAGCTCTCCCATTTAATTCTCTCTCATTACGATCTCGCGAGCACAACGGTTACGGGAATTCCAATGAAAGAGGAGCAGAACGCGAGTTCGTCGGCGAATTACGATGTCGAGATATTTCACTCGTCAACGGCGCACTCCGCAATTCTCAGTGGAAATGCTCAGGACTCGACTCTCATAAAGACTTTTAGAAGATTCGAGGAAGGTTCGGAGTACGAAACGGTCACTCTGAAGTGGTGCACACCGAGAGGCTGCAGTGCCTCGGAGATGCAAAATTGTACGGCTATGCACAGAATCACGCCAGTCGATGTAAATAGCAGGCCATCGTCGTGTCTCATAAATTTTCTGCTAAACGGGAGATCGGTTATGCTGGAAATGGCACGAAAAAGTGGCGGCAAAGCCATTTCGCATCTGCTGGCTTCGCACGGCGGTGAAATATTCATTCATACTCTGTCGACCGCGAGAAGCGTTCTCGAGGACCCTCCCTCGATAAGCGAAGGATGTGGCGGCCGAGTCACGGATTACCGAATTACTGTAAGTAAGATAAGAATATTTTCTCTAATTTAGTTTGATAATAAATCATTTTTATAGGCTTAATATTACTTTTATCATTTCTTAATAGTTGTTTATCATTAAGAGACTTGCACATGATTACTATGTAAATTTTCACTAATTACAATTTACCAATTTTTTTTAACGCCAGGGGAAGATCAACCAGTTGAGTAAAAAAAATGTTAAAAATTTTTTTATCGGTAAAAATCATCATATCAAAAATCCCATGCGATTGATTGTTCTTAACGGTGTTCTGATCATTAAAAAAATCCCTCAATCTCAATATTAAGAAATGTAGAAGTTACTTTTTTTTTTAAATAAAAAATAATATTCAAAACTCCTTCAATTTTTTATATCTGGTACTGTGAATTTTTCCATATGATCGGGACATCATTACGAACAATCAAACGCGTGAGATATTTGATACGATTTTTTTTACTGATGAAAAACAAGAATATTTACTTTTCGGAATCGGTGAACTGACCCTTTCGAACGCTGTTTTTGTGGTTTTTCTTATAATATTTACATAGTATAATGAAAAAAATGTTATTAACATCTGCATTTTGTTCTTTTGCAAATCAGGACTTCGGTACCTTGATGCGCAACAATATTTTGGTGCCCTTGAAGCGTCCAAGCGACGATGCGGAGGGTCCAGCTGCGAAGATGCGTTGTCGGCTGGAGCGACACACGAGATACTGGCCGATAACGATATCAAGTACTCTGATGTTTAATCTCCGGCAGATAATAGACCCCTTGCCTGAGTTGATGGTGAAAGAGGAGCTCACGAAAGACGAGGTTGTAAAGTGCAAGCAGTTGATATTCGGACTGTTGCATTTAGAGTCGAAACACGAGACTTTGGCTCTACCGAGTCTCGGGGGTGGACGAGGTGGAAAAGGAGGCGTACGTCGCGAAGAACACTATCGGTTGCTCTGGGAAGAGCTGGAAACGTTTCTAAAAGCTCACGCCAACAATTCTGCCATTCACGCCGAAGTTCTCAATTGTCTTCTCGAGGTTCGTCTCATCAGAAATAAAGACGACAAGGAGAAAGTGGAATTGGATCAGGCGTTACGGGAATTGGACGGGTAAATAATAATAATATATAACATATTAATTAGAAAAAATATATTCAAAAAATGATAATTTATTGATTCTAAATGTTAAATGCGATTTTGGCTTTTTTAGACTGGGAAAAGAGGACGGAACAGCTCGCGCGAGTGTAATAAGAGCGACGACGGATTCGCCGATGTCGCCGCCGTCGTGTCCGCCGATATCGCTCGCTAAACAGTTGCAAAAAGCTCAGCCACTGCTCTCGGCCAAGAGCCTGCTGGATATCTGGCTGCAACGAAGCGCGCCGAAGGAGAAAAAGCCTGAATTCCACGGTAGACTCAATAGCGATGGCCCGAAGGCGAAGCTCTATCCCAATCTGAAGGACACTTCTGGCAGAGAGCCTCGCGAGCCCATACTCGACGGATGACCAATTACGAGAAAAACGGCCATTTATATCCGAGCTCTCGTGCGGGTAAGTGAAGGAAGCGTTTCGTGGAGTCTCAAACGACTTTACGTCGTTGTCCCGCCGTCTCCATCCTATTCAATTCACTGTACATACGTATTATTATATTTTTTATAAATATTCAAATTAACGAATCATGATTGACGGTTATTCAATCGAAAAAAAAAAAAAAAATCATTCGTCCTATGAATTTTTCAGACTATTCTTTCGGAAGAAAAATAATATAATATTCCCAAACGGTCCAGGGGGGGGGGGGAGGAAGAACTAATTTTCCGAATATCCGCAATGAGTCAATAAAACAAAAGATTAATTTGAAAACAAGACAATCAGAAAAGGAAGAGTTTTTAACGAGAAATGGGACGAATCACTCAAAAATTTCGTGATAATTTAAAAAATTAAAATGCACCGCAGTATTGGCGGTACATAAAATGACATAATTGTAAAGAAAGAAAACGCGTATGATGAATTACACACTCAATAGTCATCGGCGATCGACCTTCGCAAGTAAACACGCTTATCTGCCTGTCTACGGTCCGTCTGAGTCTGTGAGTTCGTGTCTGCCGCGTGGTGACAGCTATTGAAAAATATGTGATACACGTACGCACTCTCCGTATACATAGACGAAGAGTCAGTTCTCGTGATAGGTTCTTCGGACGAATGGTCTGTCGAGCCCCCCAAGAGGCGTCTAATCGATGTAAGCAAGAAGGAAGGCGTTGAGGTATACTACGGCCGCATAGTATGACATAATGCGAGCACGTTTCGAACGAAGGAGACATCGTGGGGTGAGGAATCGCCGAGAGAACGAAAGAGCAAGAGCAGAGAATGAAAGAGAAAGAGACGGAGATACATAGAGAGCGAAAGAGAGAGAATGCGTGTGTGCCGATGGGTTGCTCGTAGCAGTCGCCGAGAAGAGGAAAGGGGGGAAAACTGAGAGTGCAAGTGCGTGACGTAACGGTTCATTCATCCCGGGACAGACGATATCCCGGTCAATGGTAAGTATGTGTTTACGCCGCTGTATACCAAGCAATCTTCTCTGTGTGTAATCTCACGTATTTATACCATTCTCGTGTGTGTGTCTGTATATAAATGTATATATATTGTATTGAGAACAGTGTGGAAGACACAGGTTGATCGCGGGCGGGCCGTCGAGCTATTAGCCAAGTGTACGTTCGACGACGATACGTTTACGCGTTTCTCCGCTACGTTTATTACTCACACCGAGAAAGGATTGGCCATAGGCTCGCGCATCTTGCATCGTTCGGAGGACGCCTCGTCCCATTGTGTTTGTGGGTCTCGTTCCGCTTTTATCGCTTCTCCTCTGATTTCGATCTGCTCCACTGTCAACTCTCCGCTACCGTTTATACCGTTTCTGACTCTGTCTCGGTTGCCATCGAATCCGAAAACCCCCTTTTCCTACCTCGTTTACGCGTCCCTCAATCTTTCGAGTGTCCCTGGATAAACGTGCGACTCGAGATAAGCAATTTATGAACCAGCTCGAGGCGGTAATACGATTTACGTGGCGCCATCGTTCGACGATGGATTTAGAATCTCTGGACCGAGAGAAATAAAAGTTGATGATTGGTAAATCTCGATATCGCAGACATTCCTCGAGATACGAATTTTCTTTAGTTCCGTTGTCATATATACGAGGAACCCTTCGAGCATGATAAAACGTGCCCAATGTACCGTGAGTCGATGTCGCAATTGTTGTATTTTTTTTGTTCTTATTATCTATCGTTGTGTTTATTTATTGTTTTTTTTTTTTTGTATATTTCGATTTTGCCAACAAGCCTGACATCGTCGTGTTCGATTTTAAGGACAATTCTCGCAAGTTAGTCTCGTTGAAGATGTTTCGTACAAAAAAAAAAACGATTTTTGTTCAGTGATGAAGAGCCCCCTGACCCGTTTTACACAGATACGTTGACTCGATGGTAATTTTAGCATTTTTTAACAATGTACGGTACCTCTCGGTGTGTCGTATATCAAAATAGATCTAAAAAAAAAACATGAATATCTCGAGAAATAATTGAGATATCGACTCTGTACAACTCTCGAACTTTTCTTCGTCTCAATCCAGAGATGCTAAATGCTAAATATAGCTTCTTATAAAAAGTTTTAAAAAAAAATTCAATCGAGCAAATTATTTGAATAAAAATGACAAAATGTCATTTGTTTGATAAGTAATTATTGATATCAATATTTTAATCGTCTTTGGTCACTTTGATATCGAGATTGTCACATTGCAATTTGCCAATAATCTTTCAGATATGATATAACGATTATTGAACCGTTGCGTATGACAGACGACAAGTTTGTTGAACGAATCATAGCATCGCAACATTAATCGATAATTTGTAGCGATGCGAAAGAAGCCACTTTCCACGTACGTAAAACTCTCTTCTCGGTGCAGGTGTACCGAGAAGGGTGTTATCGGTTGTGTATAGGTAAAACGGAAACGAGTATACGATGAACGAACGAGTTATTTAAAGCACCTGTCATCCTCCGGCAGCTGCCTGTGGTCTTTTAACGATGCGAAAGAGGCGCGTCGCGAATATTCTCCGCTTTTTTTTTCCTTCGATTCCTTTTAAATATATGATTTTTGTTTCTTTTTTTTCTCTTCTTCGGAAAATACGTAAAAAAAAGACAATTGGCGATTTTTTTCTAATTAAAATGAAAGCAAACGCTCGAACCGTGCGCACTCCGGGGTAAAGGCATACGGCATCGATAGGGGGAGTCCCCTCTCGTTGAAATTGCTTTCATTTTCAGTCTCGTGAATAAAAGAAAATAAATCATTGAAAGAGACCGCTCGAGCGTAGAGAATTTTCACCTGCACGGAAGATACAACTCGCGGAAGCTATACGTATCTAACGTGGACGACAACCACGATGATATTATCGATAATGCACGATGCCCCATCGATTCGGCAAACGCGGTCGCACGATGGTCGTATCGATCCGAACCCCGTGGCTTGGCCTGGCTTGGCTTCGCCACCGACAATTCTGCTGCTGCTGCTGCTGCTTCTGCTGCTTCTGGCGTAAACCTCTATAATTCACCGGCAGCAGCACTTCGCCAGTAACAATTCTCTCTGGTATGTTGGACACGGTAATTCTCGTCACAGGCAGAATCAAATCTCCTCCTATCATCCCTGATTTATCAACGATAATATCTGAAAAGGATTAGATTTATTAATCAAGCGGATTGTTCAATGACTAACAATTTCAATTCTCTAACGAAACGAATACGGATGTGAAAAAAAAAAAATATATATATATATATCGTGATTAAATGTCTCATTTTAAGGTAGAAACATGTTGAATTGAGCTTTTTATGATTCCAAGTCGCTATTTATAAGTAGCGCGATGAGATAAATTGTAAAATTGTTAAGCATTTTCCTTTTTTTTTCTTCTTAACTATTTGCATAAAAATAAAAATCTAAAAACTTTTAATTTTGTTTGATAATAGGGGAAAGCAAGCCTTGTTAACTCGAACCTTTGAAATTGCTTCCTTATTATTTTACATCGTTCACAAAGGCAATCTCCATGAGTAAGTATGTTGATCGATTTTAACTTCCTTATAGAGGAAAGTTTGTGAACTACGTATAATAAATATGACGGTTACGATTATGTTTCAGCTGCGCTCGGTAACTCTACATTTTCCAGAGTGAAAAAAAAATAATAAAAAGAAAAGAATGAGACATTATCCTTTTACAAAAGTCAACGTTGAAAAATTCATACGTTCCAAAACGTTTTATGGAATCTCACAAAATTGGATACGATACGCACTTAAATTATATTCTATTTATTTACAAATTTCAGGCCCGATATATCAACATATGAGGACGTTACACGCGACCACAGACATTTTTCGATAAGTTAAAAATATTTTTATCCGAGCTGTTGTATTGATAATTACAAAAATTACGATAATACAAAGGGTTCCTGCTCCTTTAATCGTCGATAAAATTGCAGAACTTTACCTCAAATCATTCACATGTACACACACACACGCACGCGCGTAGACAGAAAGTCCAGAAATTTTTTTCTAAATGTGTTTACTCGACATTTTGATACATTATCATTGGAAATTGATAAAAAAAAAAATCAAATGTTCATCGTCGCAAAGCTTTCTCTGTGAGAAAAAAAAATAACTGTGAGGTTTATTTAGTAAATTTGTTGATTTTTTGTTAAAAGATATTTATCGCTGGTGTTGAAACTTGGATGATTCATATTGCAGAGGCAGTATCGAAGGAAGATGAGAAGAACGAGCAGCGTTGTAAGCAGAAAAGTAGTGCTTGGCTGTGCGAGAAATGTGCCAGAAGCAGCAGCAGCAGCAGCAGCGGCAGCAGCGGGAGTAGAGGCATGAAAGAGATCGAGGACGTTAGGTTGGAGAAGCAGGGAGCGAAAAGAGCCAAGAGGCACACGGGTCTGCAGGGAAAATAATCCCCCAGCGGGATTCCCGGCCCCTATATACCCTGGGTATACCGGCCATAGCGAAGCGTTCGAATGGCATCCGAGAGGAAACGAAGCCGCATCGCGTAAGTTTATACCCGTACAAGCCAGAGGGATAGAGAGAGAGAAGAAGATAGAGACTCATCGTTAGCGTTGGGGAGCGAGCCATAGCAGCTCGGCTAACTTTGACAAACCGTCCCTGAAGCCAGCTGCCGGGGTAACGCCGGCCCCGGGGTATTTCGAAGCCTCGACAAAGGGGACCCTGACCCTCCGGGGTGACGCTCGTTGCTCGCAGAAACGAGCCCTTTCTTCCCCTCTCGTATCTTTTCTCTCTGTCAATCTCAACGAAACGGCATTAAGGTTCCGGTTAAAAATTTACAAAAGATTTAAAAAGAAAAAAGAAAAAAAAACAACGATCGCGTTTATACTCAAATCCCAATGGTCAAACTCGTCAGTTTTATGGAACAACGCGATATGGCCAAACATCATTGATCGATCAACGACGAGATATTGAAGAAAAGAAAATATATAAATTATCATTATATTTGCGTATAACGTATTGATTTCTTTATTTCTTAAATATTACTCAAAGAAAACTCGTTTGAATCAACTCGAAATTTACAAATTTGACGGTTACCGAGTCAAACGAAATTGTCACGATCACGAATTGAACAACGATATTTATATTATTCGTCAAAAAGTACAATTGATCGCCGATAAACAATGTCTGGTGGATCTATCACGCGCTTATACATTTATACGTTGAGAACGTTGATCGAGGTGATTAGTCATCGGTTAAATCTAACGGGTCATTCCGATGTACTTGCTCGCGACTCGGTAGCAGCGGCAACTGCATCAGCGGTAGCCGATTTAATGAGGCTAACCAATCAGTCCACGGAGCTCGTTAAAAGTCGTTTCTTCTCTGGCCATGACTCTCTTGATGTACACCGGTACTTGTGCCCGATCGACGAGTCACGAGTCAGAAAATGTATACCAAGAGAACCTTGAACGCTCCAACCATCCCTTTTACGTACTCGATAACATCGTTATAATTAACCCTTTGAAGTGTGACAATTTGGCAATTAATTATAACAATTACTTAAATTTTTATCAATTACTTTTCGATTAAATAATAATTCACGTGCGAACGAAAATTCTAAATTTATATTTCAATCTCGAATCATTCTGTATTTAAGTTTGATGCTTTCAAAGGAAAAATATTATTTTGGGTTACTCGATCCTCTGGAAATCCGTAATTGGATTTGAAAAAAATTAAAAAATTGTACTCGAAAGACTTTTCGACATTTTTCATCGAGATGAATTTTAAAAAATATATAATAATAGCTGCGCGAATAGAGTGAAAGTGAACGAATCGTTGTAAAAAGCCGCAGCCAACGTGGAGAAATAGAAAAAGCGAAAGAAAGGAGAGAAAAAAAAAGGAAGTCGCGAAAGTGAAAGTAAAAGTGAGATTGTGAATTCATTGGGTCAGAGAGAGGTGCAAAGGGAAACGAAGGGCATAGTCCGGGTAACGTTTTCGTTCTCTCACGCTCAGACTCGAGAGAGAGTACGGGACGAAAGGTTTGGTGAACGAGGAAGACAGAGAGAGAGTGAGAGAGAGAGAGAGAAAGCCCGATGCGACGGGGCAAAGTCGCGCACGTGCTACGTCACATCGTGTTTACGGATACCTTCCGAAGCCACACACGCGCGCACACTCGCAACTGCATTACACATAGTATTGGTATCCCGTACGTGCAACATACTCTGCGTAGCCTTACTCGTGACCTTGCGTTTTGTATATATCACGCTTGCTACCCCGAGCCTCTTCGTCTCTCTTGCCCAGCGCCCCCGCTCGTCGCGTTCCTTGCCCGTCGCACAGCGCGAGAGTGAGCTCCGTACCGCTCACTCGTCCCTCCGTTGTTCCGTGCTTCCTGACGCTTTGCTTCTGTTTTTCGTCTCTCTCGTTCGTTCGTTCGCCAAGCGAGAGATCGAGAGGATGGAATCTCGCGGTTCCTCGTCCCTTCCGCCCCACCAATCCCGGGAATCCCCCTACGAATGCTCCCCGGGCCTCTCCTCCGCTCCATGGCAACCAGTTGTTCCGTCTGTGACGTAATACTCACGCGAGAGTATCAAACGACGACCTGTCGTCATCGTCGTCGTTGACGCTTCTACTTCCTTCTTGTTCGTGCATACGAACACGCGCACACGCGTATATCGAGCATAGACCGTTCTCCTCGGTGTTTGTAGAAACGTACGCGTTCGATGGCCAATCTTTCCACCCCGCTACCTCTTTATCTCGGTCATTCTCCTTCTCGCGTACGTGTGCGAAGGTAACGAGTATGCGTATTCGTCGATTCAACGTCCTTGTCTCGTCAATCCCGACTGGGTATACTCGAGAGTAACAGCATTTCCGTGCTCAACCTTCGATGTTGCATCCCTGTTCGCTGCTCTTCCGCATTCTTCGTTCGTTCGTTTGCTCCCCTTCCATCGAATCCGGGATATCCCAGTGTGCAACGTTTTCGATGGTGGTACGCGTGTTACACGCCGGTATTACCGCTTTTACTCTACACCAAACTGACGATGTATTTACGACTACTTGGTACACGAGTGTTCGAATGACGCAAGAGAGGTGCTTAGCCCAGTGAGTATTACCTCCAAGGTCGCTCCAGATATATTATTGGGTCAATGCTCTACTCGTAGATTACTTCTGTCATTGGCCTCGCGAGACTCTTGCGAGCTACGTTTGTTTTCTCATTATGTAATAACGTACTCATTTTTTTTATGTTTACGACCTATCAAGAGACTGATACTGACTTTCGTGAGTATAAACAACCGTTGTTATCGGTAATTTTAGTAGCAACGATAACGATTCTATCTCACTACATACATTTGGAAATATAATTATTCACATTTCATTATATATATATCTTTGCGTATTGACGTAAACAATTATCGGTAAAAAAAATTGTGCCGTGACGGCTGCCGGCGGAATGATGTCATGTACGTCCGCGTCAGGACGACTTTTTAACAGCGCAACGTGCCCGTACGGTTTCAGCAAATTGCGAGGCCATAACATCGTATTGCAACCGTCCAGATACCGTATTGGCACGTCGTCGTGACGGCTGCCGGCAATATCGTGTCATGTACGTCTGCGTCAAGAGGACTTTTTATCAGTACAGCGTGCCCGTACGGTTTCAGGAAATTGCGAGGCCCTACAACGTATTGCAATCATGCAGACACAGTGTTGTAACGTCGTGACAGCAGCCGGCAGAATCCTGTCATGTACGTCCTCGCCAGGACGACTTTTTAACAGCGCAGCGTGCCCGTACGGTTTCAGCAAATTGCGAGGCCATAACATCGTATTGCAACCGTCCAGATACCGTATTGGCACGTCGTCGTGACGGCTGCCGGCAATATCGTGTCATGTACGTCTGCGTCAAGAGGACTTTTTATCAGTACAGCGTGCCCGTACGGTTTCAGGAAATTGCGAGGCCCTACAACGTATTGCAATCATGCAGACACAGTGTTGTAACGTCGTGACAGCAGCCGGCAGAATCCTGTCATGTACGTCCTCGCCAGGACGACTTTTTATCAGAACAGCGTGCCCGTACGGTTTCAGGAAATTGCGAGGCCCTACAACGTATTGCAATCATGCAGATACAGTGTTGTAACGTCGTGACAGCAGCCGGCAGAATCCTGTCATGTACGTCCTCGCCAGGACGACTTTTTAACAGCGCAGCGTGCCCGTACGGTTTCAGCAAATTGCGAGGCCATACATCGTATTGCAACCGTCCAGATCCCGTATTGGCACGTCGTTGTGACGGCTGCCGGCAATATCGTGTCATGTACATCCTTGCCAGGACAACTTATCAACGGCACAGCGTGCCCGTACGGTTTCAGGAAATTGCGAGGCCCTACAACGTATTGCAATCATGCAGACACAGTGTTGTAACGTCGTGACAGCTGCCGGCAGAATCCTGTCATGTACATCCTTACCAGGACAACTTAACAACAGCACAGCGTACCCGTACGGTTTCAGCAAATTGCAACGCCCTACAATCGTGTTGACACGTCGTGACAACAGGGAAGCAATCATGCGCGTACGCACATGACTCCATTGTACCGTCACATTTCTAATTGGGAATTATTTCATTTTCTTATACAAAAAGGATCTAAAGAAAATAACAAAATTATCAAGAGCTTGAGATTCTCACCGTATTATTTTATTTTATTTTTTAAATAATCATTCCACTACAGTACATTATTTCACTCCGATAATTACGATCGCTTTTAATTGTTTTGTGTCACTCCTCTGTACGTACATCTCATTGATGTCTCAACAGAGCAAGACAAAAAGCGATAATATTCGTCGATCGATTATAATAATCATTCATCATCGTCGACTCATTTATTTCTCCGTTGTTTTCTTTTGCGTTTCAATAGCGTTGGCAATATTAATATTAATAATAAATTGCAATCGGCGCGACCGATTTTCTATATCGAATATTAGCTTATACCGAATACAGCGTAATCTCGATTCATTCTTAATCTCTCGCTCTGTCTCACACACACACACACACACACACACACACATTTTCACTCGTTCTCATTATACGACGATAATCGATAATATTGGTTACTTCGTACAAACGGTTTTCTGAATAATTGGATTATAATCAATTAGTCGTCGAACTAAAGTATTTTTTTTTCTTCCTTCTCTCTTTGTTAATTTATTGTATTTTTTTTTTCCTTCTTTTTCTTTCTCTGTGAATCTGTATTCATTCTTAACTTCCGCTTTAAGGCCATAAGTGAAATATCTAATTTTTTTCAATCTTTGTATAATATTCAGCGCTATAGGATACCGTGCACGTGCGTGTCTCGTGTATATTTACGTAAATTTTTGTTTTTTTCTTTCATTCATTTTTTTCTTATATCCGATTTGCTATTAATTACGTGAAATTCACGCACGTAATCGTCGTTGATTAGTTTAAACGTACAACGACGTCTTTGACCATTGCTGGAAATTCTCTCGGTTCATCCGTGTCCTTCCAGCTCGATAATTGCATCGCGACTCGACGATTAATTATAATAAAAGACGAAGAGATTGAGAGACGAAATATCGTGTTGATAACGCGTCCAAGTGGAGAACGCTATAGTCGATATTGATCGAGGCCGACCAACGGAATAAATGCAGCGCGCATGCCAGGTGAATCGATAAAATATTCGTTCTACAGCTGCTAAATCTCTCGAAGAGTCCACAGAATCGACGTGCGTGTGTCTCTCACTCTCATTGTGGAATGTACGCACGACCGTGTGCGAGGCTGTTTATTATTAATAATATAAATCGCAAAAAAAAAACTGAGAAAGACCCTCTGGTCATCTCGACAGAGACCAGTGAAAAAAAATATATATATATATTTATATTTATTCTCACCCTTGATGCATCGACGCTGAATCCTTCGTTAATTCTCCCCTCTCTTCGATCTTGCCGCTCGAAACAAATGATACAAGCACTAAACAACTATCAATGACGAACAGTTTACTACGATTGATTTTTTTTTTTTTTTTTAAATCCCTCGCAACTTTTCCATAACTAAATGTATATGTACCGTCGACTCGTGACAGCAAATGAAAAATTGCTTTTGTCGGTTTGGTGATAACACCATCGCCGAGCAGCAGCAACAGCAACAGCAGCAGCAGCAGCAGGAGGAACAGCAGCAGCCTGTCCAAGGTGTTACTAAATTACACGTTATCTATATATATATATATTATCATATATAGATTATACATATTTTCCTTTTCATATAATCATTATGAAAGTGAATTAACGCCCGCGACGAAGCTTTATTCTCACTTTTTTTTTGCCACACTCTGTCGCTCTCTATAGTTTGTATTCAATTTGGCTATATACCTCGTGTGTGTTTTCTCTCTCTCTCTCTCTCTCGTCGGTGTATGACTGCGGCTTTACCCGCGTATCTTACTCTCAGTACGCTCGTTTACGTGCCTCCGTCATCCTATAATCGTTATGCAAAAATACTAGTTAAATCCCTGTACATAAAAACCTCGACGTGGTTGTGTATGGGTCTGCCACTGTCTCTCGCTCTCTAGAACACACACGCACGCGCACACACACACAGACACACAATATATCAACGGTTACATATTCTCTTTAGATGGACTCAAAGCGTTACTTTTATTTCTCTCTAAAGTTTCATTATTTGTTGGGTTTTTTTTTCTTTTTTTTTTTTGTATTTTCTTTTCATTAACATACTTACAAGGTATTTGGTTTTTCCTCCGTGCACCACACACTTCGACACGCAGTTGCTGTTGTTTGTTTGTTTTTTTTTTCTTCTTTTCTTCTGTAGGTATATAAATTATGGTAATGATTCGGTATTACAATTATAATTATTATTAGTCATTAATATTATTAATCGTAATTCATCTTTTGCCGCCACACTTTTCTTTAATTCTTCGTGATTTTCTTATCTTTTCTTTTATACCCGGTCACGCTTTTTCTCTATCACCCCTCTCGGCACTCACTCTCTCCCACTCTCTCTCTAATTCATTTAATTAATAAATATTACTCCCACCTAACCCTCCTCCTCTCTCCCCTCTCTCTCTTCCCCGGATACGAGTTACTCCTGACTCTCTTTTTAGTCTTTCTCAAATTTATATTTGTTTTTTTTTTAACTTTTAAAATCTTTAAAGCTTCGAGTTGACACGATGCTCTTCCACTGTTTTGTTTTTTATTTGTCGTTCTTAATGTACTTGCGAGTACCCAAGTAAACATAGAAAGAGTGCTTTTTTTTTCTTCTTATTTTCGTTTGTATTTTTTCTGCGATTTTTTTTTTGTTTCGAGAAAGGGAAAAAGAAAACAGAGAGGATCGTAATGTAAGTGTGTGTGTGTGTGTAATTCATTCATCAACAAAGCACATATGCTTCTGTTACGATGATGCGTTTCGTCTTTCTCTCACGGTAATCAAAACGCGACGAGAAATCGAAGGAGTACGTGTGTCCGTGTCCGTGTCCGTGTGTGTGTGTGTCTACAATAATTCGAATACGACAGCGGGTAGTGTGAAAACTAATTCTCGCGAGCCCGAGGCGTTTGTTGCTGTTTCTTAATGCTTTTTATCTTTCTTCATCATGATTATTATTATTATTATACTTTAATTAATATTTTGTTTCATTTAATCCGGCAGCTAAAATCGCCGTGCCGCAATCAGAGTCAGGTTGGCGGTCGGCGTGAGACTGTTAACAGGATTTAGCGTTGCGCAGCTCTGGGGTCACTTCTTGGCTTTTTTGGTCGGTGGTTCCTGCGCGTCCTGCGAGTCCTCCGTGTCCTCGCTGTCCGTTGGCCGTGGCGTAGTGTTGTTGCAGTCCTCGTTTTCGTTTGTCGCGATGCTGTCGTTCGTGTCTTCGCTCGCGACCGCCGCGGTTATCGGTGTCGCGGGTTTGTCGAGCGAGTCCTCGGTAAACGAGGTGGTCGTGCTATTCTCGTCGATCGCTGCGGGATCTATCGGTCCCGGATCTTTGCCGTTGACAACCACGACCGTTGCGGGATCCTGGTTGCTGTCGTCCGATGGCTCCGTCGTCTCACCGTTGCTCGGTGGATGCGAGTTGCCGTTCTCCGTGTTGCCCGGTATGCCGTTCAGAAGTTCCGGCTTGAGCTCGGATGCAACAAAGTGCGTCCACAGAGCCAATTCTACCCTGTGAGGACTCCAGGACGTTCCATTTGGCACTGTAATCGTGCAAAACAAACAAAAAAATTCCACGCTCGCGTTAGTCAACTTCCCGTGGCAGCGATTTTCAGGGTGATGCACGAAATTCCGATTAAGAAATTATCAAAAAAAAAAAAAAAAAAAAAAAAAAAGATCTTTCACCGAAACAATCGATCTAATGAAATATGTTTTTTCAAACAGTTTGCCTTCCTAAAAAGTTCTTTTCTGGTTATTCCACGTGCCTAATCGTCAAAGATAGATGAAAGAAAATTGGGATTCGGCTTGGTATACTCACTCTGTTTGTTCAGCCTCGCGACGGTAGTTCGAATATGCTGAACGAAATTAAGGTACTCCTTGATCGTGTAGTCGATACCTTCGATCTCCGGTATTGCCATGAGACACTCGTCCGCCATAAAAGGAGCATTTTCCGGCGAAGCAGCGGCGAGAAGCGCCGAAGCCATCGTCGTACCGACACCCTTAAGATTCGAGAGGGCCGTTATGGCTTGTTCCAAATTCGGAAGCTTCTTAAAAGCTTTCTTTGTCTCTGCCATCACCGCGCGCGGAGTATTCACTTTCACCAGGTATGATAGTTGAGGATAAAATTTGCCACGCTGAAAATACATTTCAAGCAAAAGAATGGCATTGCCTTTAGCATTATAATTTTCACCGTTTAGGGAAAAGATAACATTTTCGTTGTTATATTTTACTCACTGTCTGCTTCCATTTCATCGTTTGAACCAATTCCTCGTGATTGAGATGGGCGTCTTTGCCACGTGATTTAATCTTCTTCGGCAGTTCATTTTGATACCTGAAAAATTATAGAAAAAGGTACCGACGGTCAGAGATATATCGTTCAACGATCATCAAAGGGGATTGACCATGACAAATATTTCATTACAAATTGAAAGATTCTTACAAATATCGATAACTGAGATTTTTTAATTGTAATAATCAAAAGAAAGCAACGACTTTCGCTATCTTTACATACTTCGTGTGTCCTGAGAATGCAAAAACGGTCCAAAATTTTGTATCCGTCGCACCAATATGTCATAATAATAACAATAATAATACAAAAATCTAAAGCTCAGATTCAGTTTGTTAAAAAAAAAAAAAATGTTTTTCTAACAAAGATCTATAAACTATAATTCATATATATCCGATAACGCAATTACACATAAAAAGTAGAAATAAAACAAAAAGATTCTGAAGTGGGGAACCATTTGAAAATATTTCACTAAAAATATTATTGAATTCTAAACAATTACAAATATAAGAAATTACGATTGTTTCGTGATTTTCAATGATGACACAATCGAATATCAAGATTTTTCGATATCAAGAGGAATTAACTAACGAGTCGTTAAAGTAATGAAAAATAAATAATTAAGATGAAGAATTCTACGGATATTGAAATTATTTTTCGTGTACTCGACATTTCCGTGGGTTGCCGACGGGAAACGACAAGATCGAGGGGCTGCTCTCTCTCTCTCTCTCTCTCTCTCGGTATAGAAGCTGGCAACGCTGACGCGGCGACAGCGACGGCTCGAGCTCGTACAACCCGAGAGCGCTCGGTTGCCTTCTGCCTCGCGTCCATTTTGAGAGGCGCTCACGGCACGCAACGACGGTGTGCGCGTCGGCTAACTTCTACGAAAACAGCCTTGACACATTCGCACGCTCGACGATTTTATATAAAACTGTGGATATATCTTGCGATATATATATATATATTTTTTTTTCTCATAGTTTTATTATTGATGTTAAATAAAATAAATGAGAAAATGGTCCAAGAAATTCACTGGCATCGAGATAAATGTATTTGCATCATCGCTTCGTATATAAATTAATGTAAAACTTGAGATTTTGTCGCGCCTCGACGAATACTTCAAGTATACGCGATAGAGGAAGAGAAAATAACTTTGTACGCGCAGGTGTTACGAATGATTTGCGCGCTTAGATTTTCGAGAATTATTCGAAAGGCACTCACCACGAGTGGCTCCTCTCTCGAATGTTTGTTACCGGCAAATGCAAAACGGTCTTTCGTTTCGATGTCCTACCACGATTGGCACTTATGACCAAGATACGCGATATGTCCCGCCGACGGCGACATCCTTTCATAAATGTCAGAACGTCGTTGTCGTAGTTTGTAGTCTTCGCTCGATGACTCTCTTGCTCCTCGAGAAGCTATAGTCAACCGGTATATACAAGACCCGAGCCTCGCGTATACGATCAATACATTTTTATATCGCTCGAGGCTGATGAGTATCTCGGCCGACAATTAAAATTCGTTCGATATCGTCGCTCACTACCGGGTAAAGATATTGATAAACGCGTTTTTGGAGGTTAGGAGAAAAACTAAGGAAAATTACGAATATTTCGTTCGCTTACTTTCAAATAACTCTAATAATTGATCAAATTAATGACTCGGGAACGAAAAAGAAAACGTATCAAGACATATTCTTCCTTTCTTTTTTAATTGAATTATTATTTTTTAAGCGAAGGACGCTCCCCTTCGCTCAAAAGATTAACCGATTTTCGTATAAAAAAACGTCAATTTTTTTTCCTCCATCGATAACAAAATATCAAAAAATTTTGTCGATCGATCGTTCGTACCGTCGTTCCGTACGTGATAAAAAATCCTCAGATTCGAGTTAATAAAATTGTGGGTCTATATTTTTTTCTTCTTTTTTTTCCCCCATAAGAACACCGTTACGAGAATTTTTTTTACCGATAAAAAGCTAAAACGCGTTGTGTCTTTATAATTGAAAATTATGGACTCGTCCCTCCACTTGATTACTCAAAAAACATTGGATTTCTCGAGTCGATGAAACTGAAGTAAAATTGTGTGTTTTAATAACACGAGATACATTTATTTATAACTGTTAAGTGCAGTTTTTTTTTCCGGGAACTCTGCAACATGCTTCGAGTCAGTGGAATGTGCTTTTTTCTTCGTTCTTTGTAATAAAAAAACAGCAATAGCGAAAAATATATAAACTAATATCGATAATACTGCCATAGGATCGCGAGAGAGAGAGAGAGAGAGAGAGAGAGAGACAGCCGGTAAGGAAATCCACGAGCGCCACGTGACGCGCGTTGACGATCTCTGCATAAAGCCGCGTCAGTGTTTTCACTTAGTTAAACGAGGTGGTTGTCGAACAGCTTATCGCGACAACACGAGAGTTTCATCCGTCTCTACCCGAACAGGATCCTCGTGCGATGGGTTCGGCACGTATCGTATCACGACGATCGCGGGAATACTCGAAAGCATTAAAGGTAAATACATTGTTTGACTGTCGACCGAACGATAGATCGCGCGTCGTCGTTATCTTTCGTTTGAGAAAACACAAAAGTTTTTGGGAAACATTGGAATATTTGGGAAGTCTTAAATTTCGAATCTTTTGAAAATGTTTTGACGGATCGAGGGTGATTCCAATCGTAGTTAAAAAAAAAAAAAAAAAAGATAATACGCTCCGTCGGGTACGCTCGTGGTGCGGGTACGCGCTGACAAACGTCGCTGCTGTTGGCCACGGGTTCATTGTCCCGTGTAGAGTCGGTTGTCGGTCGAAGCGACGTTCAACACCGCGAAATAAAATACGAATTTCGAATTGTTTCGTTCGACGTTCAAAGTTCTTTTTTTATACGCGGGTATCTTGTAAATTGATGAATTTCGAAACAAGCGTTATTACAGCCGCAACTGCCAAACCGGCGAGTGTAAAACGCACTCGCGTAAAAGTTCTTATCCGCGATAACGAATACAATTGAAGATAAACTTACCAATTGTCGAGCTTGATGAGTTCCTCTGGTTTCTTGGTTTTCCTGTCGGCCTTCAATCTAAGCGCTTGTGGATAGAGTTTTATTACGTGTTCGAATTGATTGGCGGTGCCTTCGGTGAAGAAAGTCGCTGTGTCTTTCACGGAAGCCATTGTGATAACTGTGTTTAACGTTACGGGCGTCAGGGTGCAGCACCAACGCCGTTCCGACGGTGTGTGCGAGTCTTGTGGTGGTCGTGGTCGTCGTCGCGTAGTCGCGCTTGCCTTCGTTAGCGAAGCTCTCGTTCGGCTCGTAGCTCCGTCTTTCTCATTCACCCTTTCGCTCCGTTCAAGTTATCTTCGTCTTTCTGTCTCTCTCTCTCTCTCCCCCGCTTCTATGCGCTATCTCGCTCGTATCTTCGTCTCCCACCCTTTCCTATTCAGATAAATTTCCCTCTCCGTACGCGCGCCGTACCACTCGAATCCGCTACCGATTCTATATCACCTCCCGTCTGCTTCGAACACACTTGGTTACGCCGACGGCGTTGACACGAGGCGGTCACACAGCAGCGATTGTGAGAATGCAAATACGTTTCACGAGGAATCCCGTACATGCGCGACGTTCGAATGAAAATATGAAAAATCAGACGCTCTCCTTTGGCTCTCGACGTATTTCAGATGTCCCGCGAATCGACGCAGCGTCTATTTTCATATATTTTTTATTATTCAACTCTATCGTATCACGAGCATTCGAGCCAATACGAATTTCCGTTTTCTTCACCGTTCCAACAATTTATACACACGAAACTTGTACACGATAATGTCACACACCCGCACTGTGCCGATCGGTTCGTTCCGTACGTAATCTACGCTCGTCGTATTCAACGCGTTCTCTACCGTCTCGTACCACGAGCCCGACTGATTCTCTTGTTCGGTGCTTCGCTGCTGCTTGGTGCTGGTCGCTCCGTTCGGCTTCCACGATCGCTGTGCCTCGGCGATGATCGTTCCCTTCGATTGGCGGCCACGAAACGACGAATCACCGACCGGAGAATCCTTTTTCTCGTTCTTACGAGTTCAACTGTAGACTACGGTTATGAGTATTCGACGATAGATACGTTTGAGAGCGCGCGAAAACTCTCGGGGTTCTCTCTCGTAACTTCCTTTACGAAATTTCACACAGCTCTGTGCGTTTAATCGCGGACGATCGAGCCTTTGCGAATCTCTCGTTCGACCGTCCCGGGTGGGGAGAAACGTCGAAACCCCTCGCTAGAGGGCAGCACCGGCGAACCAGTCGCGTTTTACTCGACCGTTCTCCACCCCCCACTACCGTAGTAGTCGTCGTCGACGTCGTCTATCTCCTCCCTCTCTCCCTCTCTTCGCGTCTTGCCGCAAAGTACTCGCGCACACTCTTGCAAAAGGAAACGAGCGCACGGCGAAAGCCCAGCAAAGCGAATAGCGGTGCCACACACGCGTACGCTGCCTGAAAATACCAACACGGACGGTGATACCACCTTGTATATTACGTATACGAAAATTTCGACCGTGTCACTCGGCGTTATTTGCCGGACGCCGGTGCTCGACCTCTCGAGAGCACGCTCGCCCTCCGCTCTCTCAAAGGGCTTCTCCTTTCTTCGAGTTAATTGCACAAATATCGAGTGAAGGCACTGTTTTTTTTTCTCTCCTTTTTCGAAAACACGAGTGCGAGAGAGTGTCCTTTCGACTGTAAGATTATACGATTTTCTCGGAGCTCCGACAACTCAATTTACTGAAAAATTGCTCGTTGCTCACTCGAAGGAACTTAATAAAAATCTATCCGTTGATATTCCAATTAATTTTACTTCCTTTTAATTTTCTTTTTCGCGATATTCGGTATCGTGTAAAAAAAAAAATGTCGAACGCGCTATCAATTTTTCGCTTTATATTTATAATTTCTCGTAATCCCCGCCCCTCCGTTATACGTTACTAGATGCGCGAAACCTTCCCCTCTCACCACGAACGACGTAGATTTGAGTAGAAAGATACACGGATCGACACTTTGATCGACGTTTGCGAGTATGCGAGAGCGTGTTCACACCGTGAATACTCGTTGCGTTACCATAATATACTCGCTTTTTGCGAAATGGGAACGGAGCACACGGAATAACTAGAACGAACCCGCTATCGCGCCAACAGTCTCTCGATTCTCTCGTGTATCTACGTTGATGCGACGACCGACCGACCGAGGGCAGCAGCGCTCGTCGCGAGCCCTACCCCTACCTCTGCTCGTCTTCGATTATCGTGGGTTCTCCGTGTCGTCGGTGCGCTCGCGCAACCAGACTGTACTTCCTCTCTTCGGGGATGATGTCTCTGTCTCTCGCGCTTTCCAGAGCCGTCCCGCGTCCCTCGACGACTGCGTAAGGTTCGATGCTCGTAAGCCCTATCGATACGGAGTTGCGGAGAACCTGTACAACGCGCACGACTACGAAAGAAAAAAAAAAAAAAATCTATAGAATTCGATAGTTCGTAGTAAATAAAGCTCTGCTTTGCGTCGATTGAACCGAAGGCGCGCGCGGGCGCGGGATCGTTCGATACGCGAGAACCGTTCCAGAGGTTCCGCTCGCTCGATCCTGGTTGCCCGCAGGCTCGACGGACTGGAAATCGATGCCAAAGCTTGGACGAAAGTGGGAGAGAAGCGTACACGCCAGTGCCGTACGTACGGTCCACTGTGGTACAAGCTTCGTGTACGTGTTTCGTCGATGGTTTGCTCGTACGTCTCCTCTCTCTCTCTCTCTCTCTCTTTCTCAACCCTATGCCCTTTTCGCCACTCCTCTCGCGGCGTGTGAAAGTGCACGGAGAATACGCATGCGCAATGAGATCGGTGGTCGCGGTGTGACGCGCGTTCGTATATGTACCACGTACAGCGGAACGATCGGGGCACACACGTGCGCGCTCTCAGCGCACACGGAACGTGTATCGCGAGGCCCCTGCGTCGCATGACGTACGTACACCTACATCGCGTGCACGAAGCCACGGAACGAGAGGGAGAGAGAGAGAGAGAGAGAGGGGAGATTAAGAGACCTCGGAGTGCTTTGAGCGTGTACTCGGGCGAACACTGTACAGTAGGGTGTTGCCATCGAGCATCGCTGCTGGTTGCCTCTATACCGTTGCGTACTATATACATCGAACTATACTCCGCACCATCATTCCGCTGTATCATCATGTTTTAAAACATACATGTGCTAACCGCCGTATCCCGCTAAATCGTGTAGCCAAAGTATTATTAGAAAAAGCACTGAATCTATCTATATTCATTTTATTCATTTATATACCGTGAGATGTATATAAAAGTATCGTCAATTACGAGTACGCAATTGTAAAAATGTACTCGATGAGAATAAATTGAGAGACGCTGTAGCTATCGACAATTATTCATTGTTTTACAGGAAGCATCGGTATATTAAATATATTCAACACATATTCTTTAATATATTTAATATTAATACTCGATACCTTGTATCTTATATTTGATATCTCGTTTTGTGGTAAAACAAAATTGTCTATCTTTCTATATCAATATTCCTACAAAGGCATTCAATGACATTATTTTATCGATAAACAACGTTGTACGAAGCTACGCGCTGTGTATCGATACTCATGGATTCAAATGTAAATCGAAATCAAGATATTAAATCGTCCATTTGATATAACGATATATTTATTGTTTATTCGATCTTTTGTACAAAAAAAATATATATAATACATCTTCGTTTGATGTATAAATAAAAATATTATTTTACTTTTTAAATGTATATCCAGTAAAACGGACGGATGTGTACGCAACGCTCGCTACCATCAACCTTTATATTTCTTCTCTCCGTTCACAGTGAATACCCCGAGCTATCGTAGACTATACTCAACTCCATTATCATACCGCTATATCATGCCGTAAAACGTACATGTATCGGACATTTCCAGTGTGCAGAGCGTGTTGGTCTCAAAAGCGAGCCGAACCAAGTTCGTCACACATGTGCCGAGTATACATGCGCGCGCATCCTGTTCACCAACGACATGTACAGTAGCGCACAACTATGTTTTATTCTACACGACGGATTGCCGAGTGTACGAGCGAGACTCGGCTCAGCATTCAGTCGTCCGTGGGATGTTGTTGACGATGGTGATGGTGGTGGTGGTAGCGAGAGCGAGCGACGGGGCCAACGATGACGGTGGCGCGAGGACGCGAGATCTCGCTTCCATGGCCGCTTCGTTGTCCCCTACTCGAGCTCGAACCTCGATACACGCTTGCCTGACGCACTTATACATCGACCTGCGTTATATATATGTGTGTGTGTTCGAGCTCTCTCTCTCTCTCTCTGCTCCGTTCGCTCGTTTGCCTCTGCGGCCTGTACCGCCGCCGTTGAGTCGCCGGCATACCGATGGAAAGTGCCGAGCGGAGAACGTATACGCTCGGCGCACACAGCGCCACTCGCGTTCCTTCTCTCTCCATCGGTAACTTTCCACGCTGGCTATTATACCACTATTCGGGTAGAGCCACGATTCCTAAGGAAAATAATATCCATCGAGGAAAATCCTACCGACGTACGCACTTGGAGGATCTTTCCCGTTGTCGATGAGGAAATAATTTACATAGAGAGAGAGAGAGAGACCCAAGAAATTCGTGAAACTATGTTAATTCCTTCAGGTATAATATGGCCTGCTGTATTCCGTTGCAACTCGAGGGCGCAGGTAGATTCCTCGAAGAACCCCAATAAAATATCCCCCAAAATTGAGCTTTATCCGCTTTCGTTTTATTACGACGAAAATAACAAAGAGAGAAGGAAACGTACAGCGTTCTGTTTCAACAAAAATATGTATTATTTAAATATCGACTTTTCAGTCATCGAAAGAAAATATGATTTATGGGTATATTCGAAGAGGAGAGATAAATCGGTATGAGAACGCCCGCGCGTACCGTGTATTCCAGGGACGATAAGCGAGGAACGAGCGCTCTACCGCCTGTCTTTTTGTCTCTCTTTCTTTCTTTCTCTCTCTCTCTCTCTCTCTCTCTCTCTCTCTCTATCTATCTATCTCCCTCGCTCCCACCGCATGCTCTCGCTGGTTTTCCACTTCGCTACGAGCCAGAGAAATATAGTTGTCCGTCTCTTTTCGTTCGTGACTGTCGGAGGGAGATAGCAGGGACCGCCTACCAGCCGGCTATAATCCCGCGGTACGGCCCGGGCATGGCCGACGAGTCTCGTCGGTCGCGCACCGTTATATTCCGGCCCAACGGCGCATCGATGGAACCCATGCTGATATACGGCTCTGCCGCTGCTGCTTCTGCTGCTGCCGGAACCCTTGTGCGCCTGTTGTGGAAAGTGGAACCCCTATAGAAAGAGGACCCCCGAGAGCCAGGCGAACGAGCTCGTTCCCTCTGCGTCGAACGCTTGAAATTCAACCCCGCGCGCCTTCGAGAGCCACGACCGGAGAACGTATACCAGCCGTACAGCCGGGCTTTGCGGGTTGCAGGGTTGCCAGACCTCGTAACACCACGACGACGAGATAGACCTTTCCAACGAAGTTCTACCGTACAACGTTCGACCGTACCAATAGTATCTTTCGGTATACTCGGATGCATATAGAGCGCGGATATATCGATGCAGCGTCGTGCAACGTGTCTCTGTCATTGATACCGTGTCTCTAGCATTTGTGAGACCCCATTCTCAGCAACAGGTTACAATACATCGTGGCATATGTTTCTCTAGGATCGAGTAGCGGACATGACGCGCTCTTGTCTGCACGATTCGATGGGAAACAGTCAATCTACGTCGAGCTATCAAAGATTCAACTTATTTCCGTAATTCAATAGTAATTTATTATTTTTACTTCATCTTACTCTTTTCGTGTCTTTGATAATAATTCATTGGAAGAACGTTTTTTTTTAATTTATCTTATCGAAAGTCCTATTTATATTTTTTCATTCGTTACTTTATATATATATATATAATTTATCGTCGATATACGAGCTTGTGACAATTTTAAAGTTATTTCGTACTTTAGTAATAATTATCGTATTTATACGAATACGAGACAAAGTTTTTTTCATTGAAATATCAGTATAAAACAAGAGTCATCTTATATTCGAGTATTTTCGTAGATTATCGGACACGGCGGGTATGAATTTTTTTCTGATATTTTCGGTAGAAACGAGACACGTCTTGTAGTCGTGGTTGTCTTGTATTCGGGCTAATACGATAATTAATTTTCGTTGATTTTATCGTACACTCTTCGTGTCCTTGAAAATAAATTAGGAGACCAAAAGCACTTGATCTTAACGAAAGTTCTATTTATGTATTTCATTCGTTACTTTTAATTGTAAATAAAAATGCATTCTCACTGGAAAAAAAAAAAAAAGAAAAGTAACGTCTGCTCAATCGTCGTTGCGTTATCATAATCAGCGAGCGTTTGACATATAATTAAATGATATTTACAAAAATATGGGATACGTATCGGTTTAATAAATTCGAGTTATGCAGCAAACACGTTCGTCGAGCTCAGCTGCGAGACTCGAGTGTTGGAATATAAAATAATTCGAAAATTACGATCCGCGTTCGACTCGAAAGACCGTCGGGCTCTCAAAGCTTTTCGCAAATCCTTCTCAACTGGCTCAGCGTCCGCGTCTCTCTGCCACAGATGTACGGTGTCGTGGCTCTATCTTTCGACTAGAGACTAAAACGTATTCGAGAACGCGGTGGCGTTTGTCGTTGCGCGATGTACATACGTGCATACAACGGGATGAGCCGAGAAGGAACCGTTTCGAACCTCTCGCGGATCATCCCTCCCGCTATACACACGGCAGTCCGATCAACATTTACTCATACTACTTGTACGGAGTACGAATTTGTACGAACGTTGTTGTACGATGGATCATCCTAGCGGGCGAATTATTCCGAGTGTCAGCGATTGCGAACGAGTGTGACGTCTCGCGAAAAGGAGTGGGCTGCTCTCTGCTGTTGCTGTTGCTGCTGCTGCTGCTGCTGCTGCTGCTGCTCTTGTACAAAGTTACGTGCGTGTTATACACGCTAAATGGATATACATACATTGGCCATTGACATGGATAGCAGCGCCTCCGGTGCTGTATGAGAAAAACGCTAGAGCAGACCGAGATACTCGTGTGCTCTCGACTGCTGGGCGTTCTATCGCGAGCCAATCGGACCGCGGTGACCTTGACAAACTCCGACGGTTCGCGCTGTTTGTGCAAACGTACTTGGCTCCGTACCTTTGCTACGCGGCTCTCAAGTATAATAAGAAAAATTGTCGCGCGAAGGTAACAGCGCGTGCCGCTTTTCGATACATAATCGCGCTAGCGGAGACGCGCAAAGTTTTCTTAGCGAAAGGACTGAACGGCAACGAGATGGATGGACGGTAACGACGGTTCAAACGATACAACGCAGAGAGGCTCTTGAAAGGAATATTTTTTTTACGGACATTGATAAACGTTACGTATAAGTAAGTGTGGAATTATTTTTTTTTTTGCTTCTAACAAATAGAGACAGCGTCGGTTACGATGTCGAGAAGTTGGAATATACTCGAAGCTCCCGAACTCACAGCGGGTTATATGCGTTTTATCGCGGCTTCCGGGTAGACCGAACTTTTGTCGAAACGTAATCGATTCTGCCGTCGACGACTATCCGCGGATGGCTGACAAGCAGGATCTTTGCCTCTCTGAGCTACTTTGAGTCCCCGGGCTATGAGATGGGCGGAGTTCCATAGCAGCCGGATGCGAATGGAATTGATTCCGAAAGCTGCTGTATCGGCGGTTTCAAGGATGGATAAAATTTATATTTTCAATTACTTCGATAGAAATATTATCAATATCGTTTGTCGCAAAGAAATAATTAATAATAAAAAGAATTATTTTTATGTTACAACAATTTTAAATGATATAAAAATGCTTTTTAAAGTAAAAAAAAAAAACAAAAAAAAACAAAATGAAAACTGCGATTTAAAAAGATTTTTTTAACTTGCGGTTTTATCATTTTTATCACTAAATTTCAGAAGTAATCTCAGCGATGGATCTTGGAATTTCGATGATAAACGAAGAAATGAATTCTATTCGTCGCTGTTGGCTTCGAGTATCTCAAGTAAATAACGCGTGTATCTCGCTCGCTTTGTAACGTATTCCAAAGTAAAGCGGAAAAAAAAGTATGATGCGGCTTCTTTGAGGTCGATTGTCATTCGAGTATTGTGCGCGGGAGCTGTATATCTCGGTAGCCGAGTGTATTTTTAGCCAAGAGAAACAGAGAGCATCGTCGGGTCGACGGCTTGAATGAAAGTGGAGTACTACTCTCGTATAATAGTGTAATCTCGTGTATACTATACCGAAGGGTGGAGGTAGGGTGTGAGGGAAGGGGAAACCCGAAGGGGACGAGAAACGGGTGGACGGGTGCCCCCCCCCCCCCCCCACCCTCTGGTCCACGGTTCGACGTAAATACGTACGTAAAACATCGTCAATGTGCTCGAGCACGTGCTCGACTCATCTCCTTCTCTATCGTCTTTACTTTCCGTCTTTGTCGTTCCCTCTGGCACCTAGAACACACACAACCGATGCTTTCATTCATCAATCGTTTCTTTGTACATCGATTTTTGTAAATTCGCCGAATTTTACAAAAATGAATAATAATTTCTTCGACAGTCCTGTTGCGCCTCGGCTAAATGTGCGCGAGATACGCGTTATTTTATTATTATTATTTGGAAGAGTAAAAACTCGGATATTTAACATTTACCCGTATTTATTAGTTATTATATTATATTATATTGCGGATTGATTTCACGGTTGCCATGGTTTATGGCCAAGATTCGTTAACCGAACTCAAGATTCGTTAACCGAACTCAAATTTGAGTGAGCATCCGAAGTAGATAGTTTAACACTTGATTAAAGACTGACTAAAAAGGTTGATTGAGTTACCGAAGAAATAGCGTATGGATGGCAGAGAAGGCCGGGGGGCTTAAGGTTGCGGCCGTGAGGCGGCCCAAGAATCCTGATGGAGCGTGAGACTCCCGACCTGCATTGTTGCAGAAAGATGGAAAGCAGGATTGTCGGTCGCGAGCGGATCCGAATAGGCGGAAATTGGACCTTTGGTATCCGGCGCGGGTAAATAGTTGTGTTTCGAACGATCCCTCGACGTTCAAGATGGAATAAGAGAAATTAGGGTTTTGGAAATCACAAAAGTCACCATGACATCTGATGGATAAATTTTAACTACTCCATTCCAGTAGACATAGCCTATAATTTGTTTGGAAAATATTGTATGCCGCATTGTTTAAGCCGCATTGTTCATATTCTAATAAGACTCCACCTTACAAATATTTATTAATACTGTAATATTGGTCATTTTTGAAGATTCGAAACTTTCGATCGACTGCGTTGAAGCGGCCATTTTTCTCTTGTGTTGATTTTTAATATCGAACGTTTGCGGATGCGCGTTGATAGAAATTAAATATTAACGTCCGGCGTTATACCGCGTGGTTAGCATTTGAACGATTTCCTTTGATGGACAGCTCAAATTTGAGAATAGTAGAAGAAAGAGATTTCGAATATAAATATGATAATATAACGTAGAACGAAGGGAACGTAAAACTAACTAGAAATTATATTAATAACAAATAATAATAAGTGGGATAATTATGATGTATGTAGGGAAAAATTGACAGGACGCAGTACCCTTAATCGAACACGATATATTATAAATATTATGTATTATGTGGATATTTTATTTATTTAACAAAACAAAATGGATAAATATATGAAAACAAAGATGCACAACATTGCGCGTTGGTTCATCATTATTTTTAAATTTTTACAAAGCCACCTTTATGAAAAAGTATGTTGATCGTAATTTGCTTTTTCATAGAGAAAATTGTGTCAGATATGAAAAATAATGAAGAAGCAATGTGCTGAGTTCTATTTTGTATACTTTATTTTTCATTGAATTTGTCAAAATTGACATTTAACGGAAAGTGAGAATAAGTTATAAATTCAAAGTGATCTCATTGCTTTAATATATTTTAACGAAAATTGTATAAAAAATAACGAGAACATACTCCGTAACAGATGTAACAAATTTTAAATCAATCGATCAAATTATTTATGAGCGACGATATTTTTATCTTTGCAAATCGTGATAACTAGTGAACATATAGAAATGCAAAGTTTTACAAAATTCGTACACCTCAATCGATTTTTCATTATATCTTATACCAAATAATATTCAATATTATTTTACGTACGTGTCAGTTATACCGATGCTGATATTACTGCTGTATCACTTATGTACCGAGACGAGCCGGCATCGAGAGAACCCACGTGGATGTTGAATCGTCGCGAAGCCGCCTCGTAAGAAAAAAAAAGGTTTCGTGGCGACCGGCGCGCCATGCCGGAAGAACATAGTCCGAATACTATAATAGCTTCTAGCGACATTGTGCCGGCATAATGTTAATAAATGCTATTATAGAAACCTGCGTTCTCAGGAGACGCCATGCCGCTCTATGCCGCCACTGTGCAGTCATCGTGCCGTTATGTACATATCTGGACGATGACTAACATATATTAGCTCCATTAGCTCACGTTAGTCATATGCGTAACGTTGAGTTATCGCATATAAAAATAATAATTCGTTGGGGGAAGACCCAGTGCTTGAAACAATGAGCACGTGGTAGATTTTACACACAGCGCGAACACACACACACACACATGTATATATATATACAGCCTACCACGTTACACATAGGTATATATACATAGATATATATACATATACAAGCTCATAAAACAGATAGGAATTTCATGAATGGGAAATAGCGATTCCTTCGCACTCTTTCTTTCTCTCTCTCTTTCTCTCGAGGCCAGAGACCGAACGAGTTGTAAAATTCGACGAGGGCAGGGGGAATAGGGGGCAAATAAGTGCGTATACGCGACCACGTGCGCGACGGATACGCGAATGGACGTTAAATTAATTGCTCGACCATCGAGTATAATGTAGTCTTATAGATATGCACTCACACGGAAGTAATACCGGCGTAAATCGTGTCCGCGCGCCTATACAAGTGCACGGAGGTGCAATGTTGATGTCCCCGTTGCATTCAAGAACGAGGACCAACATTTTGAGACGTACGGCAACAACGCACGTGGATCCCACACACGTAGCAAAGCTTTGTTTTCATCATGTTTACGGGCTAACGGCAAACCTTGTAAAAAAATGCTAATGCGATAAATGGGCAAATAAGATAAATCCCGTGTAAAAAGCTCGTACGTGATTCTTTAAAAAATTTAACAAAATCAACGAAATCTATATCGTCGCGGGTAGCGAAGCTAGAAAATTTAATAACATTCTTTTGTGATCGACTTAATATTATAATTTTTTTTTTTTTTTAATAACAATTTGTTCAAACAACCAGGATTTATTGTTGAACTAACTTAATATTCAATTATTGTTCACAAGGGAACACATATGTTTTATGACACTGTAAATGACGCTTGTATTCTCGCATATTTTGATGACTTTTATACGTATTTTATCGATATTTCTGTGTTATATATGTCAGTCGTCGCTCGCAACAGCACATTTTCATCATTTTTCCTCAGTTTTTCTTTTTATCAGTGTACGGATAACATGTATGCATTGCGAGTCAAAGGGTCGTTTCGTTAGCTTCGTAGCAAAGCACCCGAGTTCTCAGATGTACTATACCGTGATCTTCTTATCTCACTGACCTCTCGGAGAGCCCTCGTGTGTACAATACGCGTATAGATATATATGTTTAATACCGTTGATATATCTCGTTCGGCTTATATTACGCTGAGACCGAATAGGAATCGTCAGCGATGAAACGAATGGAACGGAGTATCGCTGCATGTCAAGTTTAAAAGTTGCATAGAACCAGAATCGTGTGAAACTAGAGAAAAAAATATTATTCACAAAAATCTCTCTCTGCTTTGTATATATATATTTTTTTCGAGCTCTCACTACGACTTTGGACTCCAAAGCCTGGGAGAGCCGCGCAGTTGCTCGCCACATTGTGAACAAAGGACAGAGAGAAACCGTGAAAGGCCTCGAAGACCCGAGCTCTCGAGGATGCGGTTCTCGTGGTTCCCTCGGAGAACGCTCGAGGATACCGGGGCTCGCGGTCGTCCCTAATGAACCCGAGAGGCCTTTATGGTGGTTTTATACGCTTTCATAGAGGCCAGTCTTACGTCATCGGTGCATGATAATGCGAATCTTGCGCTTGTCGGGCCTTTAGAGTCCTCTGGTGGTGAATTTGAGAAACATGCTTGAAATAACATTATATCCACACCCTGTTGGATGATATTGGCTTCAATTTTTTTTTATTAATATATAGTTATTACCCGTGTTAATGAAAGGTTTGAATCAATTGGTATCACAAGGAACATTTCAAGAGAAATCAGCGAATTCATAAATTTATATTATCGTCCGGTAGATATATTATTCGATAAACACTTGAAAGTTGCCTCGTCAGCCACCTGTGAATCCTCTCCAGTGATAAATACAAGAACGAAACACCTGTTACGGAGTATGATGGTAGGACACCGTAAACACGACGAGAGAACTCCCGCTATTACCGTTTATTTTAGTACTGCAGTCAGTGCATACGTGATAATTTCAATCTTGAGCGTTGAACTTCTTTTTGTTTTTTTTTTTTACAATTTCTACTTTATCGACAGCGGCTAGTACCAACGGTGGCAGCACTTGCCGTCTTGAGGGATTCCCGCGCGTCAGAAAACTGTTTTATTATACAAAGAAACTGACGATGGATCTTGTGAAAAGAACCCTGGCTTATTCGCTGCGGATTAAACACATTTATTTGGAAATAAACGTTCTG
The DNA here is from genome assembly GCA_963942595.1 of Cylloceria caligata. Classification (NCBI taxonomy): domain Eukaryota; kingdom Metazoa; phylum Arthropoda; class Insecta; order Hymenoptera; family Ichneumonidae; genus Cylloceria; species Cylloceria caligata. The sequence continues at coordinate 70,540,675 of OZ012707.1, forward strand.
TGGCGATTGTGTAGCCTCTGCGAATGCAGTTTCAAGGTGCATGAGTCTTCGGTGCAACGACGATGTAAAAACCTGGTTCACTGTATGACTCAGTAGCCTGATCTGTAATGACTTTCGAAGATACAAGAACTTGAGCACGTTTTTTTTTGTTCCAATTGCGGTGTTCTTACAGGAAATTTGTAAATATTTTATACCACAGTGCAATAGTACAATATGCAATCATGTACAATCCTATAGATACTCGAGTGATGCGTATCGAACCAGAAGCCGCATGCAGCAACATTTGCTCGTTGGATAACTCCGACCTAAGAGCCATAAACATTCAATCGTGGCTCCTGCGTCATTGAATGACGTCAGAGATATATTTCCGATGTTAAACTCTCTCGAAACCGTCTCGAATCCTTTCTCATTTGTCACACACGCGCGTCTCATCAGCCTTGCGATATTCGAATTTCGAAAAGATTTATACGCAACGAACGACAATATTGTATACAATTTCACAATAATTTCAGCCAGGACAGATGGCGAGATAACATTCTTATGCGTCAACGTACATCAGTATTATCGGTCTGATACGAAAAAATATTACGTGCTCGAACGTGTTCTACAAACGTGCCACTGTTTGATATTTATTTGATAATCAATTTGATTGTTTTTTATGTTTTATTTAAGGTGTTTACGAGATAATAGGGATAAGAAGAAGGTGTTATTGAATTAAATTTCTCTTTTTATTTTTTTTTTATTTAAGCACAAGCAATATAGGAAATTTATAAAACAGCGCTCGGTCTGTTATACACGTGGAGGTTGCATATGGATGTCCTCTTTGCTAACTATATAGCGCGTTTAAACACTGAGAATATTCAAGGTCACACATACACATATATATGTATATACATTAACGCATATGTGAGACTAGGAGCTTCAAAATCGATATTCAATCGTCTCTTTAACGCTAGCAATTGCATTCGTCCGGAATTGCGGAGAATATTCTCGGAAATTGAAATGATTGCTTGAGTAATTAAATAAAGTGTCGAGAGAGAGAGAGAGAGAGAGAGAGAGAGAGAGAGAGGGAGGGTTATAAAACGAGAAGGAAAAAGCCCTGCAGCTCTCCAGGTTAATCTCTTTTAACGCGAACCGGTTGAAACACCCGGCTTGAAGCACTCTCAACTGTTGGCTCAGGTCGAGAAAGTGTTGGCTAATCCCCTCGAGGGCCTGGATAGAAAGCCCACAAATCCGTAGGAATAAATTGGCCCACGTGTGCTTTAGGAAACCATATACAAGTAGAATTAATGACGTTGATGATTTTTCGTGCAGCTTCAAATTTTTCATAGAGACGATCGTAATATAATATCTCGATGCTCGATATCGTTGGCGCCCGCCAACTTGAGTTCTCGAGATCGAAGGAACCAAGTGAGCCCGGGCGAGAGAACGCAAAACGATAGTTTCTATGCTGTTCGCGCACCCACGCGAAAAGTCTACGACGAGAGTCGTAACGGAGAAAGAAAGAAAGAATAAATAAAGAGAAAAGAAAAAAAAAAAAGAACGACGGAGCTCGCGAACGGTAGAAATCGCTTAGGTGTGAGCGGTGCACGTGGTTGGTGAGCTGCTGGCGTTGCTGCGAGAACGTCTATCCCACATCGCGGTGTCTTGTTCTTCTCTTCTGCTTCTCGGTCGACTCTCTCGCATCCTCTCTGCTTCAGCATCTTACTGGCTCACCGGTTCAGCGCGGTTCACCGACTGTGAGTCACTGTGCTTCGTGCCGCCGCAGCTCAAACCGAGGATTCGTCGACGAATAGGGAATTTCGTGTATCAGAGAGCCTTTTGGCCGATTCTCTTCCTACACGAGTCATCGAATTCCTATTAGTCGAGGTTGAGCATTTTTCAACCATGGATCGTGAACCTCCGTTAATTTCTTTAAGATTATTCGGAGGAGGGCGACGATACAGAAAAAAAAAAGAGCATTTTATAAGCGTTATACATAAAAAACCTATATCAATTTTCTCAGCGACAATTGATATTGAATATATTTCGCGACGAATTAACGAAGAACGACTATTTCGAATGTATAGCGTGAGATATATAGCTAGATTCGCTGTCTGAACTAATTTAGAGGGATCATTTTTATTAAGGCCACATCTGCTTGGATAGAAATCTTGGAGGTACGTAAGCTCAGGGCCATTGTCCATGGTCTCTTTTCATCTCCTTTTCTCTCGGTCGCTTAACTGCTGGTGGGTAAGTGCACGATCGAGGGCCTTTCATCTCCTGCAAGAGTATTAGAGCGTGGGTATATCTTGGGGAAGGTAGACTCTCGTTCGTTCAGGGGTTTCGTGCGCTACACGAACCTTGTCACTCCTGTTGCCACCGAAATAGCATCCATTTTTATTAGTATGTTTCCTTTTTCTTTATTTAACAAAAATTAATATATATATATATATATATTAATCGTATCGCAGAAGCGTAGGATATTTATAATGTTCGACCTCGTGTCAAGTTCCAATGTACACGCATCAACCAACTGGCAGCTCAGTATTCATTGAACAGTCAACTGTCCGTATCCGCGAACGTGTAAGGCATTGTTGAGTATCACTCAACGAGTATACTATAATTTCAAATACAAAGGTCGTTATTCGTGTTGCAATCGAACGAGTATTCGATTGAAATAAATGATATAGTTTCATTATCGCTGTATGGGCTTTTGTTTTCCTTCTTGTTCCTGTGTGTTTTCGTACGAGTTTCTAATCTCGTAGATATAATCATTGATACCATGGAAACGTTTGGAACTCTTCGTTTCCTGCGATTTTTGCAGTGTCCAGTGATATTTTGAATGAACTTGGCGTTTTGAAAAATGGCGAATCAGTCACGGATTTATAATTTACGATATCATGATTGAATAATCACGATGCATGTTGATTGATTTTTCTGTATTTTGGGTCTCGTTACATTCGCTAGAGAATCTGTTATCGTTTTAATTAATTTTTTAACAATATTTTTGAGGCAAAGATGGCGATCGTTAAACGTCGAACAGGATTCAATTGAAAGGAGTACAGCGATGATATGCGTCAAGAGTTAACGCATGGCTTATGTCTGAGGCTTCGACTATAAACTATTATTGTTATTGTACTACCGTATTGCAAAAAGATACAAATTATTCAACGCGACATCCCGATCGAATCGCGTGCGAATCTTGATTTTTATTGGGCGTGGGCGGAAGCGGACGTGCCCCGGCTCGGTAAATCAGGGACAGGAAGCGGATATACGCTTATTCATGATTTTGCGGTGCAGTACATACGTACGTACTGTACAGAGAGCAAACGAAATTGGTAGGTGAGTTGTACGTCCAGTACAATATATTTCAACCTAATTATACATTAAATACGCGTCGAAGTGAAGAGACGTAATTATGGTTCGCGTGATTTCATTGTCGGACCTCAGGCATTTTTTAAAAATTCTTAATGTTTTTTTCTTCCGTTGTCTAGAAAAAGAAAAATAAATTGTCAATTTCTTGTATCAATGTCAAGTAGAAAAATATATTTATCGCTTATTCATATTTATTTATATATGTAAACACGCTTAAACCATGAATTAAACAAACGAAATTGATAAGTGAGTTGTGAGTCGTGTACAAGATGTTTCTACATAATTATACAAAAGATAAATGTCGAAGTGAAGAGACGGAATTGTAGTTCAAGTGATTTCATTGTCGGACCTGAGACATTTGAAAAAAAAAATTTTTTTTTTAATTTTTCATCCGTTGGCTAAACAAAGAACAAATATATTTTCAATTTCATGTATCAATGTTGAGTAAAAAAAAATTATATATTTACCGCTCATTCAAAAATTCGTCGCTTATAAATGAATTTACGGTAAAGTACATAGCGAGTTGTATGTAATGTACAAAATATTTCTACATAATTATATATAAAACATGTATCGAAGTTAACAGAAGCACTTATGGTTCAAGAGATAATACGGACGTTAAAAAAAATTTTTTTTTTTTTTTGTCCGTTGGTTGGACGAAGAAAAACTAAACTCTCAATTCCTTGTATCAATGTTTGAGTAACAATATATATATATCAACCAGTAGGATAAAATAGACATAAAAAAAATTGATGCCATGGGATTACGGCGCGGATATCATTATCCCATCTGTGGAAATCCGAGAATATATATCTAACAGATGCAACTGCTATTAGGAATGGCCATTACGGAACCCAGAGATTGATGTATCGTGCGGCATGTTAAATTTACATTCCGACCTCGTTGTGCACCCTCACCTTCTTTCGTACGTGCGTCTTTTCACCACGAGCAATACTCTGCCATGGACTGCACAAAAGTAATTGAATTTCCGCGCGAATCTCCTCGTGTATTACTACGCCGAACGACGATACGTCGTTTTGCTCTCGCTCTTGAATGCCACCTTTCCGAAAACATCGGACACCCCCCGACTGCATATATATATATTTCCCGCACTGGCTGCTTGACAAATACAATAACCCAAATAAACAATGTGCGTTATTAACTCGAAATTGCGTAATAAATTTAACGCGAAAGAATCCACGCGTATAAGCTTTTCGATGAAATAGGTGAACTTAATTGCATCGTATTGTACGTTTGATATTACAACGGCCTATATATACTCGTCGCTCAAATTCTCGAGACACAACCCACACCCAGTGTCACGTTACTCGAAACGAGCTAAAATTTTTTATTTTTATAACCGAGACTTCCTATAACTCTTGAATATCGTGTGTACGTTTATCATTGTATCTTTCTCGAAATACAGTTGATTCATCGAACTCTTGTTCGCGTCCCGTTATACCATTCGTGTGTCAATTATCGACTTTAATACTTTCTCCTACGAGCGCTCGATGCATTTCGACAAGTGCATACGCACTTGAATAGCTTCGTACTATTGACAAAATAGATTTGTACGAGTGGTAAACCGATACCCGATTCAATCGGTATCACGAGTGTCAATAGTAACGCGAGCGTACAAACTTGGTACGAATGTATATGTAGCGGATGATATACGTCAAAAGCTAAAGATAAATGAGGTTGTCCAGAATTTCGCAGGTATCGTTAGATCGGAAATAATTCTCGCTATCGTCGCTCTCCGTTTAAATATATCGTAGACGGAATCGCACGGTCGTCGTGTGCATTCGCGTGAAATGGCGATAAAATTTTTGGTGGTCAGTGCGCATGCTCGACCTACGCGGAAAGAGAAAAAGCCCCGAAGTTGGTGAAAAAATATTTGTCTGTCGAGTCAATTGATATTTCGCAATGACTTTTAGGATACAGCGACGGATCTCGAGTTTATGATTCAACGATTAATTGACAAACTCGTGTACACGGTGACCGATCTTCGGAATTATCGAGAATCCTTCGTGTACGGTGTGCGTAGGTGCGGCGCAATGGTAGCTGCGCAGAGAGACGATCCGCGAAGGTGGCCGAACCACCAGTAGGAGAGCTCGGTGAGACGTCGTGGAGAGAGAGCGTAATGTCTGATAAGACGAGCGATGGATTCTCAGTGAGAATCGAACGTGCGCGCGAGTGAGACAGAGTTGTTATACGTTGACCGAATAAGTGGATACGAGTGGGAAGAGAAAACCGTTTTCCGTGGGACTGGTATCGAGAGACGCAGGCTTTGACAGTTTGGCATCCGTCGGGACGACGATTGATAATTTCGTTATTAAAAGTAATCGTTGAGATGCGCATCGAGGTGCGCTGCTAAGAGCGGCCGAGTAAAAATATCGCGCGTACACGATAAATCTACGATAGGAGTGCTGCGGGAACAGAAGAGAGAAAGAGAGAAAGGCGAAACTCGAAGAGCCGTGGTGGCTGGTGAGCCTAACTGGGACGTCGAACACGAAACGAGAGAAAACTCGCAAGAGAGTCGGTGCGTGGACATTGCTTGCTTCCTTTCTTGCTTACTCGCTGGCTGACTGCTACGTGTATTTCGCTTTTATCATCTCGCTCGCTCGCGAACCTCGCCAACCCAAGTCGAGGGAGTCTCGGATGTACGTGTGAGTCGTGACAGTGGTAGTGTGGCTCTTTTTCGAGAGAGTATACGAGACAGCAATCGGAAGAAATAAATCGGTTTTGACGGTCGCCTGCGTGCGCTCGGGCTCGCGTTTATCAGTGCACCAGCGCGTGCATCGGATTCCGAAGTTTCATCGGGAGACGCACAAGGTGATAGTACGCGGGAGAACTCCGATAGGGTACGAGGTGGAACATAATAATCGTGCGTTATTGCGTTATCGCGAAGGAGCGGAGGAGCAGACGGGGTGCAGGTTGGCGTAGTGAACCGAAGACAGGACTCAAATATATATATCTATATATACCATATAGATATATAGATACACGGTCCTCGTATATACTACATATAGATAGATATATATATACATATATATATCCATCGCATCATTGAGCGAGAAGAATGGAAGCGATAGCGAAGCACGATTTTAACGCGACCGCCGAGGACGAGCTCAGCTTTCGGAGGAGTCAAATTCTTAAGGTTCGTAATGAAACATGCCCGTGCGTCATCTATCTTTGAGTTTCCATTGGGTCACGTCGCGCTTATCGACACTCCTCCCCACCACCCAAACACAATATCGAGCGTCAATTGTAATCGAATTTTGCGTTAATGGAAAAGGAATCTAACGACATATGGTTTTTAATCACAGATCCTAAATATGGAAGATGACATGAATTGGTACAGAGCCGAGCTGGAGTCCAGGGAAGGTCTCATCCCTAGCAATTACATAGAAATGAAAAATCACGAGTAAGAATGGATTTATTTTTTTTATCTCTGTGATTCGGCGCTTCGGCTAGATATCACAATTTGTTTGTTTTATCTGTTGTAGCTGGTATTACGGTAGAATAACTAGGGCCGACGCGGAGAGGCTACTCTTGAACAAACACGAAGGCGCTTTTTTGATAAGAATCAGCGAAAGTTCGCCCGGAGATTTTTCCTTGTCCGTCAAGTATGTACAATGAACCTTTGTCGATATTAGCTTATATGTTATTATTATTTTTTTACTTAGAAACGAAAATGCAAAAATTACTTTTGAGAAACTTTGCCGTTTTTTATTTATAAATTGCTGCGATTAATAAATATTTTAGATGCTCAGATGGAGTACAACATTTCAAGGTATTACGGGATGCGCAGGGCAAGTTCTTCCTCTGGGTTGTCAAATTCAGTAGCCTTAACGAACTAGTAGAGTACCATCGCACCGCGTCCGTGTCACGTTCCCAAGATGTCAAGCTTCGAGATATGGTGCCAGAGGAAGTAAGTCTTGGAATAAAAATCTATACATCTTATCGTAGCAAGTGTGCGTTCCTGTAATTTTGTTGCATTATCGTCGGTGATTGCACGCATGGCTGGCCATGCAAGATTTGACCTTGGATCGTGGCTCAGAAATTGTATTCGCCGCCAATGACATAACTTCCTAGTGTACTATAGATGTTACATGATTGGCGAGCATGCCATTAAATGCTCAAAACAGCTAAGTACTTACAGAGAAATCTGTATTTTTCTGTTAATTTTTCTACCGTACGTTTGCAATTATTGTGCAAAAAAATCAATATTAATCGGACGTTTAAATGAATCTGCCGTTGTAGCGACGGTAATGTATTATGCTGTTAATTTTTCTACCGTCTATTCGCAATGATCGAGCAAAAAAAATCAATATTAATCCAACTTTAAAAAGTATCAGCCGTCATTGCCACGGCTTATGCTTCAATTTTTCACAATCTTTGTTTTATACGTAGCAAATCGTGGTTTACATGTCTACAATTTTATCCAGTCGACAAGAATAGTTGATTTGTCGCTGCTTCAATTAAAACTAATTGAAACTCGTTGAATGGACGGAAATTTCAATGAAAATGAATCGATCGCAATTGTTTTCAATTCTCTAAGCAGTAATCATTTATCGAAAAATCTTTGTTTGAAATCACCGATTTATCAGTTTTAACGAATCCCCGTGTTTTTCGACTATGCTCCTCAGTGCTTGGTACAAGCTCTGTACGACTTCACTCCGCAAGAACCCGGCGAATTGGAATTCAGACGAGGTGATGTAATCACTGTGACGGATCGTACGGATCAGCATTGGTGGCACGGAGAGATCGGCAATAGACGAGGACTCTTTCCATCCACCTACGTCACGCCTTATCACTCTTAGGTGCGCTTTCTCAAACTCTCGGAATTGCATTTTCTCATAAAACGTATTTTTGCTCGAATTTATCGATAATATCTGTTTTCTTGAATTTAGACTCCACAGTGCAACCAAGACGGACAACGGCACGCAATCCTGATACCATCGCTATAACGGATAATAATTATCGCGGATGTAATCAAGAGAACACGCGTTTATCACGCAAACATTAAAGAAACGTGGTGTTTGGACGATGTATCCTCGATGTATCTAGGTATCATCGGGTTGTTGTCGCGTTCGTCCCACCGAGAAACGTTTGCTTTGGGCCTTTAGCCTTGGCTAGGGTCGATATAAATACAGTAAGTAACAAACAAAAAAATAAAAAAGAAAAAAAAAACAAAAAAAGTGTCGCGTAAGGAGAGCTTTCGAAACATACATACATATATCATACACATTGGCAGGACAATTTTCACTCCGTTGAATGACGAGTAAACTGCGAGTACACGGCTTTTGTCGCTTTGCAATTAAATAAATCATCGAGTGGAGGACATAGGCACGTCGGTGTTTGTCGAACAGCGTTCTCTTCTTCGATAGCCTTTACTTTTCATTCGAATCTGTTGAATTCTTAACCTCGCGAGCAGGTAGTGCACTGTACAAACATTTTTTCCGACTCCGTGGCATCCTGATACAAACTACTGTCGTAAAATTTTGTACTTTTGTATTCGCGAAAAAAAAAAATTCAAGAGAGAGAGAGAGAGAGAGAGAGAGACAAAGAGAGAGAAAGAAAAATGAGCTGTATCGGCTGTTTGCCTCTCGTAATGTGCCAGGATAAATGATTTCTTCGAAGAATACCGACGCGATTTATACAAAGTGTGCGCGTGTTGTGTGTGTGTGTACGTCGTAACGGAAATGAAAATTGTCTAACGAACGTATTTTGTAGTCCACAATGGAGTCGTCGAAGCACAGATTAATTTTCTTTTTTTTTCTGTGTTATTTTCCTTTTGCTCTCAAATAATGTTTTAAGCATGTTTACCGGCCATATTACACCATTAACGCGAGTATCTTTTAATCACGTTATACCTGGGGATGGCTTTTACTTTGTACTTTGTAATAACGGGTTTTACTTTTATCGCGAGTAAAACTTATATTATCAAAAGGCCTAGTAAGTCACTCGTACGAATAGAAGAAAAATCGAGATATATATATAAATATATATATATATATATATATATATATAAAAGGTTAAAGAACATTAGGTTTATCGCGACGAATAGGCTTTTCGGGCATTGGGTGAAACGAAGAGCGTTATATTCTTGAAAAGCGTTCGCGACCCAATTAACGAGATATGACGTTTTCGCGTCTCTGATATAAAACGATTATCGTTTTTTTTTTCTTCGCATTTCGCATTAATTCCATAATAGTGTCGTAGTCCGAAATTTGCAATGGCCTTTAAATAAAAGCTCGAATAAGTTCTTACGCATGACCGTATGTAACGAGACACAGAAAACACGGCGCTTTCTTGCGTTAACTTATTTTCAACGGTGATAACTTTTGTTAACGTGTACTATCAATTGATTGTTTATCTTGTTCGTTCGATACCGAATTCGATTAGGAGTCTGTTTATTCGAGACAATTGCTTGAAATTTCGCGTTACATTATACATTTTCAACGGCATTTGTATAGATTTAATTATTTTTCTTTAATTATTATTGTAATTTGTTGTAATTGCAACAAGTCGAAGTAAATATGTCATTAAATCGATTTTATCTGTATACTTGCCGATGATACTGTAAAATTTCACCGAGAATGTTTTTCGGTGCGCGAAAATCTTTGAGATGTTTGAACGAACGCGAATATGTTTTTCGAGTCAAATCCGCGCGTTCGTTTTCGCGTTGAAGTACCGTGATTGACTGATATATTCACAAGTGTGCACCAATCGTCGAAAGGGAAATACAGGGAACGCGCGTGTGTCCGCTAGGAATCGACCTCTCGCTCGATTTTCGATCGACGTCATACACCATAGCTACATAGTTTCTCGAGGAAAATATTTGTCATTATCACAACCCAATCGGGTAAATGACGAAATTCTTTCGCAAGTCAGAAACCGTTCCGATAACTTTTTACTTTTATGACACATTCGTTAAATGTAAGGAGGAACGTTTGTGTATTATACGAAGAGAAAAAGGAATAAGTAATCCTATTCTTGGAGATAGCGTTACATCCCTCGTACACTTTCACGTTTCTTAGTAAACAGTGATAATTTAGTGTTATTGTGTAATTATTATTATTATTATTATTATTATTATTGCGTTATGTTACATTTTATTAATAACAATATATATTACATTAATCATACTTGCATGCCTTTCTTTCTTGAGCCCAAACACCGTTAATCCTCTTTTTAAAGGGCGTTGGGGCAGTCCGATGATAGATAAATCAACAACTTTTAGAGATCAACCGACGTTTATTAATTCTTGTAAATTATTATTATCTCGTTATTGATGACAATTGATCTTTAGGAAACTGTGGAATTAATCAAACTGATTAATACTGCTCCAGCCTCCTTGAGTAAACTTACAACGCGACGAAAATGACCTCGCGATCTATCGTATTCAGGCTTGTGCGATGCTTTACGCCAGATAATACATAACTTTCACGTAATATCCGCTTTGATAAATATATATTTTGAATATTTGGGTACTTAACCATCTTGAGACAGCTTTGAAAAGACGCTAGTTTCGCATAATCGTACTGTCGTATAGTGAATTTACTTGTACTTATTTCAATCAATACGCTATCGTCGAAATTTTTTTACGTTTGATAGAGTCGAAATAAATACGGAGCGAAACAACGTTTCACGATATTTTCACAAAACAGATAAAATAGACGAGTCAGAAAGATCAACGGGAACCGAGTAGCCTCGTGCCAACGATAAATCATTAAGGGCTTTTGGACCAAGAAATGTACAGAATCTAAACGTTGTAATAGAAAAAAAAAAGAATATAAACAGATCCACGTCAAGTAATCTGACGTAGCCGATCTGTTACCGCAATAATATCGAGTTTCTGTAAAAAGAGTTGTGCCCTATCGTTAATGATATCTCTCATCGATCGAGAACAGAGCGGGACAAATTGTCGTCACGATATTCAACGATAACCAGAGAATCGATTATCAATGCATTTAAGTTTTGTAATCGTTAGAGAGTAATGTTAGTCATTCGTCGTCCGGTGTAACATATATCGATAAACATTTATTATGTATCGCGGAATACAATGAATGTAGAAATAAACTGCCATTTCCAAGTATCGCACCTCGTGAATCTTATTTCAGTGTCGCAATTGGTATTGCGTGTTGTTCGAATATTGACTTATCGTCTGCTGGATGAACATCCGTTAAACCCACGAAAAATAGTTTTTAAATACACGCGTACTTATCAAGTTTCTTCTACTCGCAGAGATTTGTGTAGTAAATAATAATCAATGTTTTCATTCAATTTCTTTTTATACTTAAATGATATATTTGATTTGTACAAAACAGAGCTTAGACTTATAACTACTTTTACAAATTTATGCAACCCGGTTACACAAGTTTGGTCAGAGCGAAAGAGCGATCAACAGACGAGCCTTTTACAAATTTATGCAATCCGGTTACACAAGTTCGGTCAGAGCGAAAGAGCGATCAACAGACGAGCCTGTACGAGATGTATCGTCCTGCAGTTTCCGAGGGTCGAATAATCTTTACGACTTGACCTCTCTTGAGACCAAAATATCTGGCGACGGGATCTCCGGCTTGGATTCGCATCAGTTGATTCTCCCTGAGTTTGTACCTCATCAGTAGCTCCTCTTTCTCGTCTGGAGTCAACACTATGTGTTCGGGTACTAATTCGTGCTCTGTAATATTAATTAAAAGCTCCGATTCTAAAAACTGTTCCAGAATATATTTGGGAGCCATGTCGACCAACGACTGCTTCGCCGAAGGAGTCATTCCCTGTTGTACGACGATGATAGCCCTGAAAAACAAGAAACAAATATAATTATGGCGCTAAGAATTATACAAAGAGGCTCGATACCGACGCTTTAGTCCGTAACATTCAACGTGCAATCGTAGCCAGGATCGAGCTCCGCGATATTTAATTTTTTTTTTAAATCCGAGTCATAGTATATTTCGTTATAAATTTAGAGCTCGGTTTCTCTCGTGCTTTGATACCCTTATCACTGCGCGTTGTCGGTAACCGGGATTGTAGAATTTTTTTTTAGTTTTTTCGTTAAAGCTTCGTCGAATCTGGTTGCTTGATCAATTTTTTTTTACTCGATTAAAGCGATTAGACTCGATATTTATAACGTTTGGCAAATGAAAAATTTGAATCCGGTCTCTCGTTCCCACGCTTGGAATCACTATATCACTAATATTGTACTTTTTAATAGAATTATTTTTCAATTCAACACAAGTTTGGAGGTTAAACAACAGAACGATCATTTGAATTTCATAATTACACTAAAAATAGTGAAAACATTATTTTTGTTTAACTTGAGAGATTGTAAAATGTTTTTTACCTGTGAATTTTTTCTTCCTGCATACGCTGACAGTAAGTCTTGATAGTTTTGATACCGATCTTTGGTTCATCGGGAAAAAACACGAAGAGCTGATCGGTCGGGTCATCATTATGAGCAACCAGAACGATAAGATCGCTCCGCGCCGGTCTCTTTTCGCTCGGTTTATCGCCAAATTGTTCCTTGAATTGTTCAAGAGTTTGATCCAGTTCATCCTGTGTGACGAGGTAACCTCGATCGTGACACAACTGCATTACAGTTTTCCTTATCCTCCACAGTTTGTAACTTTCCGCCTCGTCATCCATTCTAACGATGCGTTATACTTTTAAGTTTTTTATTTATTCAAATTAATTTTCTTTCACAAAATTCCAGAGATTTGTTATTGTTTCATTAAAAACGACAAAACCACACTTTCCGATTGTATTTTTCTGCACGAGAATACCCGCTAGCAAGATGGACGACTACCGCGAGTCGAAAATCTTGAGTCCGCAACGCACTCTACTTGCGAGGAACCGAAACCAAATTTCTACGGAACCATAGAATTATAATTACGCAAAGACCGAACTTTCCTGTTCGTTCCAAATTTTTTAAATCTGGTCCTACGTTAGAAAAAGATGTAGCGCGACGAAATGACTATTTCTCTCCGACCAGTGCAATCAGAGAGAGAGAACGACTCCTGATTTTTATCACCACGTGTCACATTCGAGGCTAAAGTCGGATTTCATCGACGTTTATCCAAAGTTTAAACTCTGGTTACCCTACACGTTAAAAACTAGGTAAAACGAAATTGAACCAGATCCAAAATGAAATTTAAGGAAATCGGTGTATACCCGATATAAAAGTTTTCGAAAATAACGACACGTTAACTTTATTCACTTAAAATTAGATGTATGTATGTTATCATTGTTATATTATGCTTCAATATTTTTTAAATATTATTGATAATAAAACAATTTGTATCTTTTAGTTTTAGTAACAATTGAAAAGATTTCAAATGATTCGACTGATGTGGCAACACTGAATTAGCGTTCAATCGTTTTTTTTTGAGTGTACACACGTACGTAAGTCAAAGCAGGTACAATCTACGTGTTGATAAAAGAGAAACGAGATTTAATAGCGTTTGGCGCATGCACCCTTAATCGCACCAGTGAATGATCATTTTTTTAATCTCGATTGACTCGAATATTCAATGAGTTTTGAAGAATCTATTAAATAGAATTAAAAGAATCGAAAGAAGGAGAATTTTCAAATATAAATATTATTTAATGTTTATCAAGTAAACGCACATTGGTTCGAGATTGCTTACTTTGGTATCGTCGTGTTTCTATATTCCTCGTTACACCTAGGAACCACGCATACAGACACTCGACCATCTACCGTAGCTTCTATCTCGTTCCGTCTAAAGCTATCGGTAGTCTCGGTCGTGTTTCGTGATACAAATTGTATTATTCTCGTTGGAAAGCTCTCTCGAGTACCGTTGTTCTCGATGCATTCGCGCGGTCTGTTACCTCGGCCGATTACAATATCGCGAAAATTTTGTAATATTCGATAACAGCGCGAGTGGACCGTAGAATCGTAAAATTTTCGCGGTCTCCCGTCCGATTCGCAACACCGTGAACGGTGAGGAGAGCAGTGGCCTCCGGTAAATATTCGTCAGGTTAGATCGGAACGACACGTACGTTCGAGTGTTCCGCTCGCGCAAGAGCATCTCCCCGATCATTATATACAATAATAAAAGTGCGGAGAAAAAAGCTCGGCTGCCGTGGAACACGAGCTTCGGAAATAAGGAAATGGATGTTGGCAAAGTTGACGACGATAGTCCTCCGCGAGGCGGCACCAACGATGGCGATTGGATATGTCCCGACTCTCAGTGCGTAAATCCCGCAAGATTTATATCTTTGTGTACACATTGATTGATTATCACGCACGACAATCGTTTTATTTACTCGTCAATTACCTCTGCTCTTTTGTCAATCCTGTATTTCGAGAATCCCGAACTCCCTCCTGATATTCTCCAGGTCGAGAATCGGAAATTTATCGTTTTCCAATTTCCCAACATCGATATCACCCTGGAAGATCTTTCCAACGTTTATAGGAGAACGAATTAATTCAGGAGCACGATTTCTCATTGCAGATGTGGCAATGTCAACTTTGCCAGACGGAATTCTTGCAACCGATGCGGCAAAGGTATCAATCGCAGAATTCTTTAGCGAGATTTTATCTCAGAATTTCAATCATTTTTTATCTTCTCGCAGACAGAGGGGAATGTCCTAAGAAGAAGAAACTTGGACAGGAGATTGGGAAAGTCGCGGCTGAGAAGAGCAGGGGTTTGTTTAGGTAAGTTTTCATTTATCATAACTTGAAACATTATAAACTCTAGCTTTTTTCTACCGATATAGATCACTCGTATGTTTACTTTGAGAGGAAAAATAGCTTTTGACAATCGAGGCGTGAAAACCATTTAAAAAGTCAATTATTCCAATGTCTTTTCTATCGTGTTGAGCATTTTTATTTCAATTTTTTGTTGTTAATTTTCCTTGTTTCTTTGATTTTATTCTGTAAAATAAGTCGTCGAGTAAATATTTGGAATTTCAAATGCGATTCCTCCAAGATTCGGATATAAACTTTTTGTTTTTTTGATACGCAGCGCCGACGACTGGCAGTGCAGCAAGTGCGGGAACGTGAACTGGGCGCGTCGTCAGCAATGCAACATGTGCAACGCACCGAAATTCGGCGAAGTCGAAGAACGCACCGGATACGGCGGTGGTTACAACGATCGCGGTATCGTCGAGTACAAGGAGAGGCGAGAGGAGGAGGACGACGAGTACGACGAATTCGGACG
Organism: Cylloceria caligata; assembly: GCA_963942595.1. NCBI lineage: Eukaryota > Metazoa > Arthropoda > Insecta > Hymenoptera > Ichneumonidae > Cylloceria > Cylloceria caligata. Next base: position 70,556,220 of record OZ012707.1, read on the forward strand.
GCGTAAGAAACGCCGTAAAATGGAAAACCGTTCTGACGACGATTCAAAGGATTCCAGGTACAGCAGTCCACCGCGATGTAAATCCAAGGATATCGAGGAGAAAATAGCAGCTATACAAGTGCCGGAAACACGACACAAGGCAATCGAAAAAGTAAATCGCGATATTGCTGTACGGTGAGACTGCAAGAACGAGGAATGGATGTCACGGTTTTTGTCGGGTTTCCAGGATGTCGAGGAGGAGGAGGAAGAAGACGAGGAGGAGGACGACGACGGCGATTTATCCAAGTACGATCTCAGCGAGTGGGACGACTTTGTACCAGCCAAGAAAGGGTAAATTATTACATTTTTCATCTTAAGGAGGATCCGTCGATTTTATTACACGATCGGAACACGGTTACGAACGATAAATCGTACGGGGTTTCCGATACGATGCTTTTTTATTCGATAAAATACAATAAAACTCGTGTTTTTTCAAATACTGAGATCGATGGATCTTCCCTTTCTTCTAAAAGAATTTAATTTTCGTATTTTTTCAATCTAAAAATATTTTTCCAGCACAAACGGTAGCGCTGTGTCCTCGGAAGGACAACGATCGAGGTAAAGACGCGCCAACGATCGTGCCTCAGCGATTATCGCATAATTCCAATTCCGAATTAATCGAAAGTTATTAAATTTTGTTTCAGAAACGGTGATTAATGGCGCGATTCGGGCACATCGAGTCAGTAAACAACGGCAAAAGACAGGACAGGTTTGACTCGGGTTTTGGGTGCCAAAATTCGTTGTGATAATGAGTCAACCTATCTGTTGATTGCAGGTGACTCAGGATCCCGCGAGGATCTTGCGTGTACATCAGGGCTCAAGAAAACAAAACAAACAAACTAATAAAAACAAATAACGGATAGCCAACGATTACGCAACAAACTTGGTAACTCGGTTAGCTTATCTCAATGAGACAAGAAAAAAAAAAAAAAAGACGCAAACTTTATTGCCTCGGGAGGCAATTAGTCTCGCTAGAGTATGGTCGACGAAACGTACGGTTGATTCGTTTTAAAAATTAAATAATTAACGAAATACAAACATACGAACAAAATTGAAGCGGTTGTCGATAAACCGCCCACTTACTCGCTGAAGGAAAGGAAAGTTGAATTTTCCAGATGTCGAGATCGTTTATCGATAACGAGACTACTTGTAACACTTTTATTTTTGGAAATTCGCTTTTCTCTTCCTCAATTTTGTGATTATCATCACAAAACAAAATAATAAGAACTAGCCAATGTTCCGTACGAAAGTTGGCTACTTTTCCCGCTTTAGTATTTGCATAAACACATTGCTTATCGCAGAGAATAAAATCCCACCTTGATCCCCCCGGCCCGCCCCAGATTTCTTCTCGTATCTTCGTGGTAGATAGCGTTGAAGATTAAAGTCACACGTAGCGAGTCTTACGTAAAGACTGTTCTTTTGCCTCTAGATCCCTCGCGAAGCACTACCGTATGTACATTTTAGTAAACAACAGACAAATAATGAAGTTCGAGCGATTGACTCACGAAAAAAAAATCATAGAAATCGATAAATCTTTATCTAGTTAAAATAAACAAAACAAAAAATCCATATTTGATTGAAAACGTAGCAAGAATTAGCCACGAAAACTTTTGTAAGCTCGGAAATTTGGACGATCGACGCACAGAGAGACGATCGTAGAAAAACATTTTTTAAACATAAATCGTTTGAGGAAATTCAAGCGAGTTTATAGATGCAATTCGCTCGTTCGGTTCCGCTAAAAACTTTCGTGTAACAAGTTAAAAAAGAGAATAAAACAATCTATAAACGAAGTAACACCGAAGGACCGAGCTGTTTCACGAATTGGGCAATATAGTACCCGCTTAAATTGGTTTAGAAAAGGCGCTGCACTGTGGAACGCATACACGCAACCATCGAGTTTTTCTCGTATTGACTTTCTTGTAAATATCTTTATTTTATTTTTCATTTATAATAAAAATCATTCGTCAACAACATAATTGTTCTTAGTCAATTACTTCATTTTTTTTTCTTATACCATTATGCGCTAGGTGAGGTCATGATTATGCACAAAGTTGGTCACGAAGGAGGGTCAGGGAAGGAGGATAATATAGGAGTTATGTTGCATCGGGTAATTTTTTTTTCTTTTTTTTTTTTTTTTTTTTTTCGTGTGTATATATATCGTATATATGTACAGTTATGAATTTGAGCTTGCTTGACTGCATTCAGTATTTAGTGATAAAGGAAGGATGAATTACTGTGCCGTTTAACCCGGCACCGGCTCTCTCTCTCTCTCTCTCTCTTCAACTCTTCGACCTCTTTGAGTTTCCACCGACGTGATTCGCTCGATTTATCCCAATCAACAGAGTTCGCTTTTCTCCGCAAAGCGTTCTCTCATTAACGTTTCTTTACTCATTGACACCCGAGTAATCGAAACGACGAGGACCAACGTATCGCTCGCTAAAAGCCAGATTTTACACAAGTATTTACAGTATCAGGCGTACGTTCGGCGTCGTCGTGAATTACAGAATTTACAGAATGCTCCAGGGGAAGGGTACAATCTTGGCATTTCGTCGTTGTCCCAAGTAGCTCAGAGTACATTTTCTTGACGCCATTGTCAATAGTTTACTCTTATGGGAAAAAAAAGAAATCGAACGACTATCGTTGGGATAAAATCGGCAGGAGTTGGGTTTGAAAAAGAAACCCATCTCGAATCCATAAAAGAATTACCAACTTTTCCGTTGAGCGCGACGCGAGGGATGATTCTACCTTTTCCCAATGAAAACGAATTCCTTACTTTGGCATAAAGAATTGTTGATGGGGATGCGAGTTGGGTGGCGGATGTAAATTTCCATGATTGGGCCCGCTGCCTCGGGTTGTGGTCGCGTACAGCTGTTGTTGGAAGTTTTGAAACTGCTGAGCGTAGTTTGGATCGGCGAGGCTGGGTCCACCGCCGACGAATGGGCTGTTTTTGAAGTTGTTGCCACCGCCGCCCATGCTCGGAGGCAGAGGTTGCGTGGCGTCGGGTGGAGGTCCGAGTCCCATGGGGCTGGCTTTGCCACCAGGCACGTACATCCCGGGATTCGGTTGATTCTGCTGTTGAACCATGTCGGGAGGGAAGACTTTGTCGGGATCCATGGGGCTGCCGGGGAAAACGCCGCCGCCTACCATATGCTGCATTCTCATCATGTTCGGTTGGGGTCTCATATTGCCGACGGGTCTCATGCCGGGATGAACCCCGCTGTTCATCGGTTGTCCGTCCATTCTTGGCGATCCACCCATGCCGGGCATTCCAGTGGCGCCCATGTTCCCAGGCATGCCGGAGTGAGGTCCCATATTGTTGGGTACGCATCCATTCGGAAAGTACTGCAGATTGACCGACGGTGACGACATTTTCGAGTCCATATTCGAGATTGGATTGGTAAACCGCTGAAGGAAATCGAGGCTGGGAGGTCCTCGAGGTGCGTGTCCGACGTTTGGCCTTGCGGGTAAGTACTGTATCGTATTGGGCGCGCTGGGTTTCACCTGAATGTTCGCTCCGTTGTAGGGATTCTGTCCAACGTGTCCTCCCATGAGTCTGGGAGGAGGTCCGTGGGGATCTCCACCGGGATATCCTCCCGGAGGTCCCGAGTGAGGTCCTCCCATCATTCCGTGACCCATCATGGGATGATTCATTTTGTTGGGACCTCCGGGACTGCCGGTGTGCGAGGTAGGACTGTAGCTCGTCGGCGGCCCGCCCAATCCCATACACATACCGCCGACATCTCCGGGTTCGTTCACGGGTCCGCCCATGTGGCAACTCCCGTTCATTTCGCCACCTCCCATCTGCATCATATGCATACCGTGGGGATTTCCAAAGGGCATCATTCCACCATTGCCGCCGTGCATAGGTCCGTCGTTGCCTAAAGCGTTGCTCGCCGCTGTGTTGGTCAACTGTTGGCTCATTTGTGCCAGGGAAGTTATCGGATCGAAGTGATTCGAGCTCATGGGGCCCATAGCACCTAGACGACCACCGATGTTGTTTGGATTGAGGGGAACGTTGTCCGGTTGGCTTACGGAGGGTCTGCTGCAGGGGAAAACCTGCTGACCGCCCATTTGGCCTACGTTGTTCTGTCCCGGGTTATT